>CM024686.1:24862042-25278579 GCA_014182735.1 Corymbia maculata | reverse complement strand
GTCTTGGAGTGAGCCCTTGACGCCGCCGTGCCTCGAGGTAAAGAGGACGGTTGGTTTAGCCAGAACCGCCAACCATAAGGTTGTGCCGTGGCCCAGAGGGGGCGTTAATAATCGGAGCATGTGTGAGTGTGAGACATGGGAAAGTTGTGTGAGATGCTCGATTATTCGCATGCTCTTAATGTCGTGATGAGTTAAATGACAGCTTCGCAGTCACGTGTGCCAAGGCCGGTAGGATCGCCCTCGTGGTTGTGTCTCGCTATTGAACCTGCCCTATGCTTTTGTTTCTCTTTGCATTGTGCTGATCGCTGGATTAGGTTGTATGTTAAACTCCCGAGGCGAGCGGTTCCTAACCGGGCTTAGGACTTTAACTTGCTGAGTTTATCTCAACCCGTCGTGGTTAACATTTTCAGGCCCTAGATGATGCAAAGTACCGAGGATCGAAAAGAGCGATCCTCCGAGGCCCGTGAGTAGGCAGCTGTAGCCTATTTCCTTTTTGACGAGCCTTCCCCACTTGTACAGGGTTAGGTTAGCTAGGCCGGTCCCTTTTTGAGTAGGCCTTAGCTTGTCGCCTATAGTAAGGCGTGTATGTATTTGCTGGTATGCTGGCTAACCTTCAGATATATAAAATACTGGTTGTCTTTCCTTTGTTGCCGTTGTTACTATCCCTATTGTTTGGTTTGGGAGTTGTTTGTTTCCGCATGTACTTAATTACAAGATAAAATGAATTGGTCGACGACAGTACCTGGGACGTCGTACAAATAGACCTCAAGTGAAATGGGGTTGCCGCGAGCTCGAGAGTCGGGGCGTGACAACACAACATGTGGTGAAGATTGAGTTTCTTAAGGATATCCTTGACTATTATATAATCTATATTGACTAGGTGTATATGTCATAATTATACATGCTCAAGCCACAACACTCTTCACATGGAAGGAACTAAGGACCTTTGATAGATCGACGACTCGTAGCCTACTATACCGGTTTCCGAGTGAATTTGTTAACCTATTAATTAACTTGTTATTCCAAGTTACTTTAAACTGATGTTGTGAGAATTAAATATTGTCTTTCAAATTACTAAAAACTTAAAAACTTTTCCCGTACTTACACATATATAGAGTAGCAAATTAGAGATAACTCTTATCATTTTACATTTTAGACATTATTTGAAAAATTGAAAATTTATAGATGCACAACACAAGAAAGATCACAAATAAAATTGGGTTAACAATTATTTAAAAAATTAGAATAAACACCATTAAATATCCCATATTAGTATGCAAATTTACCCTTAATTAATTTTTGTCTCACAAAAACCCTTAGTATGATGATGAAAAATTTACCCCAAACTAATTTTTATCTAACAAAAAATTCCAAACTAGTGCTCCTCACCCAAATCTACCCTCCGTTAGCATATGAAAATTAATTGGGCATAAAATTGTGTTGCGTGTCATGCATGTGGCAATCACAAAATTCAAGTGAAGTGTCATGTGGCAAGCATGCAAATGTAGACCACATGATAAAACCATGCCACATGTCATGCCATGTGACAACCATAGAAGCATAGTAAAGTGCCACAAGGCGAGCGCGGATGTGGGTTACGTGACAAAACTATTCCACATGTGATGTCATATAGTAATCACAAAAACAAACTGAAGTATTATGTGGCGAGCATAAGAATGAAGACTTAGCTAGGTGTGGCTTTAACTATATAATGTAGATGAATGGGGGATTTAAATACTTTTGCAATGTACTTGCGTGTAAAGATTAATAAACTTTACCTGTACTTACACACACTCATATATAGATCAGCTAATTAAAGCTAACTCTCATCATTTTACATTTTAGATATTATCTGAAAAAAATTGAAAATATATAGATGCACAACCCAAAAAATTCACAAATAAAATTGGGTTAACAATTATTAAAAAATTAGAATAAATACCGTTAAAAATCTCCAATCAATATGCAAATTTATCCCTAATTAATTTTCGTCTCACAAAAACCCTTAATTAGTATGATGATGAAATATTTGTTCTAAACTAATTTTTGTCTAACGAAAAAACCCAAACTAGTACTCCTCACCCAAATTTACCCCGCATTAGTAGACGGAAATTAGTTTGAGATAAAATTGTGTCATGTCATGCATGTAGCAATCACAAAATTCAAGTAAAGTATCATGTGGTGAGCATGCAAATGTAGGCCACATACTATATATAAAGTAAAGATCATCTCCTACAAAAATTAGTTTAAGGTAAAATTGTTCCATTAATATGCAATTTTTTTGTAAAATAAAAAAGTTCGTATGTAAACAACCAACAGCAAATTGCATTTTGAATTTCTTCACTAGGTAGATTTGATTTTATTTGGAAATATATCTATGCCAATATTTAGAGATATTAGACTTAAAAAAATATGTAAATTTTATCTATACTATATGTGAGGTAAAGACGATCTCCAACTTTAAAAGATTTCGATCTTTTTCTTTCTATATTCCTTCCATCAAGAATCCGCAATTACTTATTCTATAGATATATGGACATATACATAAAATTGATTATTTTATTTTTTATCTCTCACATATTTCAATGTGAAAAATTGTCTAATTTTCTAATGATGCAATGGCCTTCCTAAAAAACTTCAATTTTGCAATATCTTTCTCTTTCCACATATATGTATAAAACTTCTTTGTATTTTGTATTTTATTAACAAAAAATTTTCCATTGAGTATTTCTAATTAAGTTTTTTGCTTAATTTTTCAAATGTCAATTTTGCTGCACATAAAAATTTCTCTAAAACAAGTAATTAGGGTCATTTGAAAGAAAATAGCAAAATGGTGCCCGAAATAGAGGAACAACACTTCCTTTCATGCACTAGTACATATATTACGCATCTACATATACAAATTAAGTAGATAATAAGAAGGTTTATGTCAGAGTGCTTACCTTAAATTGTTTTAGAACTCCTGTAATATTGCCTCCACTCCAATTAAGTCCCACTAATTTCTGTGGACTAGAAAATTTTGGAATTTGGTGAGCACATCCAGGCCATTCAAACCATCTGAGCTCATTAGGAAGACATCTAAGACCTTGAAAAGAATCATGCACGTTGTGCAAGATGAGCAATTTAAGCCATTTCAATTTTGCAAAAGCATTAGGATTGATACACATCTCTCTTGGCTCAGGTAGTGCCAACACTATGGCTTTTACATGACAATTTTCCTGTCAATACACAACTAACTTAGACTATGCAATTTTCAGTAAAAGAGTAAAAAATGTAGCAGAATTTTGATCTTATTCACAAGTCTTACTGTGTCACGTGACAGAACATCGACGACATCATCATACAGCCACAATCTACATGCGTCTTCCGGGATCATCTTCACATTCTTGGTTCACAATATCTATACCCATTGCTTGAATCAAGTCATGCATTTTGAGGATTCTGCCCTCAATGCTTATCAAGGACCTCTTAACAAGAATATCAAATCGTACAATTGTCTCATGATTGCAACTGTCGAGAACTTCCCTTGTATACTGACTTGCCCACCCCTTAAAGAAGCAGGCAATGTGGAGAAAGATCTCTCTCATTTTTTTCTAATCCCTCAAAACTCACTTTGAGCACATTATTAATGTCTTTGTTAGGATTCCTAGAAAGTTTCTTTATTGTACTTTCCCATACATCTTCTGTTGTGTCACATAATAAGGAACCCAGCACCTCAAGTGCTAAAGGAAGGCCTCTAGCATAATTCAGAGCACGATCCACCAGATCTGTTCTAATTTGGTGTCTCTGAAAAGCATGCTTACTAAGCAACTCATGAGCTTGACTATTATCTAGTACTTTAACTTTGTACACATGATCTTGATCTATCTTGTGACAAGTTAGCAATTGTTTATTCCTTGTAGTAACAATGATCCTACTTCCATTGCCAAACCACTCGCCTTTTCCTGCTAAAGTATCCAATTGGCACAAGGCATCCACATTGTCAAGGATGAGGAGAACTTTTTTGCGACAAAGTCTGCGCTGTATTAGATTAATACCTTCATCAACATTGGACACTTTTAATTTTCGTGGTAGTAATAATATATATCTTCTAGTATTTTTTCTTGTAAAGTAACCAAACCCCCGCTACCTTTTGAAGTTTCTCCAACATCTGCTAGAAAACATGCACCGTCAAATTTTCTGAACAGATCATTGTAAAGAGCTTTTGCTAAACATGTCTTCCCTATACCTCCTTGTCCCCATAATCCCACCATAAGAACACTGTCTTTAGACTCAAGATTTAATATCGATTTCAACTCAATAACTCGAGAATATATGCCAACCGGATGCTTAGCAACCCGTAAAGGATAGTGTAGTTTAGTGGAGATCTTCTTCACAATTTTTTGTATAAGCTCTGACTCGTCTCTGACAAAAACAGAAAAACAAGTTGTAGAATCATTTTAGTGATTTGAATAAACAAATAACGAGATCATACTACTAACAATGACAACCAAAACAAGATGAATTCCCACCAAGTCAAACTAGAACTCCAAGAGCTCCACACCAATCAAAATAAGTCCGAGGTTTTAACTTTTAGTTATCCAAGTAATTCATGTTCTCTTGATTTATACGTGGCGACTTTCTTATTTTCTCGTTGAACTGTTATATATGATTTATTTGTACACTTAATCAAAAAGCGCTCCTTGGGACTTCAAATGATGATTACGATTTCCATTCCAATATTATTAAATACCCCGAAGCACGATGTTATTGCTTTTAGGTGGCCTGTAAACACTAATCATCATGTATCAAGCGTTGTAAATTTTTTTAATCCTCCCGGAGAAATGGGATAATTGCAATAATACTACTTAACATTTTGTTCATCGGTCGATCAAGTTTTAATCTTTTATTTTGTTTAAATAAGTCAGTAAATTTTTTACCTAATAAAGTCCCAGTGTTGATTTTCTAATATGGCAAAAGCCAAGTGTCTGTTCTATGGATAGCCACATGTGATTTTTCGAACTCAAAATGCCAGTTGTAACGACTAACGAGTTTAGGACTTGGTCGTCCAAAATTGAAAATCTATGAAACTCAATTTTACCGAAATGAAACGAGAAGACCTCAATAGCCCCTTGATAAAATGTCTAGAACTTTTATTACACTTCGAGGAGGGCAACAAGGATCCAAGAGAGAGCTACAGACCTTACTCGAATAAACAACGCTTAGCAGAAGCTAAAGGCAGAATTCTATTATTCGATGCCCAAAAATAGGTTTCTTTTCATGCTGGTGAATTTTAATAAATATTGGTAATTGTCCAAAAAAAGCTGTCAGTAAAAAATAATCAGGGACTTTTTCTTTCACATAACTTGTTAGTGACAATTTAGCAATTTAGCAATTTCACGAAAATGTTAATAGAATACCAATAAGTTATTGAAAATCAAGTGACTGATATTTTTTTACCCATCATTTATTTGATGCTTAAGGCTAAATCCATGGAAATTATATTGCTCGGCAATTGGCATGAACTCAGAAATTTTCAGGTAAATAGGATGAAGCATCCATACGTATAAGTACAATCATGTGGGAAAAGTTTTTTTTTTTTTTTTCACGAAAGTCTTAATTCCTACTTGTAGAGATAAATTTCTTGCACAAAATATACTTCATTCTACTTACCCATCATTCAAATGCCACCTAGACAAGCTACCGGCATCAAAAAGAGCTTTCTTCCATCTCTTCACTTTTGCAGAATCCTTCTCGAACTTGGACTCTTGCATAGCCGGTGCTCTCGATAACTCTCTCTACCCTCTCACTTCTCTTGGGTCCACTTTATAAAAAACTAGTATAACAACAAGGTCCTTTTGTTCCTTGCACTCCATAATCTTTGCCAGCTCTTCCAAGCACCACCGTGAGGAAGCGTAGTTCTCTGAAAAAACAATTATTGCGATGCGTGCTTCTTCAATGGCCTCCATAAGCACTGGTGATATTTGGTCTCCCTTCTTTAGTTCCTCGCTATCAATGAAAGTATATATTCCATTCTGGTCTAGAGCTTTGTTGAGATGACCAAGGAAGTTGTTATGCACATCCGTGCCTTTGAAACTCAAGAAGACATCGTAAATCTCTTTGGGTTTCGATGAAGAAGCCGTTGGATGATGGAGTTGGACAATCAGCAACCTATAAAGCACAGACACGCTCGAGAGGCCTCTATGTTATGTCAACACTTGCTTGAACACACTCCGACCATGGTCAACACATGTCAAAAAGTCCGACACACAACTAACTATCCCCAACACGCTTTGACACACGAGTTCAGAAATCCAACACACAGATTTTGACACACAAGCGAAGGGAGAGAGAATTGTTGAAGAAGGCAACACACCCCATGCACGCACCGCGCACGCCCCGCGCACGCACCGCGCACGCCCCGTGCACATGCTATGCATATTCCATGCACATTTTCTAGAAGCTCAAGCATAGTCTACAGGAGCAATTTCTTCAATTTTTGTCTTTTTTTCTTGTTGAACACGCATTATTATAGGTCTGAACCCTTGACACCAAATTTAGGGATGAGATTGGCCAAAATTGCTCCTATGCTTGCTATATTGATAACACCAATGAAATGTTGATGCTTCGTCCAACCGGATCTTTCCCCTTCAATCTTCTTTTTTTTTTTTTTATATTCCTTCCACCAATTTTTCTCAATTACTTATTTTAAAGATTTTATACCCTAGATAGATACGTGAAATTCATTATTTTATTTTTTTCTCTCACATATCTTAATATGAAAAGTCTAATTTTTTAATGATGCAATGACCTTCATAAATAAATTTCAGATCTTGAAATATCTTTCTCTTTACACATATATGTACAAAAATGATTTTATTGTGTATTTTATTAACAAAAATTTTTCCATTGAGTATTTCAGTTCTTTGCTTAATTTTTCAAATGCCAATTTTGCTAAACTTAAAAATATTTTTGACATGAGTAGTTAGCGTCATTTAGTAAGAAAATAGAGAAATGGTTTCTAAAATAGAGGAAAAATACTTCCTTTTGTGTACTAGTACATACACTATGCATATAAATACACAAATGAGGTGGACAATGAAAAGGTCAATGTAGGTAAATGCTCACCTTAAATTGACTTGGCACTATTTGAAAAGTGCAATTCCTCATATCAAGTCCTACTAATTTCTTTCGACCAGAGGAAAATTTTGGAATATGAGGAGCATCTCCATCCCATTCAAGCCATCTTAGCTCATTAGGGAGACAAATGGGACCTTGGAAAGTATTATGCACATTACGCAAAATGAGCAATCTCAACCACCTCATTTTTGTAAAAGCCTCAGGATCCACACATATCTTTACCGGCTTAGTTGTCTCCAACACTATAGCTTTAATAGCACAAGTTCCCTATATATGCAAGGCTATTTAGGTTATGCATGTTCAGTAATTAGAGTAAAAAAGATACGGAGCAGAATTTCAATGGTATTTACAAGTCTTACCATGTTGCTTGACAGAACATCGATAATGTCATCATGTAGCCATAGTCTACTACGTCTCCCAGGATCATCGCTTTCTTGGTTCACAATATCCATACCCATCAATTGAATCATATCATGCATCTGTATGTCTACTACGTCTCCCAGGATCATCGCTTTCTTGGTTCTCCACTACTTTTCTTGGTTCGGTTTGGTTTCTGGTTCGGTTAACCGAAAAAATCAAATTATGTCTCCTAATTCAAAATCTATCCAATTATGTTAACCAAATTGAACCGATTAAAAATTAGCAAATGAAAAATTCTGATTCAAAATCTCTCTCGATAGTCTCCCTCTGTCTCTCGTGTTTGGTCGTTCTTGCCTCCGTCTTTGTCATGATCCGCCTCCATCTCCAGCGCGATCAGCCTCCGCTCCACTTCCGTCTCCAGCCGATTGGCCTCCACCTCCATCTCCGGCGCGAGCCGTCTCCGCCTCTGACTTGATCGCCTCCACCTCCGCCTCCGACTTGATCCATCTCCGTCTCTTTCTCACTCACTCGCTCACTTGCTCAGTCGTCTTCGTCTCTCGTTCAATCTGAACGGTTCCCGTCCATCACCCTCGCTCGGCTCTGCTCACCTTCCTCCTCCGAACCCATGTTAGATCCCGCTTCTATGTTCGTCCTCCCGAAGCCAAAACCCTAACATTGAGCCCGAATCCGAGCTCGATTTAGGTACTTGACTCATAGTTTTCTATGATCCACAAGCACTGTGGTTTACTCTCCTTCATCTCCTTCGATTCCTTTACTCTTTCAAAGATAAATTTTATGCAATTAAATTGATTTGAGTTAATGGTTACTGAGATATTGGTAATGTCACGTTCGATGCTTTTGTTTCTACTAGCTTGCTTGTATATAGTTCACTGAATGCACTAAAAGTTCTATCAACAAGAGGGCTGTAGGTCTTTAGGATGGGTGTTGCTGGTACATGATCAACGTTATTAGATGCGTGATATTGCAATATTCTAGGGTTAAGTTGCAAGATTCCTTTTTCAGAATGTTCTTTTTGTAGTCTCTCGCTTCATGCATCGTGTAAAAGGACTCCTCATAATTTTAGGGACTTGCCGCTGTGGACAATTGGCATGGATTCAATGACAATGTTTGTGTTTCCTTGCACTGTGAACACACTTAACCTGTTTAGACTAAATTGGTTTGAGATGTAATCCAGAGCTGTTTGATTTTTGATTTACATCAGGTTAAATATGGGTTGTTGTATGATTGGTTTCATGCAAAAATATTTCCACTTTAGTAAGAAGCGGGTGATGTTGTAGCAGTCGGTAGTATTATATAATTCCTAGGTTGATGATAGTTTGTCCTATTTGGAAGTTTGATGATCTCTGTGAAAGTCAAAGTTGATGCCTTAGACCTTTATTGTCCCTTCTGATAATTTGTTTGTCTCTACTCGATAGTAGACAAGTTGTTAAATTGTTTAGTCTGCATATTGGATCTCGACACGTCAGTACATTTACTTCTTTCTGTGATGGAGTGTGTAATGCTGTTAAATCTTTTCAGGGTTAAAAAGCTAACAAAGAAGTTAGAGGAAGTGGCAAGTGGGATCCTTTCCAGAGTTGTGAAAGTATCCGGCTTCATCACTGGTTCAATTGTAAATTCCAGAGCTGGCAAGAAATTTTTCAGCCTCCTTCCAGGAGAGATCGTGCTTGCTTCTTTGGATGGGTTTAGTAAGTCTTCCATCTTCTTTTGGTCTTTATTTCTATCATAAATTGAAATAAGTTTTTCATCTGAAGCATTACTGTATTTCTCAATTTTCACCAACTTTACTACATGTCCTTTTGCTGAATGAGGTTGCCATTGCCTTTTCCCCTTCTGTCCTCATATTTTTCACGCTTCAGTTATATAAAAAGTTGACAATTATCACGATGTTGACACAACTAAATGGATGTTTACTGTTTAGTATGATTTTCATTAGATAGTGCCTTGTTGGAGCTATTTGTCTGCGTTGTTGGCTTAGCTGAATTTGAAATTGTGAAATTCTTGTAGCTTCCGACTTGGTACTAATGATTAATATTTTTTCTTTGTAGTAACTCTGCCCACATGATTGGTTTGGATGCAGTTGGTACCAACTTGGTAGTGTAATATATGCTAATCTTATTAAGTGGTTGGTTTATATCTAAGGTACGATATTTATTCCTATCGTGAGTTGGCAAAAACTTTCAAAGGATGGATCATGGCTATTGTCATGCTGGTAAAAAATGTGTTGCTAATGATTAATATTTTTTCTTTGTAGTAACTCTGCCCACATGATTGGTTTGGATGCAATTGGTACCAACTTGGTAGTGTAATATATGCTAATCTTATTAAGTGGTTAGTTTATATCTAAGCTACGATATTTATTCCTACGTGAGTCTGTTTGAGTTTCTTTGCACAAGAGAGCTCTAATTATAGAGCATAGAGAGACACACACACAAAACCTCAATTACTTAAATCAATAACCACTTGCCAGCTAATTCCTAAATTGCTATGGTGCTGTTTATCTGATGAAGATTCTGTAAAATTTTGTTTTCCTTTTCTTTTTGGACTAAACACAAGCGAAATGCTTTTGAGATTCAAATTTGAATACACGGGAACTCTTAGATATCAATTCTTGATGTGGTAATGCTTTTTAATGATCATTGTCTATCATTTGCTCGATTAACTTTGTTTCTGATGGTTGCATGTTGCAGGTTGAAAAGCTACAGCAATAAACTAGCTCCCTGGAAATGGAGGTTCCATTTGTTTTTGCCGTGACAGGTTGTGCTTATGGTTTCCTCTTGGACATCAGTTCAAGGGTGTTTTTAGAATTGCCTTGGAATAGAAAGCTCTAGCTCATTCTAGTAAGATAACAAGAACAGTATAGAAAGACAGGCAATAACTAATAAACAATTGGGGATCAAGCATTTTGATATTCTTTCTGTCAAGATTTTAGTGTACACACTCCATTGTTCTTTTATAGATTTCACATTATCTATGTGAATCCCAAATCTTTTCTGTTAGTTCAAGCTGTCATTAGAATGTTGGGATCAGATTTTGGTTACGGTTGTTGCTGTCATTGTGGTTGTTGTTGTTTGCATGTGGGATAACTTTTATGTTGATCTCTCAGAACTTCAAAGGGATAAGGGTATATAACTTAAATTAAAAAGAAAAGAAAAAAAGAGCTTTTTCAAATGCATTATTACATGAAAGATGTCAAAGCTGGTGAGTTTACAATCTCTACTTTGTTTTATTTCCAATTTAATTTCTCTTACATCTTTTAATGAGACATTTCTCAAATTCACAGCAAGGTATAACCTGTTTGTGCATCATTTGAATCATCTGTCTGTGTCATTTGGTGACTGAGTCTTTTTTCCTTTAGATCATCCCCTAATCTTGTTATAACATGGGAGATCTTACATGTCCTGCTTGTTTAAACGATATTCATGTTCTGCTTTCATCATACTGGAAATTGAATACTTATTGCCTGCAGATTATATGCAACTTTTTATACCCAGGGGGATTCACTAATAGAGCTGCTGTTTCAATTTATACTCTAATTCCCATTCTTTTTTATGCCCTAGCTGAACCATGAAACTTTTCAGAACTCGAGCTTTTTTACTTATCTGCCCACTAATTATACCATTATATTGAAATTTGTTCATATAATCAGACGACCCAAACAACTTTTCCTGGGCTTGCGAAGAAATGATGTTAAAGCAATTGTTGCTACAGGTAAATGTTCAAGGAAGAATTTTTCTGCCTAATAACAAATCGATGGATAAAATTGAGATGAGCCTAATAATTTTTGTGCTCAAGCAGGTGCAAATGGCAAGTTCTCTGGTGGCTTTGACATTACAGCCTTTGGTGCAGTTCAAACCAGCAAGGGTATGTTTATGATCTGGTGCTCTTTAAATATGGTAAAATTTGTTGTCAATTTCAAATTCATGCGGGTTCTGTGTTGCCACTGATTCTGTGCAACCAGTGGAGCTAATTTCTCCTGCCCCTGATTGGTTTGGGCCGAATGCTTAAGTTTTTGAAATTCATCAGTTTAACTTGGCCAGAATTTTGATTTCAGGAATTAGAGGCTCCAGGAGCTCTTGATTTTGGGATGGCTTCGAAGCGGATTAATAAGGAGTTGAAGGACCTGCAGAAGGACCCTCCTGTTTCTTGCAGTGCTGGTTTGTATTTTGAAGCTGCTGAGTACTTTTCTTTGATTGATTAAAACTATAACCTGTTGGTTCGGACTTCCGGAATTCATCAGTTTAACTTTTCTTTGATTGATTAAAATGTGATTTCTGGATGTAATGATTGATTCAAAGCTTAAAGATGGACATGTAAAGAGTGGATTTTGTTATTGATGATGTGAAATTCTTGTAATTAAGGAGGACAAATAGAGAAAAGAGGAGTTCCCATAATTGATATTATATATTTTTTTTAAAAAGTCTTTCGGTTCGGTTCGGTTCGGTTTGGATTTTGGTTCGGTTCATTGCATTTCCTTATCGGTTTAGTTCAGTTCGGTTTTCTGAGAAAACCGAACCTAATCGAACCACTTACACCCCTAATTGTGGGTATGTTCGGCGGCCTAGTGGCAGGGCCGGTTCGCAGTGGCTCGGCACTCCTCAGGTTGATTTGAGCATGCAAAGATTGCAGGAATCGGCATCAGTGCAAAGACCGGCTAGGTATTGCGCCAGGGTGGTTCGAATGGTGTAAGGGGTGCAGCATGGAGAAGGAGGCGAGACGCAGTGCAGTGGTGGCTGAAGCCACCATGGCGTCGTCAGGATGGAGGACATACGGGGAAAGCCTCGGCGGCCGCTTGAATGATACTCCGTTGAAGAAGTGAACGCGCGTATGAATTTGACGTGAGATCCGGCCTTTCGAGCCTTCTTTCAAGTTCTGAATAATCCAACAAGGAACAAATTTTCACCACTTAGATTCACGATCTTCTGCAAATCACGCTTCACACTCTAATTCGAATTCTAAAATAATCCAACCAAGGACATAATGGAGTTAATATAGGCTGACGATTAGAATTTCTTTCAAGAGTAAGAGATATCTTTATTTTCTAATAATTCAAATTCTAAAAGATAAACTCTTATCTTAGCAATAGAATACTCTTCTCTTCTCTTATTGTGCTAATATCAGGTCAATTTGCTCAATTATCCTCTAAGATTTGAATTTTGATAATATCAAGATTAATTGCCTCCGAGTTTGCTTTTCATGAATTAATTTTCCAATTTGTCATTTCAATTAACGAGTTTTGAAGCAAGAACAACTCTTCAAAAAAGGCTAAAAAAGCCCTGGCCAAGGACGTTTGAGCCTTGCACCGAGCTCAGCGCACTCTAGGCCTTCGCAAGCACCTATAAAGGGTTGGCAAGCACTGTCCAGTCACTAGCTAAGAGCCACTAGCCCTGTGACTGTCACATAGCAGGCTCCGATAGGACCAATGCATGTCATTTTGCATTTATTTAAGCCATGAATTAGTTCCTTGCACTTCGTATATTGTGGACATATTTCGAGTCAAAATTATTTACTCATCTGAACTTACATCTTGTGCCATTGGTTATTCCTTTGATGTTTGGTTATGTACTAGATTCTTCTTTGTGATTTGATTTGCGTGTCATTTTGCACCTATTAGAATATATATCTTCAATTAGATATTTTGATTAGATTCACTTTTTTATTTTATTTTATTGAAACTTTTGTGGGTGGCATATTCCTTTCCTTATTTTTGCCACTTTTTCCTTATTTTCTCCATATCTTATTATTCTGCATGAACAAGGAAAATTTGAGTAAATAGAAAGAAATCCAAATATTTTCTCAAAAATATTGCATTATTTGTTGCCTAAAATAGGTCATATAACTTTATTTTTATAGAGTTATCCACTAAGGAAGTTGTTGCGTGGATCTGTGCCTTTGAAGCTCAAGAAGATGTCTTAAATCCCTTTGGATTTTGATGAAGAAGCCATTAGATGATAGAGTTTAATAGTCGGCAATGACTATTAGCATAAGACTTGGTAGTGTTTTCTGGTAGTCGTTCACCATTTGATCTTCGTGTTGATTTATTCTTATATTAGAGGACAGAGAAGCATGACTTCTTTTGGGTAGGGTCAACAAAGAATAAAGTAGTACTTTGGAAAATGATGGTGCTTGAGGATGAAACAAAATATCTAATAGGTGTGAACGCACGGACTTATTTTCACCACTGTGTTATTCCGATTCTCTGATAGATACAAGCTCCTTTGTGGTCAACAAAAGTAGTGGAGAAACAACTTATGGTTGGTGGATTCTTATGATTTGGTCATAGGCTCACTAATCAGAAAACTTTGCTAGCTTCCTTGAAATGGCATCCCCAACCGTGGACTTATATTCACCAATGCGTTATTCCCATTCTATGATTGACACAAGTTTCTTTGTGGCCAACAAAAGTAGTGGAGAAGCAACTTTCGGATGGTGGACTCTTGTGATGTGGTCATAGGCTCACTGATCATAAAAATTTTATGGGCTTCCTCGAAATGGCATCCCCAACCTTTGAGTGGTTTCTTATTTACTAAGAAATAATTTAACACATGACTACTAAGACAATATATGATATTGTTGGGCCGGAATGGATCTCATGATGAAATATCTTTCAGCAAAAGTCGTTCTTCAATTTTTAAAGGATATGGATTCTATGGTAATCCCAGATAGGGAATATCATAGGTATGCATGAAAATCAGAAGCTTTACTCCAAATAGAACTGTACAAACACAAATCATGCCGAAATTTTATAGACGACAAAGCTTGGAAAATGGAAAGTACAATAACTTCAGCAGGACAAAAGTATACAAACTATGCCATAATTTAATCGAGAACAAAGCTTAAAAATGCAGAAATGCTACGTTGGAATTTAATCAACAACGCAACACCTAGGATAAAGATATACATTGAAATTTAATTGATGACCTGAATTTGCAAACTACAGCTAAGAAACACGCTAGTAAGTGAGTCTAGAAATTCAAAGTACAATGCAAGAAAGTAAAATTAATTGAAACATAACAGGTTTGTTTAATTTGTGTGCCGTGGACGGGGGTATTTAGTAGATGAATGATGGTAGTTATAGTGGTTGTGCCATAACTATCTTTGAGCAGTTCTCTTGCGGCTGTATTCATGTTCTTCTATCTCCAAAAGCTTTGTGCCCAAGCTCATGATGCCACAATCTTGTCTCCAAATGGTTGTTTCTTCCTTTGTCTCCAAAAGTTTTGTGCCCACATTCTCACAACACTATGATCTTATCTCTAAACAATCGTTTCTTACTCTATCTTCAAAAGTTTTGTGTTCATGTTCTCACGATGCCATGATCTTATCTTCAAATGGTTGTTCCTTCAAAATGCTTGTTAAATGCTCCACAACTTCCATCACTTTGTTTTCTAGTAACTTTAAACTTGTAACGGCATCTTGATGCCTCCTATTTGTTCAACTCTCTTCCGACGCCTTGATAGTTTAACAATTTTGTTAATATCCCTTTGTTGACCATTGTTAACCATATATCATTGCATACCAACGATTGATTGATAGTAGTGATTATTGATAAGCAGCACTATCGAGATTCTTGTGATCATTGACAACGAGTCATGTTGCTCAATAATTTTCAACACTTTAGTCACATGCCTATCCACATCGACAACCTAGTCACTTTTTGTGCAAACAAATACATATGACAACAATACTTTCAAATAGTTTGATAATCACAACAATCCTCACCAAATGTCAAAAGAGTCCGTTTTTCAAAGTTTATGCCTCTAACCTTGTGTTGACACAATAATTTTTGCTTGGAGACTTTTCATTTGTTTCATGAGAAAAATAAGAATTGAGTTTGTCGATAGTGGTCCTATTGGATTCTTAAACAAAAACATTTGCTTAGCTTAGTCCTGGACTCGCATCTTTTATTGCATTTCTCTACATTCAGACAATAGACACATTCAATGCGTTTGAATTAAACAAATATTGTTTGTGTCGATTAAAATAGTGGCTCGACTACAAACTTGTTCGTTTGAATTGGCCTGATGGACGGCTCGACATGCAAGATGAACTGGAATTCGTAACTCCAAAATCGTGGTAGCTAGCTTCAATTTCATGATAGGCAATTGGGCCTAACTCCAAGATTGCGGGAGATTGTCTCAACTCCAAGATAGTGGAATTGGACATGATTGCAAGATAATGGAATTGGTTATAACTCCTTGCTGTGGAGTTGGCCATGAGTCGGACAAGTTGGATCACGATTCCACGAATTGTGGAAGTTCGGATGAAAAACTTCCAAGATTAGAATTAGATGAGTGGAGGCTGGCAAAGAGAGCGGACTATTACGAAAAAAACAATCCACATAAAATCCGCTATAATAAAGAAAAAGAGCAATGTCACCAAATATTTAACGAGCCTTGCGTAAAGCCTCTTTTGAAAATTCTCGGCCGCTGCCGCCACGGCAAACCTCATCACCGCATCTCTCACCAAAGCATGACTTCGCATCCAGATAGTTCTCGAGCACCTTGGCGACCGTGGCCAACCACGGTGTTTTCGAACTCCTTCCAGAAAAACATTCCGATTCATGTATGAGCTTCGCTACATGGCCAAGCGTCTTTAAGAAGTCGCAATGTTTTCTTGAGGCAAAATTTATCTGCCTCGTGTAGTGATCTTGCTTAATAGATTGATGTGAGTCTGGCTAATGTGAGGTTAAAAAACATTATTCGCTAATCTAAACTCTAATTACAATTATTTGCCACCGCATTCTACCCAAGATTCCCATCAAGAAATTGAAATGCATGGTAAAATGCTCACTTGGAGGAACACTTGTAAATATTTGATTAAAGAACCGACGTAAGAACATTTGTACATACATAACATATAATATTCAGGAAACATAATTAAATTGCAATATATTATTCCAAGATTTAATGAACAAAATTCTCAGGCCTGTCATGAATCTTCTTCCAATAAAAGCACTCCGCTTTGCACATATTAATCCAATCTTGACCTTCATCGATCAATTCAAGGTCCATGGGAAGAAAGAAGGGTCTGCTACTATGCCAACTTTACTTACCTATGTCCACGCTTCCAAACACACCCATGCAAATTTTAGAACCAATTACAAGTCCAAACAAGTGTCGATCCCACGCCGGTCTCCAATGTTTGATTAGATCATCTAGGAAAATTTATCACACATTTGATTTGTTTACATGGGCATCAACAATGAAATAAATGCATTTGATTATAATTTATAGGATGCGCAGCGAAATAACTCAAGTGCTTAGCTCTTTCGCTTTTTATTTTTATTTTTTGTTTGTTCTTTCTATATTTCGAGGGCATATAACTCTCGCTTAACATGAAGAAGATTCAACGGTGAACATGGAGGTACACACTTCTGGAGTGCCAAAAGTTGTCACAAAGAGACACTTAAGTGCCAAAAGTTGTCACAAAGGAACACTTAAGTGCCAAAAGTTACAACAAGTACACTTAAGTGCCAAAATCGGAGCAAAATGGATTAGTTAAGTACCAACGGCGAAACATTCCGGCCAAATTGCCACGTGTCCATTTTCCGGCGACTTCATTTGTTGACGGAGCATTTTTCTCAAAAAGAAAAATTGTTCACGTTAGATTTTAAAAAATTAAAATTGATTTTATTAAAAAAAAAAACAGGAGGAGGGGATCGGTGAGGGCTTGCCGCCGCCGCCGCCGTTGCCACCCCACCCTCGCTGGGAAGGGCCAACGAGGGTGGGGCGGCGACAACGGCGGTGGCAAGCCCTTGCCGATCCCCCCTCCTGTTTTTTTTTTTTTTTTTTAATAAAATCGATTTTATATTAATATATATTTTTAATTATTTAATTAATAAATTTTAAAATCCATGTCAGCGAAAAACGACGTCGATTTGCGCTGATTTTCGTCGTTTCAATTTCCGGTGAGCCACATAGGCAAAAAAATTAATAAAAAATGGCCACGTAGGATTTCCGACAGGGTTCCAGCTTGACTTGGCACTTAAGTGATCCATTTTTTTTTAAAAGTGGCACTTAAGTGTACCTTTTGTAATTTTTGGCACTTAAGTGTCCTTCCGTGCCAAGTTTTGGCACTCCCACTGTAATTATACCGGTGAACATGTCATTAAGTTGTGCAAAGCTATCTTACCAAAGGAAAGACCATATAACGCAAACATTCATTACGAACACCACAGGATAAAAAAAATAAAGCCTAGAACCAAAGCCACCGAAAAACACGAAAAGAAAATTTAGCAGTTCCCCTCAAGCAGTACCACCATCTGTTCCGCTTAATCCATTTTCCACGTCTTGACTTATGATAATCTTCACAATAAAAATGGCAGCACTCCAATGTCCACCTACGAAACACAACTCGTCAAAAGTTCTCTTTAGCTATCTATACATATTCATACAAGAGTAGATTTTGCGCTACGTGCATGCATATTTCTCCCTTTTCTTAAGTATATAAAAGTGAACGGAGAAGTATATAATTTTCTCCATTCAGAAATCAGTGGGTGCAAAATGCCATGCATGAATGTACCCTAAAAGCAACATAGAAAAAGAAAAAGGAAAGAAAAAGGCGAAAGCATACCAAGGAAGCATTTCAAAACTCCGAGTAGAAGAACCTTGCTCTTGCTCCAGAACAACGATGTCATACCCGAGGCCACCTTCCTCATCATATTAACGACGCCTTTCACAACCACCCTTTTCATCGTGGTCATCATCTCTCTCTCTCTCTCTCTCTCTCTCTCTCTCTCTCTCGCTGCGTTTCGTTTTGGTGAAGCGAAATGCATGCGATAGGAGTCGCTGAGTGTGGCTTGTGCACTCTTGCGCTCAATTGGTTTTTGTAAAGGACTTTTGAAGGAACAAAAGGAGGAAAGGATTCAGTGGTTCTTTTTTGACAAGAGAAAATTGCGAGAGATGGGGACTCTTTAATAGAGTAAAACCGATCGTGAGCTTCCAAGGGGATGGCTTTCGGTGGCCGGGGATTTCAGAAAGGGAGATCTGAGTGAGAGTTGATTGGTAAATGAAAATCAGAATTAGACAATATTAGAAAGCTGTGAGAAGAAGAAAAGCTTGGGAATCAAATAGTCTATAATTTGTTTCTCACGCTATTTTGATATGAAATTTGCTGTCTTAATCCCCTTCATATGAACTTGTCAGGGGCTGAATCAGGTCGCCTAGTTGTTCCTTTGGCATGAGGGTACTAGGCGGAGTATGTTTCGTCTGGTCCCTTGAAGTATCACGAAGGGGCCTCGTTGTCAGTCTGCATGATTTTGCTTCGTCCAGTACGTTCCCGTTGCGTTAGATTTGCTTTTACATTAAATTCAGTATGTGTGCAATTTGTTATTTACGGTTTTTGGAGGTATTCTCATCGTCCTTTTTACTTAGTGCTGGCCTTCTACCTGCGCCTTGGTTCACCCAGAAAGTTTGGATCTTTACTCTTTTGGTCTTGCATATAGCTTTACTTAGTTCATAAGCATTCAAGTAGCTCTGCTTTTACTCACAAGCACTTACTTAGATTAAATCATAATAGTACTGAAAAGAAATCATAAATATATTATACAAAAATCTAGATGGCATAGTAGATGATTATTGCTTTACAAGACTAGTTAAGTCAGAATTAATCCGGTTTCATCTAGTGTAGTATCGATCTTTGTCACCTAGATTAGGAAACTCATATTTATTATTTACTTTAGCGGACATTAATTTTTTTGCATAGCTCACGAGGATCCTACCTCAAAACTTAATAACGAGATATTATATATGTATAATGTTGTTTAATGCGGTTTGGGTTATTTCTTTCCTCTTCTTTTACTTTCTTTGTTATTATTTAATTGGATTTTTATTTATTTGAGTCTTTGTACATGATTATTTAGATTTCTATTTCCTTTCGAAAATTTCAAAAAACAAAAAGGGAAGATTGCATGCAAAGCCTATTATAAAGGGAAAAGGTCCATGACCAGAATTACATTTATCTAGCATCATAAAGTCCCCACGCTTATGAATATCTAGTTTGCAGAAATAAGCAATCCTCCGCATCTTACTCGGCTTCTAACCTTAGTGGCAACTCTAGTTAAAATCGATCAAATAATAAATGAGAAACTAATTGTATATTGGTAGGGCTTGGGATAGTTTTTGTGAAGCGTAAGTGCCATCTTGCGAGAGAGTTATTTGCACCTGCTTAGCAATCCATTAAACTCTCTCGGATTCACCTTGGGAGGGTCGAAGCATGTCGAAATAAAATCAATTCTTCAACTAAGACCAGAATGATGTCTTGTTTTACCCAGAACAGCAAGACTTTTCTAGAAAACGGACAATTATTTTGGAAAATTGAAGTCATGATCTTTTGGCGATCATGAATATCGAGTAAATTGGATGAAAGAGAAATGAGGAGTCAATGTTTGGACAAATATATAAATAAAATAAATGATTTCAGGAAAATTCGGTGCCAGGTGGTGGCACACGTAACAAGAGCATGTCACATGGCGCTTGCGGCCCAAGCCTGTGCCCCACGGTGGTTCTTTACTGCCGAGAGGCCTAAATCGAGGGCCCTGTACAATATATCTATGACGCTCTGCAATGGCCCAATGGTCACAACTAAGGCTCAAGGTCCCTTGAGCTTTCGATTTTTCCATGTAAGTAAAAGGGTCAAAACACTTATTTCTTCAAGGTAACTTATGCTGGCAAAATTCCCAATGTAGTTTGAAGATGACTAAACAATGTACAGGAGCTAACATGTGTATATGAGTGCGTGGACTAAATATTCTCTACATATATAAGTTTATATGTAGGTGATGTTTATGACATGAAGGACTTTCTTGCTTCGCAATATTGAGTGGAATGTCTTAGAATTGAAAGAACCTTTGGATTTTGTTGAACAATTGAGGGACATGGGATCATTGAGATGCTTGGATAGACCAAATTGAAGGAGAACAATTTGGATAGCATTAATACATCAATATGCTTGGAAGGATCTAGGTGTAGAAGGTGAACAATTGCGATTAGGTGATCGCATAATGAGCTAGTTCACAAAAAATTTGTGATCTCACCACAAGTCGATGTTCGATGATAACATGCTGGTCTCAAACAAAATGTCCTTAATTTATAAATGACGCAAGACTACGCATTGTTGAAATTTTTTGTCAGGGATCAAATTCTAATACTAATAATGGATTCGATCCTTGATTTTTATAAAATGAATGAGAGACCTTTGTGTTAAAAATTTAGGTGTCAGCACACTTTAGTGAGGCAAATGAAGTAGTAGTACCTAGAATGGACTAAAGCTTTAACTTTTCTCTTTGCTTAACCATTCATGATGAACAAAATTATCAAAACGTTTAAAATTAAATTTGATTAAATTGAAAAATTTAAACCTATATTGACCACTGTATAATAGGTTTAAGACTTTTTGGATAATTATTCCTAAAAATCTACTACACTGCATAGTCATTCCTTACATTTAAGAGATCAATGTTTTCTGTCATTTTTTTATTGCTTGTTCTGATAAATGTACAATAATTGTAAGAGTAATATAGCATGTGTGTTGGGCCACCAAACATAATCTCTGATACGGAAGGCTTTTTTAAAAGTACTGTAGTTATCAATAATATTGAAACATGATATTAGCTCTTAATTCTTCAAGACTGAGATATAAATTAAATTATTTTCTTGAGTGTGAGCCTTGTAATGGATAATCGAGTGTGATCTCTTCTATGATATAATAGAATGAGCTTTGTAATGGGTAATGGTCACCACAGAAAATACAAGGTTTCCAAGTACACGAAAGTATGCTATTTCTCAACTTGGAAAAAAATCGCTGACTCACCTAATATATTGCTATTAGAATCAAGGGTAAATTCCTTGGACTCCCCCTCAATTTGGAAAAATAAAAAATAAATACTCGGACACCCCTTGCATTTTCAAAGTGCACTCTGCCCCTTTGTCGATTCTTAGGTAAAAGAATTAATCAAAGTTGAGTAATCTGGATTAATATTTGGAATAGTAGCTGGATCATGATGATTGATTTGATAGAAGCTCACATATCTAAGGAAGACACATAAAAATAGGGTCCAACGTAAATGACCCTACCTACTTGATCAAAATACACAAATTTCTCTCGTGTTTTAAAGAAATGATTTTGCATTTTTGCTTTTTTGAAGATCATCGTTCATCTGTTGATTCCAAATATGTAAACCCAAGCTTAAACATCCTCTTTCACACTCAAGTCGCGGTCAAGTGCAGGTCGCGGTCGAGTGCAATTGGCTCCACTTCAAAATCCAAACCCCCACCAAGAAGTTGATGATCGATGTTATTTTGTCTCTAACTTGCAAATTTTTGTGCCAAATCTGATTCCACTGCTAATATCGACTAAACTCCATGAGAAATCTGATACATTCTCTAACAGTGTCCATGTAATGTCATTTTTTGTGTGTCTAATTTGGAAAGTTTTTGTCATCATGCTATTCTAGTTTCTATTTCGATTTGTTTAACATCTTTTGACATGCTTCATATTGTGCCTCTGAAATTACATTTCAATGCTTGCAAAGGAGGATAGTATTACGTCACTACATATACAAAAACTCATGATATGAACAAATTGCTCTTTAGAGGGTGACTTGGTTGTCCATATTCCAGCTATATTTTGAAAACTTTATTTTGATGACTTAATTTTTTATTAATCTATCAAATCCAAAAATGTTTCTAACATGTGGTCGGAGTGCATTTTGAAAATGCAGGGGGTTTTCGAGTAACTTCGATAAAATTGAGGGGGTGTCCAAGTAATTTAATACTAGAATCAATATCGTATAGGAAAATAGATCTTAATTCAGATTTTTTTTACTAGAAGTTCCTAATAGCTCCTTAAACAATGGAATTTAAAGAAACATGATTAATTTGGGGGGGCCGAGCTTTATGGATCTATAGGTAAACCTTTGTTTTCCTACTTGGACCTTAATTGAAATTTCAAGAAGTTGGGGGACTACGAGTAAACTCGCCCATATCGGGGGTATAGTTCCTGTTTTTGCCTCTCTCTTTTTTGAATTATTATATAAAGTTCCTGTTTTAACTTATGTTCATCTTGTTATTACATAGCAATGGAATTCTCACCACATCCAGCAGAACAACAGAGTCAAGAATGGGTCCATGCTCCTGCTTATGACAACACTAGACACTTTCTATAACGTAGGACTAGCCCATAAATTCAATATTGACATCATACGTCTAGTCTTTCTGTATGATAAAGCATACCCTGTGATTTCTATATGGCATTATATCTCTAATCTCTCTAGACAATAAAGTCGTTACTTAAGCGACATTGGGCGATTTAGGTAACTTGAGAATTCAAGATGACATTAATTCAAGAATAAGTTAAACGACTTGACTCATCGGTAATATGAAATTAAAATATATGTGTAGTACACAGTCGGTTGAGGCAACAAAGTGCCCTAAACAGATAAACTGGGGTTAAATTGATTTCCAAACAAAACCCGATCCCCTAAATTTAATTGCGACCCATCTTGCAGGTCATGAGACAAGTTCCTCAAGGAAGGAGAGCCCATGGGTGAGGTCGTTGTGGGACGGGACACGGAGGACATTTCGGTCAATGGAACATTGAGAGTTGTTACTAATCCAGTAAAAATTCAAGTCATTATGGTCTTATTACAACTTTTGTTTATAATAACCTTTCTGCCTGAAATTCTTAAAACTATGTATCTGCCAATTTTTTTAAATATGTGTAACTTTCTTAAATTACCGTACATTTTTCAATCCTGCACTAGTTTCCCCATTCTTGTCCAGAATTTTCAAGAAAAGTTTGGACCTTGGTGATATAAATAATCGCCACTGCCATATTTTGAACAAGGAATACGTCTATTGCTCTTTCTCTTCTACTTACCCTAGTTACTTTGTTTTCCTTTCTGTATTAATAGTAACAAAGCACCAATTCACACGTAGAACGGACCACAATTTAAGGATGAAATTCTCGATAAATAGAAACAAGATTAGAAATTGCATCATGATATAGATATAAAATAAGTCCGCACTTGAAAAAGAAAAGACACCCACAAGAACCAAATACATGTTTAATCCCTATATCTTACACTCATACAATAGCCACTTGTATGTCCTATTCAATCCAATTTCCCCTCTTTAAAAAGAAAATTCGGTCACAGAGCAATCATATCAAATCTAAAAGAACTGCATATATACTATTGATGACACGAAAAAAGAATAATTTACGTAGCTACAAGCGACTAAGCTTGTAATATCAACATGAATGAAATCAAAGAAGAATTTTCAAGTAATTGCCTTTGAGCTAGATTTGGATGACCAATACTATGATAAGGACTGTTGTGCCACAAAACAAAGAGTATTGAGTATTCGGCGAGCATCTTGAGAGTGTTGAGATTGTTGGTTCCAGTGCTACATATGTTTGGAGCTGAGACGGTGGTTTTTTCTAGTCAAGTTTCTTCTTTGTAATTCATGTGCTTTGGAGAAGATGGCGATCAAGGCTAAAATGCACAAAGCTACGAATTGGGAATCTTCGAATTCAGTTGATCTCTGAACATTGCTTGAGGCAGCACGAAGGATATACAAAATTGTCCTTTTGTTGCAAGTACTGGCAAAGTCTCATCAGTCTCATGGCACTGGTATGTTCGTCATCACTTTTGGCCATCGTTAACAGTCAGCTCTAGACCGTAGAAGCACCACCATCCTTTTCTCTGTACCTATCAGCCTCACATGAAAGGAGGAACATAGATGAAATTTCTATGGAAGCCACCCAATATTTCTGATGATTCTGCATTTTTCACCTAGTTCATAAACAGATTCCATTTGCAAAACATGTCCAAAATATCGTGCAAGAGATAACTGAGCAGACTAATTGACTAAGCACTTTGCAAAAGAATGTACCATCTAAGCAAAAAGAAAAAAGAAGAAGCTCTAGCTGATAAAGAAATGTGCTTAACTTAGGAAGTTTACATTTAGGTCCTAAGAACATCAATTTTAAGAAATTTCTGTACTCCAGGAAACAGGTTTTCAGGCAAGCAAATCATCTCTGAAGTGTACCATTCAATTTGATTGACAGTAACTAGGCTCTACACCTTGGCAAGCTTCTTGCATCAAATTTAAAAGAGGTATGTTTGGGGTAGCTATGGCTTAAACCTAATGTCCTTGGGAACAAAAAATGCGCTGTAAACAGGGGATACTTCAATCTTTTAATACAAATGGGCAAGTTCTCTCGGAAAGTTAATGGCACCGGCTATCTGATTGAGAGAAGATTTGAGGATGACTTGTATACTAGTACTGGCTATGATGGGTTTCAATCAGCTACCTCTTCCAAACATTGCATATGAGCCATGCTCACCGTTATAACAGTCTCATTCTCTCTATCATGAAAATATGCAATAATTAGGGCTAGTTTTTGAGCTCCACAAGGGGGAAATTGAGCAAGGTGGTCCTTTGTCTGCAAGAAGTGTCCTCTTTTTTGATATGGTACTCAGAAATGCAATAAGCTAGATCATGTTTCCCACAATACTTTTGACTTGTAATCAGATTATAAAGAGCGTTACATTGAGCTTATTCTTTTAAAACTAATAATTCAACAGAAAGACATTTTCTGTAATCTAGATTAGCTACTTTCTGCACTGCTCCAATCACTATGAAATGGATCCTTTTTCACTATGTTTTTACTTCTATGTCAACAAAGTCATGATAAAAAATTGATGAGTTCTGAACAAGCTTAGGAAGCAATAAATTTTGTCATGGCAATGTCAGACAGATGAAAAATCATATTGGAAACACATGCCATACACCACAATTTAGCAAGCACACACCCACAATTTAGTGAGCACATGCCATAAACAAGAAATGAGATTTCTTTATTGAGTACATTGCCCATGGCTAATTAGAAAGCAAAATTTCCTCATAGTTAAAAAAATCATATATCCTTAGAAGATGTTGTGCTTGCTAAATACTGGAAACACATGCCACACACCACAATTTAGCAAGCACATGCCCTCATGTATGCAAGAAGAGACAATTGCAACTAATAAACAAGAAAAGAGATTTCTTTATCAAGTGCATTGCCCATGGCATATCAGAAAGCATAATTTACTTGTAGTTAAAAAATTATACTTCTTTGAAGATGCAATATTTACTATTTTAAAAACATTAAAAGACATCAAAGAATCTTGCTGGAGTGAAGCAAAGCAAGAATAAAGAGATGAAGAAACAGAGGGGGAAAGGGAAAAGGAAAGAACAAATTAAGGTTACCTTAACTTTTAGAACTTCCCAGAACTATAAATTTTTTAGGGCAAAAAAATAAAAAAAAACAAGAGGGAAATGTCTAACTAGTCACATTGAATATATAAATAGAAGGAAACAAAGCAGGAAAGAAAGAAATAATATTAACTTGATTTCTTGACACTCCCGAAACTCAAGTTTCTTCCATTTATACTTGAAAAGGACAGAAAAGACGGAAAATTAGTTCCATAAACCTCCATTTATTTTCACGGATAAGCATCGCAATATTCAAAGTGAGACAACAAACAGAATTACTACAAAACCACATTCATCATTAATCAACATAAGGAATCACAAACCTCCGATAAGCTTTAGTTGTCAATAGACAAATGTCACAATTTCAAAGTGGGGCAAATCATTATAAAATCAGCAACAAAAGCAAGTTCAGAAACTGACCTAATGCATGCCTCAGAGCTACTTGAATGCAACAACAGTGTTGAGCCACAGCCTCCAAATTTATCATTTGCACAGCCGTAAGATACTTCCGTAATACCTAAAAATAGCTAAGAGTCATCTAATCATATTTGAATGAACAAATTTTACAAAAGTTAATCATATTTGAATAAACAAATTTTACAAAAGTTTAGTTATATTTCATTATGACCAACAGATGTACCAATGATCGATACTGCTGCTGCACACATTATGGTTCACATGTCACATAAAGGGAGCATGCTGAAAACTTCTCTGCAACTTCTGCAAACAAACCACCACTGTTCAAGAAGAATATCGAGAGCTTCCATCATTGCATCTCTTGTTTCCTAGGAAAGTGCAAGGAAAAAAATAAAGAAAGCATATTAAACTTTGGAGCTTTGTCAGAGAGAAGTTTGCTCTTAGCGTACTTTCAACATAAATTTAGGAAATGCATTTCATGAAATATGGTTTCTCCTTCACTTTTTTTTTTAGTTTTTTACCTTTGCTTAATATTTGAGTCCAATAGTTGGGGAAAAAAAAAAACTCACTTCCCACAGCTTTCAAATTTTGCATCTCTCACTACACCTTTTTAATGAAGAGAGATGAAGCCACCATAACAACTCACTCTCTTGTAATGTAAAGCAATAAATACATATCCAGAATTATCTATAAATTTATAATCTGTTAAGGCGATCAAGTACTCATTAACATATTCAAGCATGCAATACACACATCCATGAGCGCTCAACATTCTGGTCCAGCAGCTTGCAACAGCTTTATTTTTATTATAAATAAATATCATTTCCCTATTCCCACTCTCCTCATTGATGCTTTTTCTTCAACTGTTCTCAGTCCAAAATTCAGACAGAGCACAATGGCAAACGAGAAACGTGAAACATTGTACATAGTAAAGCAAGATTCTTGCTATTGTTAGCTGTAGTCATATTTTATGAAAGGATATGGGAACAAACCACTTACAGCATAATAATGCATAGAAAATTCCACTTTTTAACAGATTTGTTCAGATATACTATTTGATCTTAAAGAAAAATTTAAGGCAGAGACAAAAAAAAGATCAACAACAACTATGAGTGGATAATGTGAGGGTATCAATTCATAACAACAACAAAGTGTCGTTGGCCAAAATTTATAGAAATGGGTGGAGAAGCAATGATAGACATACGCTGTGTCTCGTTAGTCCTGTTTCTTCCCGTCGCAGTAAAGTGGCCTTCCTCAACAATCACCAAAAGCTGTGCAATCAAGGTATAATATGAATAAAGTACATTATGAAGTCATTTACTAATTAAGACTGAATATACTAATCATCTTACTTAGAAAATAAAGTATTATATCTGAAATGCCCTGGTTCTGAAAATCAGTTTCTTTCCCAACTGGCATTGCAAGGCTGTCCAAAGCAAGCTTTGCCTCATATAAAAAAAGCAAATAGGTCTCATTACCTGTTAGGAGGAAAAAAAATATAAGAGTGAGAATTTCTCTCATATGCGTATAGAGGCAATTCAAGGGAAATCAGCATCAAGTTGCCTGCAGCAGAAATATTTCAGTATCAATATGCATCTATTAATGGAATGAATCCATATCTCGTGGCTATAAGGTCAAGAACTTGCGGGTCCTGTATAATATACCTGTCATAAACTTCCGAGTAATGATTATTAGTACATGCTCATCCTGTAATTCAGATGCAAATCCCACCTGCCATACTAACTGATATGGCTCAAACAACACTAAAGCAAAAACAGCAACTAATTTGAGAAACTGCTTGTTGCTCATTCTTGTGTCTTATTATTGGTATGTCAGAAGTTTATCTTTCATCAGTCACTTTTCACTCAAACATTCAAGAAGCATCCATGAGTTTTAGCTTCTCAGTCATTTTCCTTCATTAAAGCCATGGCACATAGGATAAAAAGGGAATCCTAAACTATTGGAAAGGTCTCAGAAATCAGAATAGAAAATCAGCTACTTGTGCTTTTGTCTCTATTCCACAGAATAACTTATGTAAACTCTGTGTTACAAGGCAAAGAAAAATAACCACCTAACCAGTTATCCATGAGCACAAACAATGTTCATATTACTATCACACTCCAAGTAAGTTTGGTTTTCAATTCTCCCTAGTTGCCAAAGTCAAGATGTAGTTAAACGACTCGACTATGGGCAACCTTTCCTGTGCCTTGGCATCTCACTGCGTGAGGAGGAAAACAGAGCAACATATCAAATTTAGGAGCATTGTCGGAGAGACAGTTGCTCTTAGTGTAGTTTCAACATAAATTTAGGAAATGCATTTCATGAGAAATGCTTTCTCCTTCAAGTTAACTAATTGAGAGTGTATATAAGATTGATCCAGGCACACTGCATGAATTCAACAAGATGCTCACTTGAAGTTGCCATGAATCTCACATGGAAAAAGAGACTTCTTATTGGAATAGCCACCTCCACCTTTTCTAACAGTATTTTGTTATATATATCTATATATAGATATATTCCTGTAGCAAGAGCCTTTAGTTTTGAATTATTCTCCGCCATGATACTAAAAGGGCCAAATATTTTGGCATTAACTATCCATTTATGTCCACAAAGTCACCCATAGTAGCGTATTGTCACCACATAACTATAAATGATGACAGTAATAGACTATTAGATAAGAGATGTCTACTAGAAACTAGGCTCAAACTATTGATGTAAATGTGATCATTGTATGAAGAAATGTGGCCAAGGAGCAGGATCTTACATCATCAAAGGCAATACAATGTTCACCATGCATTTTCCTACCAAAAAAGTATACCAGCAGTCTAGCTACCACACAGCCTAAGAAAACAACCTTAGGAACTTCACCAAAGCAGATAAAGATAGTAATATGGTTCCAGACAGAGCACAGTGGCAGATGAAAAACGTTAAACATTGGAATAATAAAGCAAGATTACTGTTATTGTCAGCCGTAACATATTTTATGAAAGAATAATGGGAACAAACCCTTTACAGCATAATATGCACGGAAATTCCAATTATTAACAGATTTGTGCAGATATATTATTCTATCATTTCATAAAGAAATAATTAAGGGAAGAACATAATCAACAATAAACTACGAATACTCTCGAGGGTATCAGTTCATAACATTAACAAAGTGCTGTTGGCCATAATTTATAGAAAGGGGTGGAGAAGCAATGATAAACATACATTTCGCATCTCATTTCACTGGTTTCTTCCTGCTGCAATAATGTTCGCATCCTCAACAATTGCATAGCGGTTCAATCAAACTATAATATAAATAAAGGACAATTTGAGATCATTCATTAATTAAGACTGAAATACTAATAATGTCATTAGAAAATAAAGTAACATATCTGAAATGCACCTGGTTACTCAAACTAGTTTCTTAGATGACTGGAACTTCTAGGCTGTCCAGAGCAAGCTTCGCTTTATACAAGAAAGGCAAATAGGTCTTGTTACTTGTTAGGAGAAAAAAATATGAGGACAATAGGCAACTTGAGAGGAAATTAGAATCAAATTGCCAGCAGTAGAAATATTTCAGTATCAATATGCAGCTACTAATGGAATGAATCCATATCTCCTAGCTATAAGAGCAGGATCTTGTAGGTTTGGTATAATATGCTGGTCACAAACTTCCTAACGATTATAAAAACATACTCATCCTGTAATTTAGATGCAAATCCCACCTAACACTCAAACTGATATGACCCTAACAACACTAAAGCAAAAACAACAACTAATTTGAGAAACTACATGTTGCTTGTTCCAATGTGTCTTATTATTACTACCACAAAAGTTTGTCCTTCAATAAGTAGGTTTCACTCAAACATTCAAGAAGCATCCTGGAGTTTTAGCTTCTCGGTCATTTTCTATTATAAAAGTCATGGCTCATAAGGATAATAAGAGAATCCTAACCTGTTGCAAAGACCTCAGAATTGAGAATTGAAAACCAGTTTCTTGTGCTTTGGTCTCTATTCTGCTGAATTAACTTATGTAAACTCCATGTTTTTTGTGATTATTTCTTTTTCATATACACAGTCCACAAGGCAAAATAAAATAACCATTGAACTTTCTATCCATGCGCACAACCAATGTTCATATTACTCTCACACTCCAAGTAAATTTGGTTTTCAATTCTCCCTTGTTGCCAAAATCAAGAAGTGGTTAAAGGACTCAACTGTCAAGCAACCTTTCCTGGTGGCTTGCCATCTCACTGCAACTTCTTCATTCCTCTATGGTTTTGCCTCTTCAAGCGCCTCATAAAACGTAGAGACAGAGCCCTCTATCACAGTGATCGAAGTTTCTCAGAATTCAATTCTCCTAGCAAACCTATCACCCACTGCACATCTATATGATAAGTACAAACTGCACATCCACATTTCCCAGACACCTCAAAAGCACCCAGATTGGCTCAGTTTTTCTCCTGAAAAGGGGACTGACCCGAGCCAACCCATGTACAACCTCCTTCCCATTATTTCACTCTTCCATGCTTGTTTTTCCTTTGAGCCTAGACTTCACCTACTTCTTTCAATAAATTGCCACCTATGAAAACAAGAGAAAGAAAAGCTCTACCTTTCCAGAGATGGTCACTATTTTTGCAGCGTGTAATGTCGATAACCTATGAATTCACTATCAACCATCCAGAGACAGAACTTACGAAGAAACACCAATTCGGTGTCTCTCGAACAAATTCAAGACAAATTCTTCAAGTTCCCCCCCAATTGCAGCACCATACGAATCGAATTCAAAATCCATCTCAATGAGCCAGGCATTACCTGATCTGTAGCAACCCGCAAGGAGCCCAGAACGAACCTTGGGAGAAAATCGTTCGCCTCATGCTACGTCACCAGTTTCCCTAGCTTCAATCGGCGGTGGTAGTCCTTCGCCTCCACGGGCCGGTCTCCGTCGCCGTCGGTTCGCTAGGGACTCTGTTTCAGGAAGATGAAATTCTTCTTCTGTTCTTCGCCTCCGTCGGCAGGTGGCGGATCTTGAATGCGTCGTAGCTCGCTGGCGTCGTGTCGATGGAGTCGGAAGTTCGGCTATGGCGGAGAAAGGAAGGAGCTTGCGGCGGGAAAATCAAAAGAAAATGAATAAAGAGAAGAAAGAATTACAGAATTCTGTATGGGAATTGAAGTTAACTAACTAACCAGGGTAAATTAATGGGGATTTGAGCGAAACAGAAAAGGTGGTAATTGTTCAGTTTAAGCAAGCGACCATCAAAGATATTATCATATTTCCATAACGATGGAAGGGAACTTCGACTGAGACGAAAATCAGTTTCCCTAGATTTCTTTTGTTTCGCCAAACTTTAATTTTGATAGTTTTCAAAAAAATAGTTTCCAAAAAAATGACATAAGGGGGCAATTTTTATGAGCCATGTGTTTGAGTATGTTTCTAGCGATAGTTTGAGCGAAGGAAGAATGACCGAGATCATTCCGTAGTTTCATACTCGAGTATAAAATGTACAAGCGGGACTTGGATTAGGGGGGAATCTATGCAAAACTAAATGTTTAATAAAAGTAGATGCATTAGAATTGATATCACATTGAAAGGAAATAAATTTTGAGACGAAAATATAAGGAAATGAAAGTGACGAGAACCAAAGGTGCAAGTTAAGGAAAAAAAGTAAAAAAGAAGAAAAACTAGATAAAACTCACAGAGTGTATTCTTGCGTGCGTTCTTCCTTCTCTCCTCTAATGCCTTGGTCCTTATACTCTATGGAAGTTGTGCATTCTATTTCAATTTTAATCCACCAGCATCAACCGCACATCCCACTTCGATAAACCGCACGATCACTTCCCACCTCTTTACATGTGCTGGAATCATCCCGCGTTCGGACCAGATCATCCTCCATCCCGACCACTTCCCACGTTGCATGCTTTGCCACAGGTAAGAGCTTGTGATCTTGTTTTTGATCAACTTTTCTTCACATGAAATGTACTCTACGCCTATGAAATTATTCGCCCGGGCCTCCTCATGTGATTCTCCAGCCATAACCTTTGCATGCTTTCTTGGTCGAACTAATTTTCTCGCTATTAAGTCGAGAAGTAGGGCGACCTCCTCTATCCATGTAGAGGTCTCTATGGCACTGATTATTTCCATCGTTGTAGCTAGCAAAGTTAATGCTAATTAAGATGGACACATAAAGTACTTCAATGTTAATATATGGGTAAAAACAACTACTAATATCACATTACAAGTTTCTTTTTCTTCTTTTTTTGAGAAAAGAAAACGAGAAGATCAAGAAGAAAGAATGCATTGTAATCAAGATCAAGGAGTTCATTTACCTATTAATTGCTTCCTTAGCAAGTTTTGATCATTCTAACAATAAAAGCTGCAAGCCAACGCTGCCATGCTCATCTCCGTCAGTGGAATTAGAAGTCAGCATAGTCTTGGTTTGCATGCCATGAGGGAGAATAAGCTTAGGTTTTCCTTTTGATACTATTTGACTATGCTCCTCACTACTCCTTTGACAATCTTGCAAGTCTTTTTGTAGATTTGATTCAATCGAAGTATCTCTATGCATAAATGGACTCTCAACTTCTAAATATGTTGGTTCAGGAACAACCTCACGGAGTAAAGCTAGATCAATCAATTGTCTGTCTTGAATCTCAATCTCTAAATCATCCTCAAGTGGCTTGCATATTATTCGAAATCCCCATTTTTTTACCTTTGCAGTTGATACTGTAAGCCTCAAGTGTACATAACTCCCATCAATTTGACCAAAATTGACATCCCCCCATAGATCATATGGTGTGAAAAACCAAAGCAAGGTTTTATCTGAATCCATTGTCAAGAAAATTCTTCCTCCTTTGCAATTCCTCATTTCACCATTCACATTTGTTAAAATCTCAAATATCGGAAACTTTGCCTGATGATCATTACTAAAAATGACACAGAAAGTGAATCCAAGAAACTTGTCATACAAGTGCTCTGAAGCCATAAATGATATGGAACTCTCTTGAATAGGGAGGACCCACTCTGGCATCTCTCCTCCAGGAAGCCAAATTGTATGATCAAAAGGCGTCTGTTATAAAAATAGACCATTAGAAAGTACCGAAGTTTGTTATAAGTAGTGCTCAAATAAAATAATTCATTTTTAGTCTAGTGATTAATCCTAATGAATTCCACTTCAAACTAGAGCTCTCTAAATGTGTAGAGATTCATTGACCCTTGCTTGTATTAACTTACAACTCTCATGTGATAGAAATCATTCTCACAAAAGTATGTTAGCCAACTTTATTACATGCAAACACTTTATATATGTTTGCTTTTCTTGAGCCTTTGCATTTACTACTATTGCAATACACAACAATGCAGTGCATCCTCGCACGAGAGAGAGAGAGAGAGAGAGAGAGAGAGAGAGAGAGAGAGAGAGAGAGAGAGAGAGAGACCTGGTCCAGAGAGGATATGTCTGCTCTAGTCAACACTCTACGGACCAAAATAGAGGATGACAGTGGATCTCCACCTTTTTGTAGAAATTCCGAACTATTAGCAAAAAGATGCTTAAAAAATGGTGGAAGCTCTTGTAATTGATGGAAAAATGAAATTGCATATACAGACAAATGGTCACGCTTAAGAATACTTGGGGGAAGGCTAGTAACATTGCTCTCTGCCAGAATTAATTGTTGCAAGAAGGGACAACAAGAAGGACTCTTGAGAAATTCTATTCCGGACAAATTACATTCCCAAAGAGATAAAAAGAGTAAATTTGAAAGTCCGGTCTTCATGCACAAATCAGCTGAATCCTCGTATTTTGGAGATTTTATTAAATTTGGGCAATATCCAAGTCCCAAGTGTTCAATGTTTTGTAACTTATAAATGCTAGACGGAAGACTTACCAAGTTCTTGCAATTAAATAAATCCATTATTCTTAAAAATACAAGATTTTCTATTGATGTAGGAAGTTCTTTAATAGCAGTCCCTTGTAAGTAAAGCTCTTTCAAGCCTTCGAGTTTACATGGAATATCAGGGAAACTGTCAAATTTTTTGCACCCTCTTAAATTCAACAATTGTAACTTGTCGTGATATGCAATCGACTCATGGGCTTCTACCAAGTTTTTGCAATCACAAAGAACCAATTCCTCAAGATTTGGGGTATAAGAAAGGTCAGGCACACGAATCAATGATTCACAGTTACTGAAATTAATGTACTTCAATTGTTGGAAGTCCTGCGAACAACAAAACCAACATTTCATTAAAAGTTACTATAAATTGATTTTTTGAGAATTACATATTGTATTGAGAAATTAGTAAACAATTTGAAACTTTACTAGTAATTACAAATTTGTATGTATATATGGTAAGCGATTGAAATTTAGAGGGAAAATTACAAATGAGGGCCTGAAGTGCCATTATTTTTTCAAATAAGAGACTGAATTGGATCTTGTTTAAGAAGGGCCTAGAGTGCTCTAATTTTCTCAAATAAGAGCCTGAAGTAAACCTTATTTCAAATAAGGGTCTAAAGTGACCATTCCAGTCTCAAAGAATGGCTTGACCTTATTGGATGGTCTAGGGCATTTTCTTCCTTTACTTTTTACTTTTTTTACTTTTTCTATTTTTTCTTACCAAAAAAACTCCAAAAAGAAAAAAGGCTAAAATTTTAAAAAAGAAAGATAAAATACAAGTGGGAGGGGCAACCGTCCCATTGCTAGTAGGGCGTTGGCTATGGCTAGCAGGTGGCCACAAGTGAGAGACTCCTACCTAGGTTTTTTTTTTTTTAGTATTTTTTTTCTTCTTTTATAGAAAAAACATAAAAAGGGAAACAGAAAGGAAAAAAATGAAAAAAAAATGTAAAAAATGTAAATGATGGAAATGTCCTTAACCAACTACTAAGGTTAGGCCATTATTTGAGGCTAATATACCTACTTTAGACTCTTATTTAGAAAAATAATGACACTTCAAGCCTTTATGTGAAATAAGGTTCACTTCAACCCTTATTTGAGAAATTGAAGGCACTTTGGGCCCTTATTTGGGATTTTCCCAAATTCATAAATAATAAATAAAAAGCTAATGGATGTTGGTTCGATGTGGGCCACATGGTAAAACTATGCCACATGTCATGCCATGTGGAAATCAAAAAAGTAAAGTGAAGTGCCATGTGGCAAATTTAAGCCACATGTCATGCCATGTGTCAATTAGAGAAGCAAAATTAATGTAATGTGGCAAGCACTAGAGTGAACATTTATTCTGATTCAGACTATATATAATAGCTTAACGTCAAGACTATATTCTATCACAATGAAATTTTTCCAAAAATAAATAAAATTTTAAATATCTTCGAAGTCATGAAAAGAAAATGAATCAATTGAAAAAAAAATGAAGAAAAAGAATTCACATATACAATTCAATAGCTAGCTTTGACTTTTGATCAAGAAACTAGTGGTATGCCACCACAAGATCCCATTATTTGTAAACGCATTATGACATTATGGCAAAGCTTCTAATAAATATTTTATTATGTTTGCTTAGAAATGCTGCTCCTTAAGAACTGACTTAATTAATTAACAATGCCTTGGTTTACAACACAGTGCATTCAAACCTTTGATAATTCTATCAATGCGAGACAAATTCTGTTGTTCAGGTATGTATATTGGGTAAGACTCCTTCGTTTGATAACTAACTAGCCTCTTGAGTTTACTTTTAGTAGGAGATGTTGTGACCAGATACTAATATACCACATGCAAATCAGGCGCTTGGCCACTCAACTCCCTACTGCTTGCGTGTTTTAATTTTTATATCCACTAGTAATGGATTCGTTCTTTATATTTTTGTTTCATTTACATTTTCTCAATACACAAATTTTCTGTAAAACAAAAAAAAATTATGTGTAAACGACCGACATGATTAGAATGGGGTTACATAGCCTATACTAGCATAGATGCATTCTTCAATGGGTAGATTTGATTTGATTTTGAAATATAACTACGTAGATTATTAGAGACATTGGATTGAAAAAGTATTTTTTTTTTTTGGTTGAAAGATTGGAAAAGTATTTGAACTTCATCTATATTATTATATATAGTATAGAAAGGACATCCTGCTTTTAAGAGATTTCAAATTTTATTTTTTAAATTCTTTCCTTCAATTATACTCAATTACATATTTTGCAAATATTATACTCATGGGCGAATACATGAAATTGGTTATTCTATTTTATCTCACATATTTTATACCTATGTCTTGAGTTTGAGTCACCATATTGAACTCGACCCAACTAGAGGATGTGGACTTTCGTATTGGATGAGGTGTAAAAGAAAAGTCGGAATTGGTCTTCGACATGGTGTTGCATTCTTCAGATGTAATCTTGGATTATAATTTGTTTTCTTTGTTAGGATATATGAATTTAATGTTTGGTCAACCAACAAGGGTGTCTTCATGTCTATCCAAGGTATGAGGCAAAGAGTTGAACTCCTCTCTGTCGACTTTCCTTCAATTGGCTGCACAAGAGGAACAAAAAGGAATACTCTGAAGAAAGTCCTAGGCAGGTTTTGGAGATAGAAAATGAAGTGTGGGTTTTATTTTTGGTCTCCCTTCAGCTGCAATCGCACAAAAGAGAAACAAGGGGGAAGCTCTTCTTTAGCAAGGCAAAGGAGCGAGAACACATGGTGACATATATGCAGTGTAGTTTTCATCCAAACTGATTTGTTTCTTTGTGAGCATTGTGGGTTTAAGCTTATCTAGGATTGGGAAGAACTTGAGTATATGAGAGATTGTAACTCTCAAATTCTCCGATTAATAAGTGGATTTGTTGGTGTTGGCTCTCTTATGGAGCAGGTGCCAATACTGAGACTGAACCACATAAATATCTCATTTTTTCATTTCTCTTATATTTAATAGTAATTTTGCATTGATTTAATTGCAAGATCCATTAGTTTCTGCATTATTTTACCACGATTGGTATCAGAGGTACCAATAGAATTTTTTGGATTTGATTTGAAATTTTTGCTTGTCTAATTATTGTCTAGAAATTATGTTATTGCAATCATGTGTAAAGCGAAAGTATAATTTTTGCAAAGTTTAATGGGAGGAACAACTTTGGGTAGTACGATGCATGCGTTATTAACAACCCAAGGTTTGGCCAAGGCGTTGGATGATAAGGCTAAGTTGCTAGAAATGATGAAAAAGCTGACAAAGATGAGTTAATTGAGAGAGCGAGGAGTATAATCCTATTAAATTTATCAGATGAGGTATTAATAATGGTGGCTGAAGAGTAGGATGCTCCAGCATTATAGGCAAAACTTCAGGCACTTTGTATAAGGAAGTGTTTGAATATCGCTTATACATGTTGAAGAAGATGTTTTAAGTTTGTTATGCTAAAGATACTTCCATCAAATTTCATTTAGATAAGTTTAACAAACTCATGACAGACTTGAAGAATGTCGAAAAGACCCCTAGGTGATGAAAAATAAGGCATGATATTGTTGAATTCTCTACCAAAGTCATGGGAGTACTTTAGTAATTCACCATTAGGGCATACTGCAATTACCTCAAAGAGGTAAAATTCACCGTATTCTCTAAGGAGTGGTAGGCAAAGTTGCAAGATAAGGATCTAGCACAAGAGATGGTGTGAGGACTTATGATTCAAGGTAATGATCAACATCAGAGTCTAGGAGTAGAGGTCAAAACAAATCGAAGTCTCACCATAGAAAGTCTAAGGGTTGCATGATGTGCTTTAAACATCACGAGGAGGGGCACATGAGGAGTGATTACTCAAAACTAAGAAACAAAGATTGGAGGCAAAATATCACAAGTAGTGTAATGTGGCGATGATTGCCAAAGAAAGCACCAATGATGCAAAGGTTGCCTTGAGTGTGACAATGGACTTGTCAAGAGATGCATAGTGCTAGAATTCGGGGTGTTCTTATCATATGATTCTTCATAGGAAGTGGTTTATTACTTACTAGACTTCACATGGTGATAGAGTTTTGATGGGGAATAATGCAACGTAAAAGATTGTTTGGATAGGGATAGTTCAAATTCGGATACACGATATAGTAATGCATATACTAATAGACATGAGGCATATAATGAAGCTCAAGAATAACTGTATTTCTCTTGAAACACTCGATAACATTAGGTGTAAGTGCATCGGTGAAGGAGGAGTGCTAAAGATCTCTCGAGGTGCCATGATAATGATGAAAGGGAAAAAGGTGAATTCTCTGTATCATTTACTGAGAGAAACCATGACTAGAGCTCTTATAGTTTCACTAGGTGATTAAGTTATGGCATATGCCATTGGGGTATAAAAATGAGACAAGTATGACAATATTGAGTGAGAGTGGGTTGCTCAAGGGTCAGAAAATAGGGAAGTTGTATTTGTGTGACCAATGCATCTTTAGTAAGCAAATCCGAGTTAAATTCACTATGCATTTGACCTAGCAACGAATTTGTTACATTCATTTAAAAGTCTAGAGCCCTCTTCGGGTTCTTCGAAAGGAGGTGCTTGATATATACTAGTATTCATCGACAGTTTTTTGAAAAAGGTATGGATATGATTCCTCATGCACAAATCTGAGGTGTTTGACCAAATCAAGAAGTTTAAGGCACTTATTGGGAAACATTCAATAATCAAATTAAGTGCCTTAAGAGCAATAATGACATGAAGTTCTGAAGTAAAGATTTTGCTAATTTTTGCAAGGGAGAAGGGGTTATAGGACAACATGTACCCTAAACACCATAGCAAAATGGTGTCGTACAATGAAAGAATAGAACTTTGATTGAGCGAGCCAAGTGCATTCTTTCGCATGCAAACCGGGCGAGGAATTTTAGACTAAAGTAGTGAACATAGGCTATTACTTGGTTAATCGATCTCCATCATTTGTTATCGACTGGAAGGCTTATAAGGAAGTATGATTGCGAGAATCCTATTGATTATTGCAAACTACTTATATTTAAATGTCTTGCATATACTCATGCAAAATGATGGTAAGCTTGAGCTGAGGTCGTAAAAGTGCATAATTTTGGGTTATTTACATGGGATGGAAGTTTACCAGTTGTGGTGTAATGGTCCCAAATCACCTGATTTTTTAGTTGGCAGAGAAGTGACATTAGACATGATTACTATATTTTAACAATGAAGTCTTGAGACACTACTAATTGAACAAACGAATCATGATGTCAATTGTGAAATTGATTTTTTGGACAACTTGAGGTAATTGAGGTTGAGATTATGATTCCTAAAGTCGATGATACCAAATAGCTAATAAAGTTGCAACATAGTATAGCGATGGGCATAAAAAGAAGGCAAATCAAACTTCCGACATGTTGTGGTCATACATATATTGCCCATGCATTGACTCTTGGTGATGAGATGGAGATAAATGTACATTCATTTTATTTTGAGGCAATGGCTAGTGCCAAGTTGTCATAGTGGCTAGTGGCTATCAGCAAAGAGATGGAGTCACTCTATTGGAATCGAATATGGGATCTGGTCAAAGTATCTACAAGCTAGAAGATAATTAGATTCAAATGGGTCTCAAAATAGAAGGAGAGCATTCCTTGTGTTGGTTAGTAATGTTTAGGGTGAGAGTTGTTGTGAAGGAATATACGTAGTGGAAGGACATTTATCTCTGTGAAGTGTTCTCTCATCTAATAAGGTAAACTTCTATTCAAGTATCACTTGTCTTAATTGCTACATAAAATCTTGAGCTGGTGCAACTAGATGTGAAAACAGTGTTTCTTCATGATGTATGGGAGGATTAGATTTACATGAGGCAATTGGAGGGTTAAGCTATTTCGGTAAGGAAGACTATGTTTGTTTACTAAACAAATTTTTGCATGGGTTGAAACAATCTCCCAAGTACTTGTATAAATGTTTTGATACTTCCCTAAGTAGTTGAACTATTTAAAAAGTTAGTTGGATAACTATGTTAACTTTAAGAAATTGGAAGATCAGCATTTTATTTATTATAATATATAGATAACTTGTTGATTAGCTAAGGATATTTTTGATATTCATGTGCTAAAACGCCAACTAAGTATCAAGTTTTAAATGAAAAATTGTAGGTACTGCAAAGAAGATATTGGGTATGAAAATATTGCATGATAGAGTTGCAGGAGTTTCGCGTCTATATCAAAAGAAATATATTGAGAAGATTTTGGCATAGAGTCGGCAAAATATGTGAGTATACCTTTAGCCAAGTACTTTAAACTCATTGTAGACTGAGGAGGAGAAAGAACATATGTGCCATGTTTTTCACTCTAATGTAGTGGATAGTATTATGTATAACATGACATGCACAAGGCTTGGCATTCCATAAGTTGTGACCATTGTTAGTCGTTACATAAAGTGTCTTGGTAAGAAACAATCAAAACTATGAAATAAATCCTCATATACTTGAAGGGGACAACACATATTGGTAAAGTGTATCGAAAGGACGACAATGGCAGAGAGACCAAAAGTTATGTAACTTCAAATCATGCTAGTGACTTCGATGAGTGCAGGTCATGAGTGAGAGATGTGTTTAGACTAGTAGATGGTAATGAGTTGGAAGACTTCCTTGCAGGACCACATTGCCTTGTCTTTGATTGAGGCAAAGTACATGACATTGACTTTTATATTGAATGAGACTAAATGACTAAAGGGCATGCTCTCTAGCTTTGAGTTGGAGTAGCAAAACATTGCAATACATTATGATAACCAAGGTGCAAAATTTCTAGCTCATAATCCATTTTATTATGAGCAAACGAAGCACATCAAAATCAAGTACCATTTAATTCGTGATGTTCTTGCGAAGGGCAAGGTTGTTATGAAGATCTTAACAATGAAAAACCTAGAAGACATGATGCCGAAGGTTGAGCTCAATTAGCCTTTGTAGAGAATAAGTGCACATTGGGGGCATTGGGAAAGCTACTATGGTGGGTGATGGCTGCAAGTACTAAGCCAAGATAGAGAGTTATTAAATTACATCTCATGTTTGAACCTGTATACTAAACCCGATCCTATTGGAGGATGTAGATCAATTCAGATTGGTTGAGATGTAAAAAGAAAGTCCTAGTTGGACTTTGATTTGGTGTTTCCTTCTTCGGATGTTGATCTTGGATTATAAATTTTTTTGGATATATGAATCCAAGATTCGGTCAATTGACGTTGGTTTCTGTTGCCAAAACATTCTTGCGATATTTTGAAGATTTCTAAACTACCCTTGGTCTACTATCTTTATGATAACTACAGATATTCATCTTAATGACGAGATGATGATTTCAAAAAAGCTGTGATAATAGTGCTGATCTTTGTGAGTTCTGTGAAGATTGATTAAGATTGATTAAAAGGATGATGATCATGACAGGAGGAGGACAAGTCAAATATGATGAGGCATTCATGAGGACTTTGAGATACCATGGTCGTGTTATCAATGTAAAGTCTTTGGAAGATGACATGCTCAAAAGGATCATTAGATAATTGATTGCAAGTTATTCTACATAGTTTGATCATGGGTCATATTGATGAACTAGTGATAGGGGCATGTGCTATGATAAGGTGATATAAAGCAATTTATTGTGTTGTCAAGTCTTGAAAGGTGCTACATGACAAGTGGATTTTTATATGATTGTTATATGGGTAGAATATAGCCGTTAATAGTATGAGAATTTGCAGTTGAAGAACAAGAAATGAGTCAGAGTATCGTTGACTATTTTGGTCAAACAATTAGAGGTACAATTAATGTAACGGAGACAATAGACTCCATTTTGGGAAACCTTGCTATCATCTTGAGGAAAGGATTGTATGGGCAATCCAAATCTTAGCGATACCTCCAATCAACTCTCAACGGCTCTTAAGTCTTCTAAAACATCTCTATGGGATGGATTGAAGATGTCTAATAAACAAGATCAAAGCAACTAATAAGGGTTAGTTGTAAAATAGAGAAAGTTTGTTTTATTATATCATCTCTTTGTTTGGGTCAAACTGTGCTATTATATATCTATAATACTCTTTGTGGTGTTTTTGCTACTTTGTAATCGGTGACAAGAGGACATGTACAAGAGCTATGACATTACTTTTGTTATGATACTGTGATATATCTAATGATAGAGCAATTTGTGTTGATGGTAATTTTTCTTGAAGATTACTAGCGAATTGCAACCCATGTTGAGGTGTTACCCAAGAAAGTGGATGTAGGTTTGAGGATACGATCAAATCACTATTTATTGTTGTATGCTATTTTTTGTGTTCATTATTGGCTATAATTATTTAACGGCAACACCAACTTGGTTGATACTTTGAACTCTATTTTCGCTATTATCAAAGTCCATCATGTTATCTTCCACAATATAAACTATTTAAGTTTTCAATTAATCTAGTTAGTCCTCTCTAGATTGTATTGTTAGCCCCAACAGTTTTTTCATATTTATCAAAGGTTGGACCCAGACCAAGATTTGAACTCCTTTGAATGCTGCACAAGGTGGAGTTTCCTTTGTTTTTGTTCTCCCTTCATCCGCAACCGCACAAAAAAGAAACAAGCAAGAAGCTCCTGTTTAGAAGTGGGAACACAAAATGATATTTTGTGCAATGAGTTTTACATCCAAATCAATTTATTTATTTGTGAATAATGTGGGTTGTGTGTATGAGCAATTGTAACTCTATAATTCTCCAATTGATTATTGAATTATTTGCTGTTAGATATCCCAATAGAGTGGGTATTGATACTAAACTAAACTAAGTAAAACTGTTAAGTTATTTATTGTTTCTTGTTGCACTGGTGATTTCACATTGATTTAGTTGTATGGTCATATTGCTTATGCATTATTTTACAACATATTCAATACTAAAATTTCAATTTTTTTATGATGCAAATTTAAATATTTAAATATCTTTCCTTTTCCACATATCTTTCTCTTATGATCGAATGACTAGTTGATGTTGTCCTAAATCAGTTGTAGAAGAGGCCTAAGATCACCCAACACTAGTATCAGAATCCAAGTTATCAAAAAGTCTAAACCTAACAATCACACGGGAGAGTTACGAGTTATTGCACCTCCGACCTAGGCCCGATGTGTGAGGAGGAGATTGTTGAGGGTTGTCTCACATCGGTTGTGAAATGGGTTGGGGATTGGTTTATAAGTATGAGAGAAAGTCTTAACCTTTAAGCTAACTTTTAGGATGAGAAAGGTTGAAGACTACCCAACATTACTTTCATAAAATAATTCAAATTTTGATATAACTTTCTCTCCCATGTATATTTTTATAATTTCCTAGTATTTTGTATTTATTTTTTATAAAAATTATTTACGCTTAATTTTTCAAATGCCAATTTTGTTGCATGAAAGAATATTTCTAAAGCAAGTAGTTAGGGTCATTTTGAAGGAAAAAAGAGAAATGTTTTCTATAATGCAAGAACACCACTTTCTTTTGTTTGCTAGTACATATATACACATGTACATATACTAATGAAGTAGATAATAAAAAGGTCTATATAGGTAAATGCTCACCTTAAATTGTTTTGGCACTTCTATAATACTGCTTTTACTCATATCAAGTCCCACTAATTTCTTTGGACCAAAGGAAAAATCAGGAAACCAGGAAGCACATCCAACCCATTCAAACCATCTTAGTTCATTAGGAAGACATATAGGACCTTGGAAAGAATTATGCACATTGTGCATGATGAGCAATCTCAACTTGCTCGCTTTTGTGAAAGCATTAGGCTTGATATATATCTCTTTCCGTTTCGATGGCTCCAACACTATGGCTTTTACAACACAATCTCCCTGAGACTATTTAAGTAATGCATATTTAGTAATTAGAGTTAAAGATAAGGAGCACAATTTTGACTATATTTGCAAGTCTTACCATGTTGCAGGACAGAACATCAAGAACATCTTCATATAGCCATAGCCTGCTGCGTCTCCAGGGATCATCACGACATTCTTGGTTCACAATATCCATACCCATCGATTGAATCAAAGCATGCACTTCTATGATTCCATGCTCAATACTTATCAAGGACCTCTCAATGAGGATCTCTAATCCTATAGCTATATCAAAATCACAACTTTCAATAACTTTCTTTATGTACTCACTATTCCACCCCTTAAAGAAGCAGGTAATGTGGAGAAAAATCTCTTTCTCATTATCCTCTAGCCCATCATAACTTATTTTGAGCACATTATTAATGGTTTTGTGAGGAATCCTAGAAAGTTTCTTTAGTGTACTTTTCCATTCATGTTCTCCTCTACCACATAAGAAGGAACCCAATACTGCAATTGCTAAAGGAAGGCCTTCAGCATGATTCAGAATACTATCCACTAGATCCGTCCTGATTATTAGTTTTTCTTGTGTCTGAAAAGCATGCTTACCAAGCAACTCACGAGCTTCATAATCCTCCAATGCTTTAACTTCATAGACATGATCTTTATCTATCCCGTGACAAATTAGCAAATGTTTATCTCTTGTAGTAATGATAATCCTACTTCCATAACCAAACCACTTTCCTTCTCCTGCTAAAGCATTTAATTGACACAAGTCATCCACATCATCAAGGATCAGGAGAACTTTTTTGCGACAAAGTCTATCTCGTACTAGATTAGTACCTGCATCGACATTGGACACTACTAATCTTGGTTTCAATAATAATATCTCCGATAGTAATTTTTCTTGCAAAGCAACTAAATCCCTGCAATCTTTTGATGTTTCTCGAACATTTGCCAAAAAAGTTGAACCTCCAAATTGTCTGAAAATATCATTATAAATGGCTTTAGCTAAACTTGTCTTCCCTATGCCTCCCTTTCCCCATAATCCCATCATAAGAACACCATCATCAGACTCAAGGTTTAACAAGGATTTTAGCTTAACTACTCGAGAATTGATCCCAACTGGATGCTTTGCAACATGTAAAGGTGTTCGATTTAAAAGAATGGAGATCTCCTTCACAATTCTTTCTACAAGCTCTGACTCATCTCTGACAAAAAGACAAGGAAAAAAAAGAAGTTGTAGGATCATTTTTAGCAATTTGAATAAGCAAATAACGAGCAATTAGAAGCCAACAATGATAAAGCAATGCATCACATTTTTTGATGATCACAACCAAAACAATATGCATTCCCACCAAGTTTAATTAGAACTCCAAGAGCTCCACACCAATTGAAACAAGTAAAGGGCTTCAACAATTAGTCATTTTAACATGTTTATTTTGATATACACATGATGTTGTACTTATTTTTCTTTTTGATAGATATATGCTATTCATATGTATGCTTAATCAAAAAGAGCTATTTAAAACTTTTAACGGTGGTTAAGGTTTTCAATTCAAAAACTCTTAAATATCTTGAAGCATGATGTTATTGCCCATCATGGCCTATGCACATTAATAATCCTTTGTCAAGTGTTGCAAGCTTTCTTATTCCTTTCAAAGAAATGGGATCACTGCATTAAAACTACTTAACAATTTGTCCATCGGTTAATCCAGTTTTAACATTTGATTTTATTCAAATGAGTCTATAAACTTTTCCACTAATGACTTCTTATTATTAATTTCTTATAACTGGAAAAAGCAACTTGTCAAGTCTATGGTTAGCCATATGTGTTTTTTCAAAATTAAAAGGCCAATGGTACAAGTTTTGGATTAGTTGACCAAAATCGAAAATTTGTAGAATCCAATTGACAAAAATGAAAATTGAAGAACGCAAATAGCTCATATACAAGTTGTTCAAAACTTTTGTTATACTTTGAATGGGCAACAAGGATCCAAAAGAGAGAGCTATCAAACTTACTCGCATAAAATGGCTCATCAAAACCCGTAGGAGGAATTCAATTGTTCTATGCCCAAAAATTGGTTTTTTATCAGTGCTGATGAATTTCAATAAGTGTAGGTAAGTGTTAAAAAACTGTTGGTAAACAAAAGACATAGGACATTTCCTTTCACATTAGTTGTTAGTAACTCACCTACATTTACATGAAATTACCATATTTATTTATAGTTTGCAAGTTACCAGTTTTTATACTAAGTTACCAAAGTTGATTAGCATAGCCTACCGGTTCAAATATACTAAATTTTATATCAAATTACCAACCTAAATTAAAGTAACTTACTAATTTTTTTCATATCAAAGAATCATCTACTAGTTTTGGGTTACCAACTTCATTTGATCTTCTTACTAATGAATACTTCTTTTTTTAATTTCCAACTTTTTTATTGGGTCATAAATTCTCATTCGAGTTATTTACCAACTCTTTTAAAGAAATGCCAGCCTTAAATAGAGTGACTTACCAACTTTTCTCTGATTAAGCTGATAAATAGATTTTTGCTATTGATTCTCATTTGAGTTACTTACCAAGTTTAATTTTCTTTTGATTGCCTACTTTTCTTATCATTTGCCCAATTTTATGTATCATTTAAAACCATATCTTAGATGTACAAACTCTTATACGAAACTACTTTGATGCAAGCGACTTATCGACTTTTCTTTGATTAAGTAATCAATGAATTCGTGGTTACTAACTCTTGTTGGAGTTAGCTGCCAACGTTCATTTGATTTTTTTAAAATTGACAAACTTTTGCATTGGGTTTTGTTATCAAGAAAAAAGTTGGTAAATAACTCAAGCATAATCTATAATTTCATATAGTAGTCAATATATTTAAGGCGTTGGTAAAAAAGGTAAATAAAAGTTGGTAACAGATAAGATACATTTTTTTTTGCCAAAGATAAGATAAGTTAGTAATTTAAAAAAAAAATGTTGGTAACCAACTCAACTAGAATTAGTGACATAAAACTAGTTGTTAACTTAATTGTAGAAGATGATCACTAAAATTAAAAAGGAAAACATAGAACAATTGGTTAACAACTCAAATTAGAGTTGATAATCCAAAGCTAGTCAGTAACTTAATTGAGAAAAGTCAATAATCACATATAAAAATTGGTAACTTGTATAATAGTTAGCATATCTAACACATTCATAAGAAAGGTAAATAATGTTCGTAGAAAAATAAGAGAAAAGCTATTTTTTCAAAAACAAAAGTATTTGGTAATTTAGAAAAAAATTTGAGAACTGACTCAAGTAAGAGGTACTAACCAAAAACTAGTTGATAAGTAACTTAATCGAAGAAAAGTTGATAATTACTCTAATTGAGGTTGGTAATTTCGAAATGGAGTTGGCAAATTCAAAAGGTTGATAAGCAAGGCAAATAAAAGTAGTATCTCAATGCAAAAGTTCATATTTTTAAAATGTTGGCAAGCAACTCAAATGAGTATTGATAATAAAAGAATAGTTAATAACTTAGTCAAAAAAAGTTGATAAGTTACACAACCTAGCATTCCTAATTTTATATAGTAACAGGTATAATAAGTTAGAAGATAAATAAAAGTCAATAAAAGATAAGAAATTTTTTTCATTTTGTTAGAAATAAAAAAAGTTGCTAATTTGAAGGAAGACAAATTAAAATTGGCAACTATCTTTATTAAAAGATGATTATGCAAAACTAATTAGTAATTTAATTGGAGAAAAGTTGGTAATCACTCTTATTTTATTTTTTTTGGTAATGGTAAGTATTATATAGGATTTTCAACCAGACAAATATACAAGGGGTAAGACTCGGCACTAGCTTACACTAAATTGGACAACAAGTCGCTTGAGTGGGGGGGCGAGTTCACTAAAGGAACCCACACGGTACTACAATATTATTACAAGAGAAGTAGGACCACTCCTCGCTCAACGGCTAACCAAAAATATTAGGGTCTAACCCCCAGCTACGCTGCAGTCTCCTGTTTCTCAGGTTGTCGGCAACCGAATTGAAGGAGAGAGCTTTATCTTTGACCGCCTTGAGGAGATGTTTCATTGAGGGCACATACAGATTGGAAGACTGAAATGGGTAATCACTCTTATTGATGTTGGCATTTTCTAAAAATAGTTGCTAAATTTAAAAAGTTGCTGAGCAAGTCAAATAAAGTTATTAAATTATAAGAAAAATTGGTAAGTTAGTAAAAGAAATAAAGTTGGTACAGAACAATCAAATAAAAGTTGGTCACCTAAAACTAGATAGTTGGTAAATTAAGGCGTTGGCAAGAAAAGTGAACAAAAGTTGGCAAAAGATAAGAGAGGTATCTTTTGTGATAATTAAGAAAATTTGTTAAAAAGAAAACTAAATACCAATAACTAAGTATAACAAGAGTCGGTAATGCAAAATTAGTTGGTAACTTAAGTGGGACAAAAGATGATAGCGACTACAATTAAGTTCAATAATTTCCGAAAAATGTTGGTAAATCTAATATGTTTGTAAGTATAGTAAATAAAAATTGACAACTCTAAAAAATTTATTAAATTAAGAAGAGCTAATATAGGTAAGCAACTAAGATGAGGATTCATAAACCAAGCCTAGTTGGTAACCTAATAAATTCATGAGAGTTGATAAATCTTTAAAAGTATTTGTAAAAAAAAAAAAAAATCAAAGTTAGTAAACGGTGATAAAAATCAATAAAAAAAAAATGTTGCTAAGTAACTCAAATAAGGGATGATAATCCACAATTAGTTAATAATTTAATAGGAAAGGAGTTAATAAATGACTCAAATGCAAACTTGATAAACTATTAGGGAAAAGTACTAAAAAGTCCTAAATTATTGCATTTGTATCAATTCAATTCTAAACATTTTAATTGGATCAATTTAGCCTTAAACATTTTCATATTTGTATCAATTTAGTCCATCCGACCAATTTAAGTTGGAAATTGCTGACATGGATGTGACCATTTTACATGGCAAGAGAGGAGCTAACATGGACATTTTTAAAAATATTCTTTTGAAATTTTAGTATTTTTCTTCTTTTACCACTTTTTCTTTCTTTCTTTTCTTTTTCCTTTTTTCTTCTACCATGGGTATGCTGACCACTAGCATAGGCCATGTCCAGCATGGGTTAGCCTCACTTAAGCAATGGTCACCCTTGCTTAGGCAAGGGCAAGGCCGCTTCCAAATCTAGTGGCCACGTACAATTGAATTTGAAAGAGGCCATTATTGCACTAGTGAGCTTAGGTAGGGTACCAAGTACTGAACTAAAGCCAAAACTAAAATTGAATTGAATCGAACCGAAATTTCATGCATTTTTAATTTGGTTCAGTTTTTGGTTCGGTTAATAAAAAATAACTATTCTTCATATTCGGTTTGCATTATTTCAGTTTGGTTCAATTAACCGAACTGTCAAACCGAAATTGAAATGTTCAAGAAAACCGTTCTTTCTCTCTCCTCTCAAAAACACCGCTCTCAACAAAAACCCTAACCTTCGTCTCTCTTATCATATTGTTTTTTGGGTCGGTGTCTCTCTTATCGGTTTCAAAAATCCAAAAGGAAAACATAAAGCTGCTCCCTCTCTTCTCCTGCGACCTTTCTCTCTATCTCTTTGCAAAAGAAAAAAAAGAACAGAGAGCAGCAAAGAAAGATGGCACTAAAAGCCAAGGCGAGAGTGCAACCAAGCCAAAGCCCGTCTAAGGCAAATAAGGAGGAGTAACATGATGCCAGAATTGCCGCGGAGGTCTTTGATGGGGGCGCAAAGGATGGTCATGGAGGAGACAACAGTGGTGAGGACAATCTGTGTGGTTAAGATCCCGTGCACCTTGCGGATGAAGCCCCATCGAAGTTGGTTCTCTCCATAGCTCAAACCCGGATAGGTGATGGATTGTGTCCATGAGAAAATCAGGGAAAGAAATTGGATTGATTTGGATGTTTTTGTTTTGGCTGGAAGATTTGGATGGTTTACTGGGAGCTAATTTACACCGTCAGATGTTGTCGGAGGTCTCAAGATTGAATCAGACGGTGGAATGTTGTTTCAAGTTTGTTTGGGGGGGGACAAAAGCAGAAAACAGAAAAAGAAGGAAAGAAAACAAGATAAGAAAAACTGAAAACCGATCAAAATCGGGTTTTTGGTTTGGGTCATATTCAGTTTGGATCGAAGTATGGTTCAGTACAAATGTGCATGTTATCGGTTCGGTTCAGTTCGGTTTTTATTAAAAAAGAAGAATTAAACTGAACCATTGACACCCCTAAGCTTAGCCAAGAAGAAAATGGATTCTCATCCTCTCTGATCAGATGAGGTTGCGACTGAAATTGCTGGCATTTTGCGAAACGAGACGTCCTTATTTCTACCACCGAATTCTTTTGTAGTTCCAGCACATGAAACACGTCTCCCTCGCGAATCTCTTCCAAAGGTACGGTTTTTCTCTGTCCCGGTCACCTGATCTTCTTGCCAAGAATTGATTCTTGCTTAATGCTAGCTTGCTAACACTGAAAGATCATTAAGCTTTTGTCCTCGCTCAAGGTACTCAATGAATTGGTGGTCTCTATGATGAGTCTGTCCTGGGGTGAGAGTCAGCCTCACTGGCGCTAGCCCTCGCCCATTTGAGGCCCCATGGCCAGCATAGCCATGGAAGAAGAAGAAAGAAAAAAAAAAGAAAAAAATTAATAAAAAAATTTTAAAAAATGTCCACACTAGCGCATATTGTACCACGTAAGATGGCTTGTATCTATCTTAGCAATTTCCAAGCTAAATTGGCCAAGTGAACTAAATCAAACATGAAAAGGTTTATGACTAAATGGATTCAATTAAAAGATTTAGAACTGAATTGATACTAATTCAATCAATTTAGGACTTTTTTTTTTTTATTGTATTTTTACCAAAACTATCCTAAGAGTTGGTAAAGTTAAGTCGTTAGTAAAAAAAAGGCAAATAAATTTTGGAAAAGGATAAAAAAATGGTGGTAATTTTATGAACTATCAAAAAGCTAGTAGTTTCATGAGAATGTTGTTAAATTATCAATAGTTTATTCAAGTTTTATATGACCGGTGATTTTTTAACTAATAGATATTTGACGTATACCAACTCTTTAAAAAATCTATCAATACAAAAGAAATATTCATTTTCTAGGAACGGAACTAGAATCGTCCAAGCCAAGAAAATCAAATGATTCGATAAGACTGATTCCATAGAAATGATATCAGTTGTGAATTGACCAAGAACTAAAGAATTTTCGAGAATCATAATAGGAAGCATCTACACGGGTACTTACATTCGTGTGTGTAGATTTGTTTCTTTTTTAAACAGTCTTCATACTTAGCTTCTTACACAAATGATTGACTCCACTCTACTTACCCGTGATTAAAATGCCACCCGGACAAGCTACCGGCATCAAAGAGAGCTTTCTTCCATTGCTTCACTTTTTTCGAATCCTTCCCAAACTTGGACTCATGCTTAGCTAGAGCTTTCCCATAGCTTTTGCCGCACCGTCTCACTTCTCTTGGATCCACTTTATAAAACACTGGTAGAACGATGAGGTCCCTTTGCTCCTTGCACTCCATAATCTTCATCACCTCTTCCAAGCACCACTGTGAAGAAGCATAGTCCTTAGAGAAAATGATGATTGCGATGCATGATTCTTCGATGGCCTTCATGAGCACCGACAATGTCTCGTCTCCCTTCTTGAGTTCCTCGCTATCAACAAAAGTGTATATTCCATTATGGTATAAAGCTTTGTAGAGATGACCAAGGAAGGTGTTACGTAGATCTGTGCCTCTGAAACTCAAGAAGACCTCATAATTACTTTTGGGTTTCGATGAAGAAGCCATTGGCTTATTGAGACTAGCAATCCGAAATGGTTTTCATCTGTTTAGTCTTCACTTTTCTCTCTCTTATATGGAAAATGAAGCATTGGCAAAACTTGACCATGAGGTTTCTTGATATGAGTGGTTGACGTTGAAATTTGCTACAATATGGTTTATGCTATGATGCATACCATCTGATGCATTGATTTATAAAGAGTACATGCAATATTCATGTTATTTGATAGTATCCATTGGTATGATTTGAACAATGCATAGAAATAATGATGATTGGACTTGCCGAGCCATGATATTGTTCTCCCCTTATATTGCCATTCTATGTCACAAGAAAAGAGGAGTAAATGAGGGCACGTGGAGAGTACTTACGAATAACATTTACCAAATGAACTTTAGTAAATTGAGAGTACTAGTGAATTTCACTTTAAAATGGGTTGGACAAGATGTTTTGGGAGTGGCATTTGACAATCTCTCTACTTGCGCGTGCATTTCCCCACTGCAATAATTCTATCACTTCAATATGGCTTAGGAATTTGGTTAATTACATGCTCTCATCTAGAGTGCCTCTTGATTTAAAATTTAGAGATATATGGGGGAAAGTGTCAGCAAAGTCTTAGGCCTATTGTATTTGCGTCAATTTAACCCTAAACCTTTTAATGGTACCAATTTTAGTCCTAGACTTTTTGATTAGGTGCCGATTTAGCCCTAAATCTATTAATGGTACCAATTTTGTCCTAAACCTTTTTAATTAAATCCAATTTAGCCCTAAACATTCTACTTGGTGCCAATTTACTACATAGTCAACATTAGCCGGAATAATTAAATTAGCAAAAATTAACAAGAAAATGGTGTCCGATGAGGTGGAATTCAAACTTCTAAATGCCATATTTGACCGCAAGTATCTCCTTAAAAGTGAAATGATAATGAATTTCTGCTTGGGAAAATCGACCACTTTTGTAGGCACAAATATGCCTAGTGTCATCAATTTCTTCGAAAAGAATGGTTGCCCAATATTTGTCACTGGCATCAGTTTGGAGAATCATCTTGCCAGTAGATGGAATTTTTAAAGGATGAAGGTTTTGCAAAACCTGTTTAAGCTGGGAAATGGCGTGAGTCTGTTTGGGTAAATTAATACTAGTACAAAAGGTTTAGGACTAAATTGGTACCATGAAAATGTTTAGGATTGAATTGGTACTAGGTCAAAAGGTTTAAGACTAAATTGGTACTAGTGTAATAGGTTTAGGACTTTTCTGGCACTTTTCCCAAGATATATACCATAACCAAAAGTTCAAACATTGAGGTAGTTATTTTGGTCTAATGGGTAATAAATTAGTGAACGAACTATATATTTATTATAAACTAAATCTGAATAGTAAAAGTTGAAGAGATTCATATGGAGTCTACTAATTTTAACTTTCAAATTTAATTTATTTTATGCACATGTTCACTTCATAATTTTTCTAGATAGATAACCGTATCACAACTTCTTAATGCCTAAGATAAATCGCTTCAAGAATTCGACGGTAATAATAAAACTTTGTATAATCTCAATATGCTAAATCTCATACATCGAGAGGATGGATCTTGCATAAGTCCCACCTTCTGTATTGTGTATGAGCCAATCATCCTTGGTAAACTAGATTCAATAACAATTTTTTAAAATTAGGGGATGATCATAATGGTGCAAGCGGATAGGATGTTTAGCCGTGTTCCTTCCCTCGTCGTAATAGAAAATCTCATAGGCTAAGAACGAATTGTGATTCCCCTAATCTTATTCATAGGTGTAAGAGGAATTTATTCAGCTGAGTACCGCAAAAATTGAAGTTAATTTGCGGAAGATCATAAATTCTCATTAGAAATTCTCAATTTTGAATTTCTTGTCAACAAATCCAAGTCAATTTCGAATGTTTTGAGTGTCTCTATTTCTCTTTTAGAGAGGGTGTGTTGGTGATAGAGAACACCAATGTTAGAAAAATAAGTGCACGGTCGATCTTGCTGTGCATTGAACAAGGCTTTTCTTCACCATTAGACGCACATCTTATTTTCTCTTTAGCACCAAAAGAACAGCGATGACTTTAAGTTCAAGCCTATGAAAAGTGAACAAGGCTTTTTCTTCACCATGATGCACGCATCTTATTTTCTCTTTAGCACCGAAAGAACGGCAATGACTTCAAGTCAAGCCTATGAAAAGCGACAAATTTAAGTCCTCCCCAAGTGGAGGGAAAGAGCTTCCAACTTTTCTGCTTAGTGGAACAACGCTTCAAGATATTCATGAAGATTGTGAATGATCACGTGACGGCACTTCTAGCTTTGCTATGAGGTGTCTGTGAAAGGTTTTGTATGAGAATAATATTTTTTTTTTATCTTTAGCACCAAAAGAATTGCGATGACTTTAAGTCAAGCCTATCAAAAGTGAACAAGGCTTTTTCTTCACCATGAGACACGCATCTTCTTTTCCCTTTAGCACCGAAGGAACGGCAATGACCTAAGTCAAGTCTATGAAAAGCAACAACCTTAAGTCTCCCCAAGTGGAGGGAAAAAGCTTCCAACTTTTCTACTTAGTGCAACAACACTTTGAGATAGTAATGAAGATTGTGAACGACCATGAGACAACACTTCTAGCTTTGCTACGAGGTGTCTGTGAAAGGTTTTGTGCAAGAAATTTTTTTTTTTTTTTTTCTTTTTAGCACCAAAAGAACGGCGATGACTGTAAGTCAAGTCTATGAAAAGTGAACAAGGCTTTATGAGACATGCATCTTCTTTTCTCTTTATTGCCGAGAGAATGGCGATGACTTTAAGTCAAGCCTATGAAAAGCAACGACCTTAAGTCCTTCCCAAGTGGAGGGAAAAAGCTTTCAGCTTTTCTACTTAGTCGAACAACGTTTCGAGATAATCATGAAGATTGTGAACGACCACGAGACAATACTTCTAGATTTGCTGCAAGGTGTCTGTGAAAGATTTTGTGTGAGAAATCCTTTTTTTTTTCTCTTTAGCACAAAAAGAACGGTGATGACTTTAAGTCAAGCCTATGAAAATTGAACAAGGCTTTTTCTTCACCATGAGACACGCATCTTCTTTTCTATTTAGCACCGAAAGAACGGTGACGACTTTAAGTCAAGCCTATGAAAATTGAACAAGGCTTTTTCTTCACCACGAGACACGCATCTTCTTTTCTATTTAGCACCGAAAGAACGGTGACAACTTTAAGTCAAGCCTATGAAAAGCGACGACTTCACTTTCTCCCCAAGTAGAGGGAAAAAGCTTCTGGATTTTCTACTTAGTGTAACGTTGTTTCAGATAGTCCTGAAGATTGTGAACGACCACGAGACGACGATTCTAGCTTTGCTATGAGGTATATGTGAAAGTTTTTATGCGAGAATAATTTTTTTTTACCTCATTAATCTTAACCAGATTGTTGTGATCGTTTTGAGTAATAATCTAGAAAACAAATGCATTCAGATTTTTGAAAATTCTATTACTTACTATTTGTGCAATTCAATTTTTATGTAGGCCGACTGACAACAGTTAATAATAGGACAGTTATTTTAAGTGTAATGACCAACATAAACCCATTTGAAAGAAGATAAAATATCTTAAGGGAAATTGCGGAGGGTCCTAATTCCAATGATAATTTTAGAAGGCAATATCTCAACCTTAAAATTGGGGCAGATGTAATATAATTTATTTTAGATGATTTAAAAAGAGTTTTGACTTAGTACACAATTCATGGGGCCCACGTTAAGGATGGCTTGACCTATTCAACCCCTAACATTTTCTTGTTATGTTTCACATCAACTTATGCATAGATGATCTTGTGGGCAAAGAATGAGTTCTAATTTTCATGATATGTTTATAGGTGTAAGAGGACTTTGTACAACAAAATTGAACTTCACCCGTGGAAGATCATAAATTCTCATTATAAATTCTAAACCCCAAATTTCTTATCATCAAATCCAAGTCAAGTTCAAACGTCTTAAGTGTACTATTGGTCCCGTTGCACACTAAACAAAGCTTTCTCCACCATGAGACAAGGCATCTTCTTTTTCTCTTAGCACCAAGAGAAAATAAGAGTGATGACTTTTAAGTCAAGCCCATGAAATTTTTTCCAAAGTGGACCATGAGACAAGACATTTTCTTTTTCTCTTAGTACCAAGAGAAAGCAGAAGTGATGACTTTTAAGTCAAGCCCATGAAATTTTTTCCAAAGTGGACCATGAGATAATGCATCTTTTAAATTTTGTCCGGAGTGGACCATGAGACAAGGCATCTTCCTTTTCTCTTAGCATTAGGAGAAAGCAAGAGTGATGACTTTTAAGTCAAGCCTATGAAATTTTTCCAAAGTAGAGCGAAAAGGTTTCAAGCTTTACTAGTTAGAGGTACAACAACGCTTTGAGATAGTCATGAAGAATGTGAATGCCTAGAAGACAATCAGGATGTCACCTTATGACATTGGCTACTTCTAACTTGTTTCTTCCTTATATGTAGTGATACACCATCAAGTGATTTTAATACACCATCATGTTTGACATGAAATTTCTCATTCTTCGCTATAAAATGCCCTAACTAATTATTTGATAGTTAATTTCACAAAGGAAGAACTATAGCTTTAGTCTCTCCAATATTGATGCAATAAACTCTCAACCTTCACCTTGCATTAAAGTCCCTTAACATTGCCTAAATCTCCTCTCGCACGTTATCTACTTTATTCATTTGGATAATGGTATTACTTGGGTGCAACACTTACCCTCTCGAGCTAAAAAAATCACATGTGAACTTCAAGAAAAGGTCGTTTATAATCACCAATTCCAGTTGATTGATTTTACTGTGATTTAAACTTATCCTCTATTGAGAAAAGAAGCATGTGAGAACTTCGGGACTCAATCCATGGTTGAAAGTAAAAAATCAATCCATTCCACAAATAGAAACCATAGGGGGCACCAAACTTCCACTTCATCAGAAAAATAATTGGTTTTCAAAAGAAGTTCCACCGATTCGATAGCAAGGTAGCACGTACCTCTCTCAACCGTAGCCGCCAATGCCGCTTTCTATATATAACTGCTTTTCTTAAGTAAGGAATTGATAAAGATAATTGACCTAGCTAGCTATAGTCCATCTCTTAGAGAAGCACCTCTACAATCATTGGTCTATTCCCCCTCTCAAGACCATATATGAATCCATCATATAGATTGTCCCGGCAAAAGAATTGCATGCAAGCCTTGGGACAGGCCCCTTACAATCATTGTTGACACCCGAATTTTTGTTTATTTTATTTTAATTGCCTATTTTTTGCTTATATAAATACGTATTAATTTTTAGAAAAGAAAAAATATTTGATAAAAAAAATCTAAAAAATTCAAAAAAAATCGGATGGGCTCAGCCCAGCCCACTCCTCTGCTCAGCCCAGCCCACTCCTCTACTCGCCCATCCCTTTTTCTTTTGTTTCCTTTGGCCCACCACCTTTTGATTTTCGGCCCGGCCCATCCTCCCTTCTATTCTCTCTTCTCCCACACGCACGCACACAAGACACGCACAGACAGGAGAAAAAAAAGGGGGGGAACAGAACAGCCGGGGAGACGACAACGACACCGCACAGACGCGACCCCCCACCGCGGTGACGTCGGCCGCGTGACGCCAGCAAGGGAATCTTCCCTTGCTGTGCGGTCACGCGGCGAAAAGCGGGAGGAGAAGAGCTCGACGGAGCAGCGACCAAGGATCGCCGGGGAAGGGCAGCTCGAGCGAAGATAGGGCGACGATTTTCAGATCTGAGCAGAGAGGAGCAGCGAGCCAGAAGCAGATCTGGACAGGGCGGAAGAGAAGGAACCGGAGGCCGTCCGGGCGCGACCCCTTCCTCCCACGGCGGTGACGTTGGCTGCAGAGGGAAGAACGGCGACGACTTTCAGAAGAGCAGAAGGAGTAAACTGAAAAAGAAAAGACAGAAAGAAGGGGCTGTTTCTCTGGGTTCTGGAGGAGAAAAATCGGAAGATGAAAGCTATTTTTGAAGACTAAACAGAAGAGAGAACAAAGGCTGGTTTTGCTGGTTCGAAGGGAGCAGAAACGGACAGCACCGGAGAAAAAGAAAAAGAAAAAAGAGCAGCAAAAAGAGAAAACGCAGAGGGGGTTTTTCGGGAAAAAGGACGGCTGGCTAGAGGAGAACCAGAGGAGAGAATGGAGGCTGGGGTTTTGGTTCTGGGTTTGAGGGCTGAAAGGTGACGATTTTCAGAGGAACAGAAGAAGAAAACCGAGAAAAAGAAAGCAGAGACGCACGCAGGTAGAGAGAAGGAGGGCGAGGCACGAACAGCGGAGGGGGGCAACGACGCCGCTTAGACAAGACCCCCCACCGCGGTGACGTCGGCCGTGTGACGCCAGCAAGGGAATCTTCCCTTGCTACGCGGTCACGCGGCGAAAAGAGGAGGAGAAGAGCTCGACGGGGGCTGAAGTTCTGACGAGAGCAGATCCGAAAGGAGGCAGACACCGGAGGCCTTTCGGACGGTGACGCACGCAGACAGAGAGAGGAGAACTGCGAGAGAGATCCGAAAGCGCTGAAGTGAGAACCAGGAGTGAGAGGACCCCTCCGGCGACCATTATGCCCGAGTCTTGACCGGTGGCGCAAAGTTTCCCTTCCTTGACACATCCTTCCAGGTCAGTTCCCTTCCTTGCTTTCTCTAGTCTCGAAATCGTTATGACCCGAGGACGGGCCAGAGGCGTTGTGAGGCGACCAGACTAAGTCTGATATATGTAGAACTCGCCCTCCGTTCGCCGCCGTCGAGCCGGGTAGGACCCCAGCACTCAAGCGCGCTAGAACCCCGTGCTGCTTTGTTTGGAGCTCGCCTGACCGAGGCTCGCGTGGCTTCGGTTCGCCTGAGTATTGACTCCGATGGTGCTGCTTTTTCTTGAACCTGGTTGCTTATATGCCTATTTTGGTCGAGTTTCGATGTCTCATTAAGTTATCGTTTGCCCCCCTTCGTCGACGCCCGTCGGGTGTTCGAAGAAACGTCTCTGGCTGTCTTACTCGAACTGTAGACTTCTTGTCCTCGTTCTGTGGTTTTTTATGGGTCATGGTCATGTTTCTTGCTTCTTTCCTTCACGGTTACTTTTGTTTGCATGGTGTGTTTCGAGCTCAATGTCCGATGAGGGATGGTGGCCAGCCCTCTTGCAGTGGGTGAGGGCGATTAGGTGGTGAATAAGAAGCGTCTAGTCCGGTGTCTTCAGTGAAATCGACGAAGGTTTAATGTTGGTCTTGCTGGCTTTTGCTTAGGATGGTTGAGTACTAATGCCTGAGATTCTGGAAAATTGGTGTTAGGCGCAAGAACACTTGAAGATGAAGACGAGGAGGCGAGTAACAGAGAAACAGAACAAAATTAAAAATAAGAAAAAAGAGAAAAAGCCAAAATTCGAAAAAAAGATAGAAAAAATAGAAAATGGGCTTGGGTCTTGTTATAAGTGCGGGCTAGTATGTCATGGGCCGAGGTGAAATATTAAACAGAGTTTTTATAAAAAAAGGTTGAGATGGGCTGATTTGCAAAAAAAAATTGGACCAATTTTAATCGGAAATTTAAGTGGGCTTTGAGGCCGGCCCGGTCAATAGTCCAGCCCGGACCATTAGGGTCCGGGTTGGTTTAGTAGGGCCGGGTCACCCGACCCGGTCCGAATCACTTTTAAAAAAAATTAAAAAAATCTAAAATTAAAAAATTCAGAAAAATCAGAAAAAATTGCAAAAATTCAGAAAACCCTTAAAAAGAAAAAAAGACCAAAATTGAATAAGCCTTTAGGGCTCTACGATAGGTTTTTTTGAATGTGTTGCCATGTCTTTAGTTAACACACAATTAAGTTAGGTATCGAAAGGGCGTTAGTCGCATGACTAACGTAATCAAGTCCTCAACCCTAGATCCTCTGGCTGCGTAAAGGTGAGACACGCTCCCATGTCTCACTCGGTTCCTAGTCGACCTCAATAGACTAGTGGCGACTTCTTGTTTGAAATTTTTTTATACATACCCAACGTCGCGCGGGGCATGGGCTTGGGAGAGCCCGAGTTAATTAAGGGCTGTCGGCCCGAAATTAACAATACCCCTAAACCTAATATATTTATATTTTCAAAAAATTTAGGTCGCGACAATCACAGGTCTCTCCCCCTCCCAAAACCATATTTGGAAATCATTGCATAAATCAAGTTATCTTGAATCTTAATTGTCATGAAGAAATGAAAGCAAAGAAAAAGACACTGTGAATTTATAAAATATTTTACAAAATCAACCCATCTACAATTGATGTTAGCATTCTAACACCTCTTTCTTAAGTTAGTGGTGTAACTACAAGGCCACTTGTATAAATCTTTTTACCCTAATGATGTATGCCATAATTATCAAAAGAAAATTCTAAAAATGCATATTGTCATCGAATCCAAGTCAAGTTCAAGCGTTTTGAGCATTTCGATGGTCCCCGTTGCTCACTTAACGAGGCTTCCTCCACCATGAGACATGGCATCTTCTTTTTTCTCTTAGCATCAGAGAAAAAAGAGGAGTGAAGACTTTAAAGTCACCTATAAAAATTTTCCAAGGTGGAAGAAAAAAGTTTCCAGCTTTAGTAGTTACTCGTATGATTGCTGTGAGATAGTCATAAAGATTGTAAACAACCCAAAGACAAGGGGGACATGACGCTTCCAGCTTTGTTATAGTGAAAAGGTTAGGCTAACAAGAGTAAGGAAGAGCATTAACACCAAGCCAGATCTATAAAGTTGTACATTCAAAAGTTCATTGTCATGTACTCATGGTGGCCTTCAATTACTTTTGTATCCTTTGGTATTTGCCTTGCACGAGGGTTTAAAATTTTCTCAACAGATATGAGTACTTCTCTCTTTGCAATTATTATTGGAGGCACCTCATGTTTTTACCAATGTTCGACCACGCAAACTGTTCTCTGATAGAATTTGCTCTAGTAGAAAATTTCTTGATTTCAAATGTATTGAGAAAAAAAAATTCGTTGAAATTACGATCATTGGCGTAATTGGGTTGTGCTTTGCAAGAATAACAATGTCCAATTTGCCCCACAGATAGTACGACTCTTAACCACAATTGTTTGATCTTGAGGGTGTCGAGAAAATTGTGATTTTCCATTGTGATTTCCTAGATTAAGTATTGAATTCAGGTTTATCTAGTCACAACTAATGCCTTGACAATTAGGTCGATCAGAATTTCGATGAGAAAGATACTGTTACTTTTCACTATGATCATTCTTTCATCCGAGTTTGCCGTAATACATAATCTCAACACTTTTCCAAATAACATACATAATTTTCGGAAAATTTGGGTCATGAGCTTTCCGTGAACGGGAATAACGGGTGAATTGGTGAGGGGGTCAAAGTTCGGATAAATATAAAAATAAAATAATAGATTTTTTTTTAAAAGATGGAAAATTTGTTCTAGGTGGTGGCACTCCTAACAAGCAAATGCCCCACGGCGTTTGCAGCACGAGGCCCACGCCCCGTACTGAGGGCCCTGTTCAATATCCTATGACAGTGTGCAGTGGCCCAATGGCATTCATTAAGGCCCGAGGTCTCTCACGCAGCATTTCCCTTGCTTCTTCCGATTTTCCGTTTAAATAGGGGGTCAAATGCTCTCTTTTTTTCAAGGTAAATTATGTTAATAAGACCCCTTATGTATTTAGAAGATATATATATATATATATTTTTTTTTTTTTTTTTTTGTGTGTTTATGCACCAGGATGTCCTTGCTGTTGAAGAATTTTCTTATTCTACATATAAAGAACAAGATGCTGAGTGGAAAGTGTTAAGACTTAGAAGAACCTTTAAATTTTGGTGAACAAGCGAAGAACATGGGATCGATGAGGTGATTAGATAGACCGAATAGAATGAGAACAACTTTGATAACACGAGTCCATCAATATGCTTGGAAGGACCTAAGTGTAGAAGATGAATAGATTAAGATTAGGTGAAATCGCCAATTTTGGATGTATCGCCTTGTAAATGAAGGTCACATTATTAATAGAATAGATAGTACTCCAAGTACTTGGAAATGAAGACCTAACTCTAAATCGATTCAGTTCAAATTCCAATTGATGCTTTGAAACCAATTATTTCAGACCTTGGATTTCACATAGAGATGTGTGAAAAAAGCCAGATGAGCTTTGGTATTGTTACCAAAGTAGAGCGAGTGTCACCGAACTTCATAGAGGCAATTTGATCTATTTTGGACAAGATCTATTAATTAGCTCCGTTTTGAGTTAAAAAGAACCCTCGTAAAAGGCTAGAGAGCTTCACTAAGGCCACTTGTGCCCTGCTTAGGGGCAGGCGCACCGTAGGCCTCGTCAGCAATAAACTGGTTCTACAAAGCTTTGACCTTTCTCTAGCAAAGGGCCACTAGTTCTTATGATTATGCATAGAATTTTCATCCTCAATTTGATTGACTTGATTTTCATGTCGACAGAAAGCTCGTGACTTGAATTAGATTTTCGAGAATGGAGCCAAACAAAAGATTGTGGTGGAAGGTTAAGTTATTTTATTCATTAAAAATCCGACGAATGTGATTTTTGGGTTTCAGAAAATTTGTGACTAAATGTATAAGATGCAATTAATCAATATGGTCAAATCAAAAAATTCTGAACATGTTCAGTAACTATAATTAAGAGTTATGATATCTTAAGAACCGATCAGTCAACTTTGGCAAGATATATATTATTGGAAAACTATTAACGAGTATGATCTAATTATATCTTTTGAATTTGTTTTTAAGGAAGTAATATTCTTAATCAATTGTAGTCAAACATGTGCTAAATAAAATTGGGTGTCTATAGAATTTTGAAAATAATAAATTTGAAAAATAGCTTTTGATAAACGACTTCATTTCTCAATCACTGGCAACATGCATTGAATAGTATTGCTTAGCTGGACTCATCCATATTATTTTGTGAAACTTATGCTATGTATCAAACTTGTGAATATTGATTTGTGCTTAGTCGCTTTGTGTAGGATCAATGCACATGTTGCGTTTATTTAAACCATGAAATTTCCGTACACGGTTGCTGTCACGCCCCGAACCCCGAGCACGCGACAACCCCTTACCATGGTCAATTGAAAGCGACGTCCCAAGACTCGTTGACGACCATTCATTTTAATCTTTTGTTATGCGCAAGCGGAAGACGAACCATCCCCAGTCCAACAATCAATCAATCAATCAATTAGGGATAGAGGGATGAATAACAAGAACAACCATTACTACTCATTTACACAATTTACTTGGATTAACCAACGGAGGATCGTCTTTTGAATTACAAGCCCGACAAAAGGGCGATCCATCCTCTAAGCCAGGCCAAAAAGAAACTAGACTAATCCGGCTATACAAAATGAACCCTCGGGTTCAACACCACGGTCACTCGGACCCATTAGACTCGACTCCGTCGGGTCGATCACTTTGGAGAAATGGGGGCAGGATTCTCCACTGCGGGTGCGCCATTCTAGGGGCTTGAAAAATGTTAACCACGACGGGTTGAGATAAAATCTCAGCGAGTTCTTCCCCTAAGCCCTGGTTAGTACACCAACTCAACCTGGGGTATCTCTCCAGAACCACCCCTCACTCAACCCAACCACAAACAACTAGCACAATTAAACCACGAACGGGGTCAACCAACAAGCAAAAGTCGGTTCGCATGCAACCTTACCCGGTATGCCATACCCTGCACGTTAAACCTCATTCAATGCAAGCAATGCAACCAACAATCAAATAGTCGGTTCGCATGCAACCTTACTCGGTATGCTATACCCTGCACGTTATAAGTTAGCACGATACACGCAATGCACATGGCCGTTAGATGATGCAGTTCATCAATCATATGCGAGTTGCGTCACAAGCGATCTCACCTGGCCATTGCCACACCCTGCACGTTATAAAATCATGCGTGCGTGCCATAAATCATGATGTGATCACCTCATGCATAATCGGAACCAATGATACCATATTTCTCATGCACTCTTGCATCTACACGTGTTCCGATTATTACTGCCTCACAAGGCCACAACTTGGCCGAGGTGCAACGGCGCTACGGCGCCCTTCCTCCGCAAAGGCGCAACCGTGCCCTTCCGTGCTATTGCTACGGCGCTACGGCGCCCTTCCTCCCTTGAAACCGTGCCCTTCCATGCGGGGGCGAGGCGCTATGGCGCTACGGCGCCCTTCCTCCGCATAAGCGCAACCGTGCCCTTCCATACCCTCCGAGGCGCCACGGCGCTACGGCGCCCTTCCTCCGCGGGGCGTAACCATGCCCTTTCGTGCCCTCCGAGGCGCAACGGTGCTACGGCGCCCTTCCTCCATAGAGATGCGCAACCGTGCCCTTCCGTGCCCTCCCTTTCCATAATCTCCGATAAATCGGGTTCAACTTAGTGATCACGCAAGCATTCCATCACAATCCACTTATTATCTTTGAGCATTAACTAATGCACACATGCTTGCATATAAAACCTCAAATCATTTCTCACAAAAGCGGTCCATTTCCGATGTCCCTCGGACAAACCATTTTCTCCACCTTTCTCATAAAAATTTCCGGTGTCCCTTGGACAAATCACTTTCTTTCTTATAAAGGCGGTCCATTTCCGGTGTCCCTCGAACAAACCATTTTTCCCTTTTTGAAATTCACACGATTCATGCGAATGTTCATGCCACGACACATCAATTTCACTTCATATGATCAAGACACATGAAATTATGCACAATTTCACTTCCGGATAAACAGTGCCGTGAACAGTAATTTCCGAAATTCAATTAATAATAAATTAAATTCAGAAATTAAACAAAACATTGATTAAACATAAATTAATCAATCAATTAAGCTAAGCAAGCTTAATTATCACATAATCCACAATTAAGCACAATTAAGCATAATCATGCATAATTAAGCAAGATTAAGCTAAGCTAATCATAATTACCTATCTAACCACATATCTTAGGGATAATACAACTTAATTAACCCTCCTAAACCAGAATTAACACTAATTAACCCAACCCTAAGCAAGTTTAGGCACTAAATAAGGATTAGGGGCTAAACTCACCCGTTAAGCGGGCCGGAGACGCGGACGTGGTGGCGGCGACGAACCCGACACCCGAGGACCTCACTCACGACGATCCAGGGCCGTCCTGGGCTGAGAACAGCAGCAACAAACTCAAATCCCTCTGCAACTCTGAAAACTGACTGCACAGGAGGCAAGTCGCTGATCGGAGGAAAATGGGCTGCCCGGAGCTCCGGCGACCGGCGGGCCAGCGATCAACGGCACCTGGGGGTCGAGGGGAAACCACTTGTGGCTGGTATGGGCGGTGGTTTGGCCGGAATGGGAGAAAAACAGGTGAAAAGGCGGAACAAAGCTGCTGCAGGCGGAACAGTGGCGGTCCGGCGAGCAGAAACTTCCGGCAGCCGTACGGGATGGCCTGCGACTCCGTTCGACAAACGACCGAACCTATCTGAACGGTTTTCGTCTTATGAACATAATGGCGGGTGGCACGAGACGAGATTCCAACGGGAAGGCCATGAAAAACTCGATTTTTGGTGAAAGGTCAGAACTGAAAAACTGAAGGAAGGAAGGAAAACTAGGGAGAGAAGGGTGTGCGGTTTGGGGAAGATGAAGAGGAGAGAGAGAGTGAAGTGAAGGCTGAAGGATAAGCCTCTTCAAGGCCAATTAATGCTTGGCCCAACTTGTCAAGAAAATGACCTCATCTTCTCTCTCTTCCTTTTGACTTTTCTTCAAAATATCTAAGGGCATTTTGGTCATTTTCACCTTGCACATTTCCCAATGTGTCCTTGGGCTGAAAGTGAAAGGCGGGCCTAGGAAATAGGCTGGAAAATGAATAGGAACAGGCTCAGGAATTTGTTGGGCTCGAATTGGTTCACATTTAGACAACGGGCTCGGGAGGGTAAATGGGTCGGTTGGGTCCAACGGGCTCGCTTGCTTGTCTCGGTCTTCCACGGTAGCCGTCCAACCTAGGGCGTGTGGCCCACACTGTTCTTGCCCGGCCCACGTCCTCGTAGGCTCGATTCCTCGGTCTGTAAATCCCTTTCCCAAAAACTCGGCTCAACCGACACTGTCGACTATCAAGGAAGCATCGTCCAAAAGTCCGTCCCGAACGTTCCCGAAAATTCGAAGTCCAATCTTGGATTCTCATGCCTTGTCAATTTTGCCCACCTATCATTTTGGTATAATTCAAACTGACAGGCGGCTTCGAGGATTCACACGTAACCAACTCGTGCCAAATCACGTTCAAGATTTCTCAACACATGGACGTCCTTGACGGCATGAAATTGCGAAGGATAGATTCTTATTTCAAAGTACATGATTACCAAGGATCGGCATAGGATTGTTCACGGGTTCGATAACAATAGACGGAATCACCCGTCGTCCCATTATTTCTGTCCATGAATCGACTTCTATTCGTCCCTAAAATCGGCCTGCATGACTATAGGATCGTCCTTACGCAAGTCTCACAGTCGAGTTGTTTTCCCAGATCAAGTTCTTTAGTCGCACGAGTTATGTCCTCAGTAGCCTTTCCCCTCAAGGTCGGTATCTCGGAAATGATTAGGTCCGAGCGGAATCAACCAACAATGCATTGGCGAAATTCACGTTCACTCATCCCTAAAAGGACTCGAATTTCAGGACGTCACAATTCTTCCCCCCTTACAAAAATTTCGTCTTCAAAATTTGCAATCACAGACAAATCCTCAAAAGATGGGGGTGCTGATGCTTCATCACTTCCTCACTTTCCCCACATAGCTCTCTCTGTTCCATGATGTTGCCCGATCATCTTAACCAAGGCAATAGTCTTGATTCGAAACACTTGCTCTTTACGGTCCTCTATTCGTACTGGCCTTTCCATGTACGACACCCTGTCGTCTACGTCCAGTTCCTCAAAATTCAACACATGATTCGGGTCCGGTTCATACTTTCTCAACATAGACACGTGGAAAACATCATGTACTTTAGCAAGTTTCGGTGGCAACGCAAGACGATACACTAAAACATGTACCTCGTACTTAACTTTCCTTTCTTGCCAAATCTGGAAGTACCCCTCATCAACGATACTTTCAGAAACACATGATTGCCCACCTTAAACTATAACGATCTACGACGCTTATCTGTATAACTCTTCTGACGACTCTGAGCTGTCTTTAGTCTGTCTCTGATAATCTGAACTGCATTCAATAACTGCGAAACTAAATTTTGAACCAGCGATTCCCAGTTCTCTGACCTCGTTCCATAAACTGAAATTCCACAAACTTGATCATATTACAGCTATACCATTCCGATAAAATCTCATCCCACAAGCACTCTCTCTTTTTTTGCACAATGCGTAGTTTAGTTCATTTCTGCCCATTTTGACATCCTAGAAGCCTACCAGGAGACGCTTCTTGCTTAGGCACTCTGGCCCCGGCGACCACTCCCCGCTCTCGTCGGATCAGTCGTTATGGGCCTCTTCGAACTGAACCACTACTAGTCCCCTTTAGATATGCACCATCTCACAAAGGTATTATCCGCTTTGGCCTGTCCCATACCAAGCCTCACGGTTTTAACCTCGTCTGAGCACCTCAAAGTGCAAAACTTTCTCCAGCTCGTCAACCCATGAGTTTGTTTCCACGGGGTCACTTATTGACTCTTAAAATCTGATTCACTGAATTTCCATCGAACCACCATCCGAATTCCACAAACCACCGATTTTTCTTTCAATATTCCTTTCACATCCATTTAATAACCATACCAAGAATTCACCTCAATCACATGAAAATTAGTGCAAACCAAATGTCATTTCTCGCACTAAAGGCTTTTGAGTACTTCTTCAAATCCTTTCTAATTGATCGTCCATCTGTGGATGGTATGCCATACTATCCTACAGTTTCGTCCCCAAGGCCGACTGCAAACTTTTCCAGAAAGTTGCCACAAACTTAGGAACACGGTCAGATGTGATTGTCATTGGAACTCCATATATGCGCACAATCTGATGTACGTACAACTCTACATACTACCCAAATCGAGTCATTGCCTTGCTGACTCCTTGGCAGTCCCATCACAAAATCTATGATAATATGTTCCCACTTCCACTCGGGAATCTCAAGAGGTTGTAATAACCCACCAGGCTTACAATACTAAGCCTTTACTTATTGGCGCATCAAACACTTAGCCACGTGCTTCGTGATGTCAAACTTCATCTTGTTCCACTCCTTAAGTTCTACATCTTTCGGAACGCACAATCATCCTTGAACACTTGAAAGTCTGCTTTTCTCTTTCCCTGATCCATCTGCAGGATCTTAAGAATTTCATAATCCATCGCTTGGGCACTCTTAATCCTACTTTGCATCTCGTGTTCCACCCTGAGAGTGGCCATTAGATTAGCAAGATGGCCAACCTCAATTTTAAAATCTGAGTCCTCAACTCCCTCCAAGAGAATCCATTCTCGTACCCTCATCTGTACAATTGTCAACTTTCGACTAAGCGCATCTGCTACTTTATTCGCTTTCCTCGGATGATACAAAATCTCGCAATCATAGTCCTTAAGAAGTTCCATCCATCATCGTTGAACATGAGGCAAAGATGATCACCGCTAATTCCAAATCATGCATTGGATAGTTAAGCTCGTGAAGCCTTAACTGTCGAGATGCGTCTGCAACCACTTTGCCATGTTGCATTAACACGCAGTCTAGTCCTTCATATGACGCGTCACTATAGATCTTGTACCCACTAGGACCAAATGGTATTGTCAGAATAAGTGCGGTAGTCAATTTACTCTTGAGCTCTTGGAAACTACGCTCGCATTTATTCGTCCAATCAAACCTCTCCTCTTTCTTTAACAACCTCATCAATGGCATGGCTATCGCAAAGAAACTTCTCCATGAAACATCTGTAATATCCCGCCAATGCCAAGAAACTTTGAATCTCAATTATCGTCATAGGTCTCAGCCAATTCATGACCACCTCGATCTTAGTCGGGTCAATGACGATCCCTTCACCTTAAATTACATGCCCTAAAAATACCACGTGAGATAGCCAAACTCGCACTTGCTAACTTAGCATAAAGTTCATGCTTTCTCAAGGTCTGCAGTATTGATCTCAGGTATTTCTCATGATCATCGGGACTCCGCAAGTCTCAACGAACTATCCTTTATCTAGTAGCTCTTGCATCTGCACTTTCAATTCTTTCAATTCTGACAAGGCCATCCTATAAGGCACCTTGGAAATCAATTCAATTCCAAGGGCCAACTCAATCACAAACTCAATTTCTCTCTCTAGAGGCAATCCCGGCAATTCTTCGGGAAACCCGTCCATGTACTCTTGTACCACAGCAATATCCTCCACATTTGATCCTTCTACCAGCGTATTTACCACCAATGCCAAATACTCTTGACACCTAGATTCCCACAACCAAGTCACCTCAAGTGACGAAATCAGAAGAACGGAGGATTCTCCTTGATTTCCCACACACTCAAAACGACCACCCACTACTGGGTTAAACTGAATTGTCTTTCCATGACAATCCACCATATGCAATGACTTCCTCACGACCTTGTTTCGGGCGGTCGGCTTTCCCACATAATTCTTTCTGTCAGGTGGAATGAGATTCATTTGCCCCATCATTGGTCCCTTCCTGAACCGATGATTGTCTCTATTAGGCACGAACCGCGAGCCAGATGCGGTCGCCCTATTGATCATATTCTTCTCTATCATCTAGGCCCTTTTGTACATCTCATCAAAGCTTTTCCCAAGTTCAAGGGTACCAATCGGGCTTTCAATTATGGATTTAAGCCATCTCTAAAATGTCTCACCCTATCCACAAGGTCCTTTACCAATCTCGGCACATACTTGGCCAACTCGGCGAACTTCGCCTCATACTGATCCACTGACATCCAATTCTGACAAAACTGTTGGAACTCTGCCATCTTTGACTCTCTCACACTGTCCAAGAAGCAGTTCCCATTGAAAGCTTCACGAAAAGTACCCCAAGTCTGAGCTGTGCTTTTAGGGAGCACTCTTCCTTGAGTGGCTTCCCACCAATTAATGGCATTACCTTGAAGCTAATAAGCCGCCAGAACCACTCTATCTGACTCTGAACACCCCAGCACTGAAACAGTCCTCTCACTATCCCTTATCCAAAGGGTCACAGCTTTAGGGTCGCCCACACTACTAACCTCGGTGGCTTTAGTCTCAGGAATTGCTCTACCAGGCTAGGCATCGGTCTCTCACAGGCCTCTCCTCTCACTAGGGGAACCACAAGGACCACAGCAGAAGTAGTCAACTTGTTGTCCTATTAAGGTCTCTAGCGTCAGCAGGATCCCATCTAACCTAGGATCTGCCTGCACGTTACCTCTAGCACTGGTTTGACCAGATGCTGCCCTACGCCTAAGGGCTCTCTTTGCTTAGGATTACTCATCACTCTGGAATATGAGCAACCCGCCACCACACAAAGCCACACAAGGCCACAAAAGCAATCACAAGCACGTAATTAAAAGCCATCCCTATCTCACTATCCCAAAAATCCCACGCACTTTATCACTCCAAGTCTCAACCTCGCTCTGATACCAAAACCGACGGGGATGTCACGCCCCGAACCCCGAGCACGCGACAACCCCTTACCATGGTCAATTGAAAGCGACGTCCTAGGACTCGTCGACGACCATTCATTTTAATCTTTTGTTATGCGCAAGCGGAAGACGAACCATCCCGGTCCAACAATCAATCAATCAATCAATCGGGGATAGAGAGATGAATAACAAGAACAACCATCACTACTCATTTATACCATTTATTAGATTAACCAAAGGAGGATCGTCTTTTGAATTACAAACCCATCAAAAGGGGTCGATCCATCCTCTAAATCAGGCCAAAAATAAACTAGGCTAATCCAGCTATACAAAATAAACTCTCGGGTTCAACACCACGATCACTTGGGCCCATCGAACTCGACTCCGTCAGGTCGATCACTGGAGAAGCGGGGGCAGGATTCTCCATTGCGGGTGCACCATTCTAGGGGCCTAAAAAATGTTAACCACGACAGGTTGAGATAAAATCTAAGCGAGTTCTTCCCCTAAGCCCCGGTTAGTACACCAACTCAATATGGGGTATCTCTCCAAAACCACCCCTCACTCAACCCAACCACAAACAACCAGCAATCAGTAATTACACCACAGATAGGGTCAACCAACAAGCAAAAGTCGGTTCGCATGCAACCTTACCCGGTATGCCATACCCTGCACGTTAAACCTCATTCAATACAAGCAATGCAACCAACAATCAAATAGTTGGTTCGCATGCAACCTTACCCGGTATGCCATACCCCGCGTTATAAGTCGCACAATACACGCAATGCACATGGCCGTTAGATGATGCAGTTCATCAATCACATGCGAGTCGCGTCACAAGCGATCTCACATGGCCATTGCCACACCCTGCACGTTATAAAATCATGCGTGCGTGCCATAAATCATGATGTGATCACCTCATGCATAATCGGAACCAATGATACCATATTTCTCATGCACTCTTGCATCTACACGTGTTCCGATTATTACTGCCTTACAAGGCCACAACTTGGCCAAGGTGCAACGGCGCTACCGCGCCCTTCTTCCGCAGAGGCGCAACCGTGCCCTTCCGTGCTATTGCTACGGCGCTACGGCGCCCTTCCTCCGCAGAGGCACAACCGTGCCCTTTCCATTCAAGCCAAGCCGAGCACTATGGCGCTACGGCGCCCTTCCTCCGCGCCGAGGCGTTACGGGCGCAACCGTGCCCTTCCATACCCTCCGAGGCGCCACGGCGCTACGACGCCCTTCCTCCGCAGAGGCGTAACCGTGCCCTTCCATGCCCTCTGAGGCGCAACGGCGCTATGGCGCCCTTCCTCCGCAGAGGCACAACCGTGCCCTTCCGTGCCCTCCCTTTCCATAATCTCCGATAAATCGAGTTCAACTTAGTGATCACGCAAGCATTCAATCACAATCCACTTATTATCTTTGAGCATTAGCCAATGCACACATGCTTGCATATAAAACCTCAAATCATTTCTCACAAAAGCGGTCCATTTCCGATGTCCCTCGGACAAACCATTTTCCCCACCTTTCTCATAAAAGCGGTCCATTTCCAGTGTCCCTTGGACAAATCACTTTCTTTCTCATAAATGCGGTCCATTTCCGGTGTCCCTCGGACAAACCATTTTTCCCTTTTTGTGAAATTCACACGATTCATGCGAATGCTCATACCATGACACATCAATTTCACTTCATATGATCAAGACACATGAAATTATGCACAATTTCACTTCCGGATGAACAGTGTCGTGAACAGTGCCATGAATAGTAATCAATGAATAGTAATCCGTGAACAGTAATTTCTAAAATTCAATTAATAATAAATTAAATTCAGAAATTAAACAAAACATTGATTAAACATAAATTAATCAATCAATTAAGCTAAACAAGCTTAATTATCACATAATCCACAATTAAGCATAATTAAGCATAATCATGCATAATTAAGCAAGATTAAGCTAAGCTAATCATAATTACCTATCTAACCACCTATCTTAGGGCTAATACAACTTAATTAACCCTCCTAAACCAGCATTAACACTAATTAACCCAACCTAAGCAAGTTTAGGCATTAAATAAGGATTAGGGCTAAACTCACCCGTTAAATGCGGGCCGGAGACGCGGACGCGGCGGCGGCGACAACCCGACACCCGGGGACCTCACTCCACGACGATCCAAGGCCGTCCCGGGCTGAGAACAGCAGCAACAAACTCGAAATCCCTCTGCAACTCTGAAAACTGATTTCACAGGAGGCAAGTCATTGATCGGAGGAAAACGGGCTGCCTAGAGCTTCGGCGACCGGCGGGCCAGCGATCAACGGCACCTGGGGGTCGAGGGGAAACCACTTGTGGCTGGTATGGGCGGTGGTTTGGCCGGAATGGGAGAAAAACAGGTGAAAAGGCGGAACAAAGCTGCTGCAGGCAGAACAGTGGCGGTCCGGCGAGCAGAAACTTCCGGCAGCCGTACGGGACGGCCTGAGACTCCATTCGACAAACGGCTGATGCTATCTGAACGGTTTTCGTCTTCTGAACACAACGGCGGGTGTCACGAGACGAGATTCCAACGGGAAGGCCATGAACAACTCGATTTTTGGTGAAAGGTCAGAACTGAAAAATTGAAGGAAGGAAGGAAAACTAGGGAGAGAAGGGTGTGCGGTTTGGGGAAGATGAAGAGGAGAGAGAGAGTGAAGTGAAGGCTGAAGGATAAGCCTCTTCAAGGCCAATTAATGCTTGGCCCAACTTGTCAAGAAAATGACCTCATCTTCTCTCTCTTCCTTTTGACTTTTCTTCAAAATATCTAAGGGCATTTTGGTCATTTCCACCTTGCACATTTCCCAATGTGTCCTTGGGCTGAAAGTGAAAGGCGGGCCTAGGAAATAGGCTGGAAAATGAATAGGAATGGGCTCGGGAATTTGTTGGGCTCGAATTGGCTCACATTTAGACAACGGGCTCGGGAGGGTAAATGGGTCGATTGGGTCCAACGGGCTCGCTTGCTTGTCTCGGTCTTCCACGGTAGCCGTCCAACCTAGGGCGTGTGGCCCACACTATTCTTGCCCGGCCCACGTCCTCGTAGGCTCGATTCCTCGGTCCGTAAATCCCTTTCCGAAAAACTCGGCTCAACCGACACTGTCGACTATCAAGGAAGCATCGTCCAAAAGTCCGTCCCGAATGTTCCCAAAAATTTGAAGTCCAATCTTGGATTCTCATGCCTTGTCAATTTTGCCCAAATGTCATTTTGGTATAATTCAGACTGACAGGCGGCATCGAGGATTCACACGTAACGGACTTGTGCCAAACCACGTTCAAGACTTCTCGACACATGGACGTCCTTGACGGCATGAAATTGCGAAGGATAGATTCTTATTTCAAAGTACACAATTATCAAGGATCGACATAGGGTCGTTCACGGGTTCGATAACAATAGACGGAATCACCCGTCGTCCCATTATTTCTGTCCGCGAATCGACTTCTATTCGTCCCTAAAATCGGCCTGCATGACTACAGGATCGTCCTTACGCAAGTCTCACGGTCGAGTCGTTTTCCCAGGTCAAGTTCTTTAGTCACATGAGTTCTGTTCTCAGTAGCCTTTCCCCTCATGGTCAGTATCTCGGAAATGATTGGGTCCGAGCAGTATCAACCAACAATGCATTGACGAAATTCACGTTCACTCATCCCTAACAAGGCTCGAATTTCAGGACGTCACAGTTGCACATATCACGAAATTGACTAATTGCACGTCATACATCACAAATAGTATTTTGCATTGAAAACCGAAGAGTATCACAACCTATTGCATAGACACCCAATCAAAATTGGGAAAAAAGAAGAATGATTAAAGAAGGCTAAGGGCCTAGAAGCTATGCTGTGCTAAGTCCCCGCCTCGACAGAAAATCAGTATAAGACCTTAGTATACTAAGACTTACAAATTATAAATTATAGTTTGACCTGTATGATTATGTATAGGCAATAGCAAAGACTACATTGACCGGCTCAAACTAAAGTGGATATGCACTAGGAAACTAATCTACGTTAGACATAAATTAAATTGAAAAACCCATTTATGTCTTCACAGGACTGTCAAAAATTTGTAACTCTTTTTCTATTAGATATGCCGCAGCTTGTATATATCCCGCACGTTGATACCAAGATGAAATAACAGTGTGCTGCATGTTGAGTGAGTCGGTATTCATCTTCCCTGATGTAAATAAATTTCGGAAAAATTATCAAAAAAGTTATAAACCTATTGCAATGTGCTAATTCTTTCTTAATTTTTTTTAGGCCGAACGAGTCATAAACCTTTTGTATTTGTGCCTTACCAAAAAAAAAAAAAAAAAAAAACTTTTTGTATTTGTGCTAATTCAAATTAAGACCAAAATAGGAGTATTTGGGTGCTATAGGTTGACTAGTTTTTTTTTTTTTGATAACCGAGGACTCCACCTGGGCCCCGTCGCGCTCGGCAAGTGCTAAGGAACCGGGTGCCTATACCTCGGGCCAATGCAAGCTAGCCACCACACTCACATCAGCGGTTAAGTCACCTAGCGATGTCGCTGGGATTTGAACTTGCACTTTTTGCGAGAAGCACAAGGCCTGAACCAACTACGCCACCACAGCGGGTGGTTTGACTAGGTATTCATCTTCCCCTATATCAATAAATTTCTTTTGTAGTCTATGGCAATGCTTGTTCAACTCATTGAAAATGTCACGACATCGTCACCTGAATATATTCTCTAAGAGTCTAGGGCTTTAACCACTAGTTGATATTGAAAATCATGGGTAAAGTGGAAAAATGACAAGCTTGGTAATTCCATCTTTCTTCATATGAGGAAAGGGCATATACAAAAATAGATAATGAGCAGAAGGGCTACATATTTTGAATATGTACTGCATTCATCCCCATAATTTGAATTGCAAGTCATTTTGCACCTATTAGAATAATGAGTGGAAGGACTACATATTTTGAATAATGGCTGGCAATTGCTAACTTTAGACGTCAACTATCCTACATGACATGACTATAGGATGATTAGTGTTGACGTGGAGGATTTTTGAATTTTTTAAAGTTTTCTCTAATTTTTTAATTTTCCATTCTTTTCTTTATTTTCCCCCTTCTTCCATGGGCTCAACAACTGGTGAAAGAAGAAGGGGAGAAAAAGTCAAAATGAAAAAAATCTAACAAATTGGATAGTCGATGTCTATGTCAACGATTACTGGCTAAATTGGCCAGAAGAGCTATATTAATAAATCATTAAAAGATTTGGGACTCACTTGACCAAATTAAAAAATTTATGACTAAATTGGAATCCACACAATAGGTTTAGAACTTTTTGGTAATTTCCCCATGTTTGATGCACTGAACTCATTTACAACATTTTTTTTTTTTTTAAAGAACTTGGAAAACACGCCTGAGCTCTATTTGCCCTAGAGATTGGCAATTTCACCCAAGAACAAGTAACAGAGTTTTTTAGTGTTCGAAACATAAAAAGAAAACTATTTATGTATTACTTTGGGAAATCTCATTATATGAGGATTTGACCTAAGAATGTGGCATCCAAAGGATGATGGGAATATGCTAACTCTTTCCTATGCGTAACCGAATCCTTGAGCTTTAAAATCTTGCTTGTTGCTTTATAGTTTAGTTGACTTTTTGGCTCACACTTAACCTAAAAAAGCTACTGGTGTCAACTCTTAGAATAGTTTAAGAATTTGGATCAAATTGGCTTACCTGATCCAGAAAGGGAAGGACATAAATGCTTACACTTTTGGCAGTATTTTCGAATTTTTACTCTTAAGATTATAATTTTTTTGGAAGAAACCACAAGGAACACGCTATAGTGATTATGTCATCTGTGTTATCAATATTTAGGTTGGATGTACATTGAATAGATGTGAATAATTGAAAATTTTCAAATACTTTATGCTAAAAATCGATGATATACACGATGAGGCTATGATCCAAAGTTTGATGCTTATGGTAGTGCAAAATTACGGCTTTATTATTATTATTATTTTTTCCATAATTAGACGAGTTCCACTACACAAAATGGACTGACAATTTGCGTTATCAGTTTTGAATTTGCAATTAGTGTTGACAAACTCTTTAGGGTATAGATCAAGGCTTTAGTTTAACTTTGATAAGTGTTTTGTATATCATAAAATTCGATAGGTGATATTATAAATTATAAATTGCTTGAAAATGCCGACACGATTTTTTTGAACATGCAAAAAAAAATTCATGGGGGTTGCTAAGTTTTAGTTTAGGTTTGAAATTACTTCCTTATAAAATTTGGATTCGGTTTAGATCTACCTACAGAGGCTGCTATCCCAAGTTTAATAGTAAGGCCATGTTATATTATTTGCCTAAGTTGTATTGTGTTACTTTACTGAAATTTATCTTGACTCATAGTTTAAAACTATTCTTGATGTACATGTTTTAATTTTTTTACATTTGCTTTTTTTTTTGTGATTCGTTTAGTGTAAATGAATCTTTAGGCCATGCATGCGCTATGCACACATTTTCTGAAAGGACTTATGGTTAAATGATAGTTTTTGCTTAGAATTTTAATTTACCCATGGTTAGAGAGTTTGTTCTTTGAGGACGATCTGTGGATTAACTTCTTCGATTTGTACCTTATTCATGTTGAATGTGCATTAGCTTACACTATTTCAGTGCCTTAGGTGTTCATCAACATTGGCACCATTCTCGGCTACATTTCCAAGTATGTCTTCTCCAAGCTCCACCTCGACCTTGGGTGGCATGTCATGCTCATCATGTGAGCAAACCCCTCAATCTGGCCATATTAATTGCCCAGCTCATGTTGTCACTTTATCCCAAATTTATTTCTACCCATCCTTTATTACTATTCTTGATGTATTTGATGTGATTTCTTTATATTTACTTTTTGTTGTGATTCATTTAGTCTGGATGAATGGTTAGGTGGTTAGGTGATATACTTGACGTGCACGCACCATGCACACGATGCGCACACCCTGTGCATGCGACGCGCACATGTTATGCATATTCCGTGCACATTTTCTAGAAGCTCAAGGATAGTCCACAAGAGCAATTTCTTCAATTTTTGTCTTTTTTTCTTGTTGAACATGCATTATTATAGGTTTGAACCCTTAGGGACGAGATTTGATCTGGATATGTTGTGGAAGCTTTATTAGCCGCTTCTAACTTTGTCTTGGAGACGTTCAATTAAAGCAACAGTGGGGGAAGAGGCTACTCAACGGTATTAGTGATCGTTGAGAGCTTTGTCGCCAATGGATATCCCCCACCATCACGACCAATAACAATAACCAATTTTAAGTAGATGCGGACTACCTCTAGACCTACATTGGTGATGTGAAGATCGAGTTCACGGGAATTGTATACCGTTGGAGCACTTGCGTATGGCAATGGACAGGCAACAATACTGCCCTCATCGACCTTATCACAAGCATTGCCGACTACATCTAGTTGAAGGAAAAATGGCCATCAAAGTACTGGCTGATGAGAGGGTCCAGTTCTAGATTGGACCATGAGTACAAGTGACAACGTATTTTCTAGAGTTTTGCAACAAGATGAAGCATGGGTTTGTGTTAGACCTCAACACAATGATGGAGAATTCGTACCCTGATGCATTCTTTTTTATGCTACTTGGTCAGTCAATGTGGGAGGAGTTTATTATGTCACAATATCAATGTTGGTTAGAAACCAGCATTAGCACCAAAGCATGACGTATTGAATTAATTAATTAGGTCACTATGAGACAACTTTAATAGTGTCTAGGGGTGGTTTCATTTGTCCTCAATCTATAAATATATGATTCAATAAAATGTTGAGGAAGTACTAAAGCAGGAAATATTATTAAGGTTTTTTTTTTTTTGATCCTATTCTATTTTTAATCTAACTTTCATTCTTAGACTTTTGTCATACATTCTTATAGAGTGTGGAAGTTGAAACTTACACTTGAAGTTAAATCGTCCCCACTCACCCCAACCTCCCTTGAGAAGATAAAGATTTGAACCCCCTATCTCCCATTTCCCACGGGAGAAGATGGCCACCAGAGTAAACCCAATGCTTAATAAGGGTTTAATTTGCATATAAATAATTGCCTGTGAAAGCATATCACTTTAATATTTTAAAGGGGTCAAGGGGGAAAAAAGCCAGTGTTCCATGATTTTCCTTGATTAACATTTCTCCTAGAAGTCACGAATTTTTTATTTCCAATTTTAGGCTAGCAAGCCATCAAAGGAAATGAATAATACGACTTTTACATACATAGAGAGAGCTAAGAAATAGATTTTTTCACCACTATAATTATGGGCCAATTCAAATACAAATATTGGAGTTCTTGACCTGATTGTTGGAGTGCAAATTGATTTCTTAGCGAAATAGTAGACCAAGCTCATGGTTTCTAGCTCTAGCGTCAACACTGGTGTAGAGACCCAAGCTTCTGACTCACTCTCCAAAGGGCGCATGCACCACGTCCTTGAGCAACGCAAGCTCCTCCACCAAACCGCCTACACACAAGATGCCCTATTAATAGGGTTAATATCAAGACTCCGGACTGATAGATTTATAATAAATTTATCCCAAATTAATTATTTAATCACAAAAAACCTCAAACTGGTCTACTCGTAACAAATTTACCTTAAACTAATAGTTTGACCATAAAAAATCTCAAACTAGTATATTTGTAATAAATTTACTCCAAACTAACTTTTTGACCATTAAAAATCTCAAAACCCCCAAAATGATAAATTTGTCACAAATTGATTCTCTGTTAGTTTCCATTAAATTGGATTAATACCATAGAAAATCACAAACTAGTACAATTGTGACAAATGGGACTTAAAACCTCAAACTGGTATATCCATCAACTACTATGTGTCGTCCAACTTAGCAATTCAATGATAAAATTTAACGGAAAATATTGTATGATAAATTTATCATAGATGTAACAATTTATGGTTTTTGATGCTCAAAAAATTAATTTAGGTTAAATTTATCACAAATGTACTAGTTTGAGGTTTTTGGTAGTCAAAAAAATTAGTTTATAGTAAATTTGTCACCAATATACCAGTTTGGGATTTTTCGTGGTCAAAAAAATTAATTTAAGGTAAATTTGTCATAACTGTATCAGCTTAAGATTTTTTGTAACATTAATCCTTATTAGTACCTTAAGAAGTTCCCGACTCCTCTTTCAAAGGATGGTCATTTTGGCTAAAGATCATGCACCAGCTTATGCAAACTCACGTGTCACAGGAGCCTACTTTGAAATCAGATGTTGGTTTCACTATTGCAGACCAATTTTCCACCTTGGAAAATAAGGTCAACATACTCTTAGAGGCGGGGTCCACAGGATTGAGTTGCTAGTATTGTTGCTAGGGAGGGGAGCCTGTAGTTTAGCCATGAGCTAGTGTCGAACACCTGAGTGTCAAAATTTGATACAGGGCACACTTAAATGCTAAAACTTGACACAGAAGTACATTTAAGTGTAGCAAAATGTATCGTTTAAATACCAATGGCGAGAAATTCCAATCAAAATACTGGCGTGGCATTGTTCTAGCGACATGAACTCAAAATGACATTATTTTGGATGCTTACATGGCTAGACTTAGCCAAAATGACGTCATTTTGTCTCGAATTCAATTTTTGATATAAATAATAATTAAATAATATTTTTTAAAAAAAAAAAAAGCACTGGTGAGAGGAGCTCCCATGCCTGTGACCGCTGTCCCATCACCGATGGGGCGGCAACAATGGCTGGGAGGATCATCGCCCTCGCCTAGGCGTGACGACTCTCATGGCCATAGGAGGAGAAGTCCCCTCCCACCTATGCTCATTCTTTTTTTTTTTTTAATGTTATTTGATTATTCTTTATATTAAAAATCGAATTCGAGCTGAAATGATGTCGTTTTGGCTATGTCTAGCCACGTAAGCGTTCAAAACATCATTTTGGCTGAATCTTAGCTAACTCAGCTTTCCGGCAAGCCATATCAGCGACTTATATTATTAAAATTTATGGCATCGGATTTTTAGCACCCTTAGTTGGACTTGACATTTAAATGTCTCAATTTTCAAAAAAAGTGACACATAAATGTACATTTTGTAACTTTTACTATTGAAATGTCCCTCAGTGCTAAAATTTGACACTTGAGCTGTCTTTTGCCACTCATGAGCCTAGGAAGTGGGTATAGTGCGGGGCGAGAAGCTTCCAGCTCCACGAATTTAGTGGATCAACGGTTCATGAAAATGGAGTGCAAAAAGGGAAATGTTGTCTTGAGAATTGTCCATCCTAAGTTGTCGGCAACAAGCTCTTACTATCGTGTTCCTAAGTTCACTAAAGAGATAATAGTTTATCATCTTTCAGAAGGGTTCAAATTACTCAATTTACACCAATACGATTGCTTAGGAGATCCTCCAGATTACGTTCTGGACTACGTTGAACTATTTCGGGCTGCCATGATGCCGCATGCAGCACCAGCTGCAATCACATGTCGAGCCTTCCTAGCAACCTGATGAAGGCAGCTCGAATATAGTTTAGTGGATTGAAATCGCTATCTGGATCTGATTTCGTCGATTTCTAGATACATTTATTAGCCACTTTTCCAGTAGCCGACACTTCCAAAGAAAGGAAAATTCACTCCTAGAAATCAAGCAGCAGTTGAAAAAGTACTTGAAAGATTTCTCCGAAGATTTAATGAAGTGGCCATTGAGACTTTTAACCTTCCTTCTAGTGATTCTTTACTAGTTGCAATTGTGGCTCTTCAAACTTCTCCATTCTTGTTTTCTGTCAGCAAATAGCGGCCGACTTCTCTACAAGAATTCCTAACCCACGCAACTTTGCATATCAATGCAGAGGAGACACGTTCATCTACTCCTGTCATGACGGTGCAAACAACAATGGTCCGACTGGCCGGAAGAGAGTGAAGGAGAAAGCGAGTTTGGCCTTCATGCCTCAAAGGAGGGCTGAAATCCCAAACGCTACTGATTAAGCCCCAAGGTCTGATGCTGATGGAGGTTAAGGATCAAGGAATCTTGCATTGACCAGGTTGTCTGGAGACTCCTAGCTGCCGGTAGGATATGTCTCAATACTGCCATTTCATAGAAATTATGGCCACCATATAGATGATTGCACGAGATATTGAACAATTGATCCACAAAGGCCACCTTACCAAGTATACGTTACCAAGTATGTCAAGAAGAGGGAGAATGTGGAGTTTAATCTCTTTTGGGGGAAGAAGTTGAGGTAGATGAAGAGAAACAGGAAGCCTGCCCTGCCCTGTCTACCAGCAAAACACGCCAGCCACAGTCTGGTAGTGCCCAACCAAGTAAATGACTCCTCAAAAATCATCTGAAAAGTTGAATTTAGTGAATGGATATAGCAGGGACAACCACCACTACTGACACCACTGTCCACTGCCACTGCAATCACAACGAACACCACAGCCCACGAGCAACCATCACGCTACCACCACCTTCGCCACAGCCATAAGCCAACGCGACCACCACCACCATCTTCAACCTCATCTTTTGTTGTCTCTCTTTGTGGCTAGCCGAGGGGTAGATCTCAGAATTGAGGTCTCATAACCTTGAATCAGCGGTTGTGAATTTAGACTTGAGGTTGCCAGACATTGGACTCAAGGCAGCAATCTCAAGCGGAGGTCATGGAGGCTGGGGATAGTGAGGGAGATAGTTGCAAGCTCCAGTAGGGTGGACAACAACAACAGCATGGTGATGGCCTCATGGCATTGAAAAGCGGCAGCAACAGCATTGTACAGTGGACGATGGCTGAGCATGAAAGAAGATGAAAGGAAAAAAAAAAAATATTAAAACCATTTTAAGATTAAAAAATTAATCCATTTTAAATTGAGTTGGCACTCCTTTATAGCAATGTGCATCATCCTTTGCTGAGTAAGCAGGTCACCATATCAAGCTATATTTTGAAACTTCAAGTACTCAACTGAAAAAACGAAAAAATTGAGGCACTAGCATATAAAACGGACAAATGTTCATTGTAGTGTAATTACCCCTAAAAAGAAATCTATAATAGTGAAATTTTTATATTCTTCCAAATTGTACTCCCCGAATTTAACTAGCTCCCATTAATTTATCTGCGATTTTAATGCATGTTGCACCAAACCAAAGGCAAGTTGAAGACAATGAAGAGTGAGGAGATTACTGTTCTTGTGCTCCCTGTGTAACGAAGATCCCGTGTTCTCTCTGCCAAGCCAGTTCCTCCCAGTGCTGCAAGCAACTATAAAAACATCAACCTCTCACGTGCATATTGAGTCATTCTTTCATCTGCAGCTTTCCCAACTGGAAGTGGTTGTTCGCATTGGCTAAGAGAAACTCTCATGGGAGATATTTGGCGAAACTCTCGAACAGCACTTGCCCATGCCTTTGTTAATGAAGGGCGACTGCATTGTGATTCGGGCCTATAGGTAATTACATAAAATGGATATGCAAAAGTTCAGTCAAGAGAGATTTACCTTCATGAACTAGTGGAACAATAATAAAAGAAAATTAATGGTATAAAACATATATCAAAGAACATTAACCACAAACATCCCAGGTTGTTGCGTCTCCTAATGACAATTTTCTATTCAAAAAGCCGCTTATAGGCTTCTCTTTCTATTTCTTGCAGAGTAAAGGCCACGAGTCAAAAAAGCCAAATCACTCTCCAGTGATACCTCTTTTATTATTTCCACATTGCAAACGACACGATATGTCTATATGACTATCTTGCGAAGCCTTCATTGAAAAATTAACCATTGTAATTTATGAATAATGTGAGAGGGAAGAAAGACATCACACAGCCATATATGTATGCTATGTTATAAACATCTAATATGAGCTAGCAAGAGATGTATATGAAGAAAGCTTTATCGCAAATTAGATCACAACTTGACATGACTCTAAAGAATGACGAGTATAGATCTCTTGGATATCAATCATATTCACATGTAAACAAATGACAGACCTCTGTTTTACCCTACATATGACAACAGTACTTTCTAATAGTCAAAGAATCACAACATTCCTGACCAGATGTCAAAAGAGTCAGCTCTTCAAGTTCTATACGTCTAACCTTGAAACAAAACTAGTTCTTCAAATACGACTAGAATGAAGTCGTGCTTTCTAAACATAATGGCAAGATGAAAAGTAACTCAAGGGCGAGGAGTGTCAGCATTTCATGGACCGAGTAAAACATAAGAAGAAAAAATCTACTCAGTTTATGCAGATATTTTGGGAGTCAACTCTCCAATCTTGATATAACGTGCAAGTTTAAGGAGACCTAAAAATAGGAATAGCTTGACAAAAACCTTAATCTTTTCTCTTTATGCACACCAGCTTCAAATGAAATGCCAAGCGTCAATTCCATTTGTGGAAAGTGTTAAACTTGTTAAGCACAACCTGAAACCTACAACAAGCGAAACTAACTTCAAGTATGCATCGTCAGGAATATGAATTAAATGCACTCTAAGATCCAGCTTTCATCATTAGAAAAAAGGAATCCGACAAGGTAATGCTACAATATTACTGGCAGAGATATTGTGAAATTTATCTTCTGTGACATCCTGAAATTCGAGCCCTTTGAGGGAGGAATGAACGTTAATTTCGCCAATATATTGTTGGTTGATCTCACTCGGAACTGATCACTCTAGAGATACTGACCTTGAGGGGAATAGTTAATGAGGACAGAACTCGTGCGACTTAAGAACTTGACCTGGAAAAACGACTCGATCATGAGACTTGCGTAAGGACGATCCTGTAGTCATGCAGGCCGATTTTAGGAACAACTAGAAGTCGATTTGTGGACAGAAATAATGAGACGACGGGTGATTCCGTCTACTGTTATCGAACCTGCGAACAGCCCTATGTCGATCCTTGATAATTGTGTACTTTGAAATAAGAATCGATCCTTCGCAATTTCATGCAGTCAAGAACGTCCATGTGTCAAGAAGTCTTGAACGTGAATTGGCACGAGTCAGTTACGCGTGAATCCTCGAAGCCGCCTATCAGTCTGAGTAGTACCAAAATGGCATTCGGGCGAAATTGACAAGGCATGAGAATCCAAGATTGGACTTCAAATTTTCGAGAACGTCTAGGACGGACTTTTAGATGATGCTTCTGCGACAGTTGAATGCCGGTGGAGCCGAGTATTTGGAAAATGGATTTTCGGACCGAGGAAACGAGCCTACGAGGACGTGGGCCAGGCAAAACAGTGTGGGCCTCACGCCCAAGGTGGGATAGTCGCCGTGGAAGATTGAGACAAACAAGCGAGCCCGTTAGGCCAAACCGACCATTTTCCCTTCCGAGCCCGTTGTCTAACCTTGAGCCGATTCGAGCCCAAGAAATTCCCGAGCCCGTTCCTATTCATTTTCCAGCCTGTTTCCTAGGCCCGCCTTTCACTTTCAGCCCAAGGGCACATTGGGAAATGACCAAAATACCCTTGGATATTTTGAAGAAAAGTCAAAGGAAGAGAGAGAAGATGATGTCACTTGCTTGGGGGAGTGTAGAAGGCATTTAATGGCATTGAAGGGGTCTTCTAGAAGCCCTCACTTCACTCTCTCTCTCCCCTCTTCAGCTCCAAAAATCGCAGCCCCTCTCTTCCCTAGTATTCCTTTCTTCCTTCAGTTTTTCAATTCTGACCTTTCATCGAAAATTGAGTTGTTCATGACCTTCCTGTTGGAATCTCGTCCCGTGCCACTCGCCGTTGTGTTCAGAAGATGAAAAACGTTCATATAGCATCGGCCGTTCGTCGAACGGAGTCATTGGCCGTCCCGTACGGCGGCCGGAAGTCGGCTGTTGCCGGACCGTCATTGTTTCGCCTGCAGCAATTTGTTCCGCCTTTTCACCTATTTTTCTTCCTTTCCGACCAAATCACTACCCATACCAGCCACAAGTGGTTCCCTCTCGACCCCCAGGTGCCGCCGATTATCGGCCTGCCGCTCGCCGGAGCTCTGGCCAAGCTATTTTTGCTCCGATCAGCCCCTGTCCTCCTCCTGTAGTGCTGTTTTCTGAAGTTCAGTGGGGAATCCGCGGTTCTTGCTGCTTTGTTGAGCCCGAGACCGCCTTGGAGTGTCATGGGAGAGGTCCCCGGGTGTCGGGTTCATCACCGCTACCGCGCCCGTGTCGCCGGCCCGCTTAACGGGTGAGTTTAGCCCCTAATCCTTATTTAGTGCCTAAACTTGCTTAGGGTTGGGTTAATTAGTGCTAAGGGCTGATTAAGATATTTAATTAAGTGCATTAGCCCTAAGATAGGTGGTTAGATTAAGGGTTAAGATTAGATTAGCTTAATCTTGCTTAATTATGCTTGATTATGCTTAATTGTGCTTATTTGTGGATTATGTGATAATTAAGCTTGTTTAGCTTAATTGATTGATTAATTTGTGTTTAATCAATATTTTGTTTAATTTTTGAATTTAAATTATTATTAATTGAATTTCGGAAATTACTGTTCATGATTAATGTTCACGAATTACTATTCACGATTACTATTCACGGCACTATTCATCCGGAAGTGAAATTGTGCATAATTTCATGTGTCTTGATCATATGAAGTGAAATTGATGTGTCGTGGCATGAACATTCGCATGAATCATGTGAATTTCATAAAAAGGGAAAAATGGTTTGTCTGAGGGACACCGGAAATGGACCGCTTTTATGAGAAAGGTGGGAGAAATGGTTTGTCCGAGGGACACCGGAAATGGACCGCTTTTGTGAGAAATGATTCGAGGTTTCATATGCAAGCATGTGTGCATTGGCTAATGCTCAAAGATAATAAGTGGGTTGTGATGGTATGCTTACGTGATCACTAAGTTGAAACCGTCGTCTCGGGAGAGTATCCCTTGACATTCTATGGGCATGCTATCTTGGGAGAGTATCTCTTGACGTTCTGTGGGCATGCGGTCTCGGGAGAGTATCCCTTGACATCCTTTGAGCATGCAATCTCGGGAGAGTATCCCTTGACATTTGTTGGGCATGCGGTCTCGGGAGAGTATCCCTTGATGTTCATTGGGCATGCGGTCTCGGGAGAGTATTCCTTGACGTTCATTGGACATGCAATCTTGGGAGAGTATCCCTTGACGTTCGTTGGGCATGCAATCTTGGGAGAGTATCCCTTGACATCTTTTGGGCACGGAAGGGCACGGTTGCGCCTCTGCAGAGGAAGGGCGCCGTAGCGCCGTTGCGCCGTTACGCCTTGGTTGTAGCCCTGTGGAGCAGTAATAATCGAAACACGTGTGGATGCGAGAGTACATGAGAAAACATGGCATCATTGGTTCCAATTATACATAAGATGATCACATCATTTATGGTACGCACTCATGAATTGATAACGTGCAGTGTAACATCTTGAAATTCGAGTCCTTTTTGGGAGGAACGAGCGTTAATTTCGCCAATGCATTGTTGGTTGATCTCACTCGGAACTGATCACTCTTGAGATACAGACCTTGAGGGGAAAGGCTACTGAGGACAGAACTCGTGCGACTAAAGAACTTGACCTAGGAAAACGACTCAACCGTGAGACTTGCGTAAGGATGATCCTATAGTCATGCAGGCCGATTCCAAGGACGAATAGGAGTTGATTCGTGGGCAGAACATAATGAGACGACGGGTGATTCCGCCTACTGTTATCGAACCCGCGAACGGCCCTATATCGATCCTTGGTAATCGTGTACTTTGAAATAAGAATCGATTCTTCGCAATTTCATGTAGTCAAGGACGTCCATGTGTCGAGAAGTCTTGAACGTGAATTGGCACGAGTCGATTACGCGTGAATCCTCAAAGCCGCCTGTCAATCTGAGTAGTATCAAAATGGCATTCGGGCGAAATTAACATGGCATGAGAATCCAATATTGGACTTCGAATTTTCGGGAATGTTCGAGAAGGACTTTTGGACGATACTTCTTAGACAATCGACACTGCCGGTTGAGCCGAGTAATTGAAAAAGGGACTTTCGGACCGAGGAAACGAGCCTACGAGGACATGGGCCGGGCAAGAACAGTGTGGGCCTCACGCCCAAGGTGGGACAGCCGCCATGGAAGGCCCGAGGCAAGCAAGTGAGCCCGTTGGGCCAAACCGACCCTTTACCCTTCCGAGCCCATTGTCTAAAACCGAGCCGATTCAAGCCCAATAAATTCCCGAGCCCATTCCTATTTATTTTCTGGCCTTTTTCCTAGGCCTGCCCTCCATTTTCAGCCCAAGGACAAATTAGGAAATGTGCAAGGTGGAAATGACCAAAATGCCCTTGGATATTTTGAAGAAAAGTCAAAAAGAAGAAAGAGAAGATGAGGTCATTTTCTTGACAAGTGGGGCAAGCATTGAAGGCTTTGATAAGCCTTATCCTTCAGCCTTCACTTCACTCTCTCTCTCCTCTTCATCTTCCCCAAACCGCACACCCTTCTCTCCCATGGTTTTCCTTCCTTCCTTCTGTTTTTCAGTTTGACCTTTCACCGAAATCTGAGTTGTTCATTGCCTTCCCGTTGGAATCTTGTCTCGTGCCACCCGCCGTTGTGTTCAGAAGAGAAATTCCGTTCAAATAACGTTGGCTGATCGCTGGAAGGAGCTGCCGGTCAACCCGTATTCCGGCCGAAAGCCACCGCCGGCCTGACCGTTTTCTGACCGCCTGCTGCTGTTCTGTTTTGCTGTTTCGGCCATTTTCCTCCCTTCCCGACCCAATCTCCGCCCATACCAGCCACAAGTGGTTCCCCCTCAACCACCAGGTGCCGTTGGTCTCGGCCCGCCGCTCGCCGGAGCTCCGACCAGCCTGTTTTCCTCCGGTCGAAACTTTCCTCCCGTGCGGTCGTTTTCAGAGTTGCAGGGGATTTCGAGTTTGTTGCTGCTGTTCTCAGCCCCGGGACCGCCTTGGATCGCTGTGGTAGAGGTCCCCGGGTGTCTGGTTCGTCGCCGCCGCCGCGTCCGTGTTGCCAACCCGCTTAACGGGTGAGTTTAGCTCCTAATCCCTATTTAGTGCCTAAACTTGCTTAGGGTTGGGTTAGTTAGGGTTAATGATGGTTTAGATAGTTTAATTAAGTTGTATTAGCCCTAAGATAGGTGGTTAGATAGTTGGTTAAGATTAGATTAGCTTAATTTTGCTTATTAAGCTTAATTGTGCTTACTTTGGGATTAATGGTGCTTATGTGTTTAATTAAGCATGATTTGCTTAAATTGGTTGATTAATTGCTTTAATTAATGTTTTGTTTAATTTCTGGATTAAATGTTTTAATTAATTGAATTTCGGAAAATCACTGTTCATAATTACCGTTCACGAGCACCGTTCACAATTATCGTTCAAGGCACTATTCATCCGTAGGCTAATTTTTGTCTGAATTTGATGTGCTATTGATTGTTATAATTAATTGAAGTGCCGATTGTTAATTATACTCATGATTGATGATGAAATGCGTGATCGAGTGTTGGTTGGATTTCGGATTTTGGAATTGTCGAGTGAGATCGCATAACATATTGCGTGGGTTTTCAGAAATGGCATGTTGCATGGCATGAGCGATGTTGCATTCACGACCAAGCAAAAAGCAAAGACAAGAATGAATTGCTTGATGATATGTTGCATGATCACATTAAGAGAGGGAACCCCGGCGTTGCCGGAAGACCGCCAATCCTTATGGGGTTGTGCCGTGGCCATTTGGTCGCCTGACTTCGGTCGGATGCCTGACGGGGGACATGTGACGGGATTGCGGTAGTGGGCGGGTCCTGTGCTCCTTCGGGAATGCCGTCAGAGGGAAGGGATGACCCCTGACGTTGCCGTGCCTCGAGGTAAAGAGGACGAAGCCGGTTTAGCCGAGAACCGCCAACTATAAGGTTGTTCCGTTGGCCCAGGAGGGGGCGTTAATAATCGGAGATGTGTGAGTGTGAGACATGAGAAAGTTGTATGAGATGTTCTGATTATTCGCATGCTCTTAATGTCGTGGTGAATTGTGGTACGCACGCATGAGTTGACAGTCGTGCAGGGTGTGGCAATGGCCAGGTGAGATCGCTTGTGACGCGACTCGCATGTGATTGATGAATTGTGTCATCTAACGACCATGTGCCTTGCTTGTATTGTATGAGATTGAACGTGCAGGGTATGGCATACCGGGTAAAGTTGCATGCGAATCGAATATTACTATGTTGGTTGCCCTGTCTCGTTGTTTGGCCTCGCCGTTTGCTTTGGTTGTGGGTTGTTGGGTTGAGTGAGGGGGTGGTTCGGAGAGATACCCCGGGTTGAGTTGGCGTACTAACCAGGGCTTAGGGGGAAGAACTCACTGAGATTTTATCTCAACCCGTCGTGGTTAACATTTTCAGGTCCTTAGAATGGCGTACCCGCAATGGAGAATCCTGCCCCCGCTTCTCCAGTGATCGACTCAACGGAGCTTGAGTCTGATGGGTCCGAGTGACCATGGTGTTGAACCCGAGGGTTCTTTGTGTACTGTTGGATTAGCCTAATTCTTTTGGTTTCGCTTAGAGGATGGATCGACCCTTTTTGTCGGGCTTGTAATTCGGAAAACGATCCTCCGTTGGTTAATCCAATAAGATGTATAAATGAGTAGTTGCTGTTGTCATTGCTGTTCATCCCTCTATCCCTGTTTGATTGTTTGTTTGTCTGGGGATGGTTTGTCTTCCGCTTACTCTTAACGAAAGATAAAATGAATGGTCGTCGATGGGTCCTGGGACGTCCCTTTCAATCGACCAAGGTAATGGGGTTGCCGCGAGCTCGAGAGTCGGGGCGTGACATGCAGGGTGTGGCAATGGCCAGGTGAGATCGCTTGTGACGCAACTCGCATGTGATTGATGAACTGCATCATCTAACGGCCATGTGCATTGCGTGTATTGTGCTGACTTATAACGTGCAGGGTATGGCATACCGGGTAAGGTTGCATGCGAACCGACTTTTAATTGTTGGTTGACCCCTGATGTTTTATTGTTGATTGCTGGTTGTTTGTGGTTGGGTTGAGTGAGGGGTGGCTCTGAAGAGATATCCCAAGTTGAGTTGGTGTACTAACTAGGGCTTAGGGGAAGAACTCGCTGAGATTTTATCTCAACCTGTCGTGGTTAACCATTTTCAGGCCCCTAGAATGGCACACCCGCAGTGGAGAATCCTGCCCTCGCTTCTCCAGTGATCGACTCGACGAAGTTGAGTCCGATGGGCCCAAGTGACTGTGGTGCTGAACCCGAGGGTTCATTTTGTATAGCTAGATTAGCCTAGCCTAGTTCCTTTTTGGTTTGGCTTAGAGGATGGATCGGCCCCTGTTGTCGGGCTTGTAAATCGGAAAACGATCATCCGTTGGTTAATATAGTAAATTGTATAAATGAGTAGTGATGGTTGTTCTTGTTGTTCATCCCTCTATCCCTGATTGATTGATTGATTGTTGTTGGACTGGGGATGGTTCGTCTTCCGCTTGTGCATAACGAAAGATTAAAATGAATGGTCGTCGACAAGTCCTGGGACGTCGCTTTCAATCGACCAAGAGAAGGGGTTGTCGCGTGCTCGGGGTTCGGGCGTGACATCCCCGTCTGTTTTGGTATCGGGCGAGGTCGAGACTTGGAGTGATAATGTGCGTGGGATTTTTGGGATAGTGAGATAGGGATGGCTTTTATATTATGTGCCTGTGATTGCTTTTGTGGCCTTGTGTGGTTTTGTGTGGTGGCGGGTGCTCATAGTCCAGAGTGATGAGCAATCCTGAGCAGAGAGAGCCCTTAGGTGTAGGGCAACGTCTGGTTAGACCAATGCTAGAGGTAGCATGCAGGCAGATCCTAGGTTAGACGGGATCCTGCTGGCGCTAGAGACCTTGTTAGGACAGCAAGCTAAATGCTTCTGTTGTGGTCCTTGTGGTTCCCCTAGTGAGAGGAGAGGTCTGTGAGAGACCGATACCTAGACTGGTAGAGCAATTCCTGAGACTGAAGCCACCAAGGTCAGTGGTGTGGGCGACCCTGAAGCTGTGACCCTTTGGATAAGGGATATCGAGAGAACTGTTACAATGCTGAGATGTTCAGAGTAAGATAGAGTGGTTCTGGCGGCTTATCAGCTTCAAGGTAATGTCATTGATTGGTGGAAAGTCACTCAAGGAAGAGTGTTCCCTGAAGGCACGGATCAGACATGGGGTGCCTTTTGCAAAGCTTTCAATGGGAAGTGATTCTTGGATTGTGTGAGAGAGTGAAGGATGGCAGAGTTCTAACCGTTTCGTCAGAATCAGATGTCAGTAGATCAGTATGAGGCGAAGTTCGCTGAGTTGGCCAAGTAATAGCTGAAGTTTGTGGAGGACCTTTAGATAGGGCGAGACGTTTCAGAGATGGCTTGAAGCCAAAATTGAAAGCTCAGCTAGTGCCCTTGAACTTGAAAAGTTTTAATGAGATATACGAGAGGGCCCAGATGATAGGAAAGAACATGATCGAGAGGGCGACCGCATTTGGCTCGCGGTTCGTGCCTAATAGAGACAATCATTGGTTCGGGAAGGGACCGATGATGGGGCGAAGGAATCCCATCCCACCCGACAGAAAGAATTATGTGGGAAAGCCGATCGCCCGAAACTAGGTCACGAGGAAGTCATTGCATATGGTAGATTGTTATGGAAAGACAATTCAGTTTAACCTAGTAGTGGGTGGTCGTTTTGAGTGTGTGGGAAATCGAGGAGAACCCTTTGTTCTTCTGATTTCGTCACTTGAGGTGACTTGGTTGTGGGAATCTGGGTGTCAAGAGTAGTTGGCATTGGTGACAAATACGCTAGTAGAATGATCAAATGTTGAGGATATTACAATAATACAAGAGTACATGGACGAGTTTCCTGAAGAATTTTCAGGATTGCCTCCAGAGAGAGAAATTGAGTTTGTGATTGAGTTGGCCCCTGGGATTGAACTGATTTCCAAGGCACCTTATAGGATGGCCTTGTCAAAATTGAAAGACTTGAAGGTGCAGACGCACTAGGACGAGTGTCTCCTTGGGGAGCACCGGTACTGTTTGTAAGGAAAAAGGACAGTTTGTGGAGACCGTGCATTGATTACCGGCAGCTTAATCAAGTGACAATTAAGAACAAGTGTCCATTGCCAATGATTAATGATTGTGTTCATTGACGATATCCTGGTATACTCGAGGAGTCCAAAGGATCATAAGTGACACTTGAGATCAGTACTGCAGACCTTGAGAGAACATGAGTTGTATGCTAAGTTTAGCAAGTACGAGTTTTGGTTATCTCGTGTGGTATTTTTAGGTCATGTAATTTCAGGTGAAGGGATCGTCGTTGACCCGACTAAGATCGAGGCGGTCATGAATTGGCCGAGACCTATGACGATAACTGAGATTCAAAGTTTCTTGGCATTGGCGGGATATTACAGATGTTTCATGGAGAGGTTTATTTGCGATAGCCATGCCATTGACAAGGTTGTTAAAGAAAGAGGAGAGGTTTGATTGAACAAACAAGTGCGAGCGTAGTTTCCAAGAGCTCAAGAGTAAACCTATCTTGACATTACTGTCTGGTCCTGATGAGTACGAAATCTACAGTGACGCATGATTTGGAATTAGCGGTGATCATCTTTGCCTCATGTTCAACGATGATGGATGGAACTTCTGAAGGATTGTGACTGTGAGATTCTATATCATCTGGGGAAAGCGAACAAAGTGGTAGGTGCGCTCAGTCGAAAGTCGACAATTGCACAGATGAGGGTATGAGAATGGATTCTCTTGGAGGGAGTCGAGAACTCAGATTTTAAAAATGAGGTCGGCCATCTTGCTAATCTAATAGCCACTCTCAGGGTGGAACCCGAGATGCAAAGTAGGATTAAGAGTGCCAAGCGATAGATTCTGAAATTGTTAAGATCCTGCAGACGGATCAGGCAAAGAGGAAAGCAGACTTTCAAGTATTCGAGGATGGGAGGTTAAGATGTCGAGGATGATTGTGCGTTCCGAAAGATGCAGAGCTTATAAAAGCAATCTTGTCAGAAGCTCATTGTAGTTGAGATTCCCGAGTGCAAGTGGGAACACATTATGATGGATTTTGTGATAGGATTGCCAAGGAGTTAGCGAGGCAATGACTCGATTTGGGTAGTAGTTGACAGATTGACGAAGTCAGCTCACTTTATTGCATTACGAAAAGATTTCACGTTGGATAGGAATGCAGAATTGTACGTGCGTCAGATTGTATGCATTCATAGAGTTCTAGTGACGATCACATCTGATCGTGATCCTAAGTTTATGGCAACCTTCTGGAAAAGTTTGCAGTCGGCCTTGAGAACAAAATTGCAGTATAATCGGTGGTTTGTTGAATTCGGATAGCAGTTCGATGAAAATTCAGTGAATCAGATTTGAAGTGTCGATAAGTGACCCCGTGGAAACGAACTCATGGGTTGACGAGCTGGAGAAAGTTTTGCACTTTGAGGTGCTCAGACGAGGTTAAAACTGTGAGGCTTGGTATGAGATAGGCCAAAGCAGATAATACATCTATGAGATGGTGCATGTCTAAAAGGAACTAGTAGTGGTGCAGTTCGAAGATGCCTATAACAACTGATCCGACAAGGGCGGGGAGTGGTCGCCGGGGCCAGAGTGCCTGAGCAAGGAGCGACTGCTGGCAGGCTTCTAGGATGTTGAAAAGGGCAGAAATGAACTGAACTATGCACTGTGCAAAAAGAAAGTGCTTGTGGGATAAGATTTTATCAGAATGGTATAGCCGTAATGTAATCAAGTTTGTGGAACTCTAGTCTATAGAACGAAGTCAGAGAACGGGGAATCACTGGTTTAAAATTCGGTTTCATAGTTATTGAATGCAATTCATATTATCCGAGTCAGACAAAAGACAGCTCAAAGTTGTTAAAAGAGTTGTGCAGATAAGCGTCATAGACCGTTGGAGTTTAAGGTGAGTGATCATGTGTTTCTAAAAGTATCACCGATGAGGGGTACTTCCAGATTTGGCAAGAAAGGAAAGTTAAGTCCAAGGTATGTTCGATCCTTTGAAAGTTTGGAAATGATCGGGGTTTTAGTGTACGTCTTGCGTCGCCACCGAAACTTGCTCAAGTACATGACGTTTTCCACGTGTCTATGTTGAGAAAGTATGAATTGGATCCGACTTATGTATTGAATTTTGAGGAACTGGACATAGACGACAGGGCGTCGTCCGTGGAGAGGCCGGTATGAATAGAGAATCGTAAAGAGCAAGTGCTTCGAATCAAGACTATCGCCTTGGTTAAGGTGATCTGGCAACATCACAGAGCAGAGGGAACTACATGGGAAAGTGAGGAAGAGATGAAGCATCAACACCCCTATCTTTTTAAGGATTTGTTAGTGCTTGCAAATTTTGAGGACGAAATTTTTGTAAGGGGGGAAGAATTATGACATCCTGAAATTCGAGCCCTTTGAGGGAGGAATGAACGTTAATTTCGCCAATGCATTGTTGGTTGATCTCACTTGGAACTGATCACTCCAGAGATACTGACATTGAGGGGAATGGCTAATGAGGACAAAACTCATGTGACTAAAGAACTTGACCTGGGAAAACAACTCGACCGTGAGACTTGCGTAAAGACGATCCTGTAGTCATGCAGGCCGATTTTAGGAACGACTAGAAGTCGATTCGTGGACAGAAACAATGAGATGATGGGTGATTTCGTATACTGTTATCGAACCCGCGAACGGCCCTATGTCGATCCTTGATAATCGTGTACTTTGAAATAAGAATCGATCCTTCACAATTTCATGCAGTCAAGAACGTCTATGTGTCAAGAAGTCTTGAACGTGAATTGGCACGAGTCAGTTACGCGTGAATCCTCGAAACCGCTTGTTAGTCTGAGTAGTACCAAAATGGCATTCGGGCGAAATTGAAAAGGCATGAGAATCCAAGATTGGACTTCAAATTTTCGGAAACGTCCAGGACGGACTTTTGGATGATGCTTCTGCGACAGTTGATAGTGTCGGTGGAGCCGAGTATTTGGAAAAGGGATTTTCGGACCGAAGAAACGAGCCTATGAGGACGTGGGTTGGGCAAGAACAGTGTGGGCCTCACGCCCAAGGTGGGATAGTCACCGTGGAAGACCGAGACAAACGAGCGAGCTCATTGGGCCAAACCGACCATTTTCCCTTCCGAGCCCGTTGTCTAACCTTGAGCCGATTCGAGCCCAAGAAATTTCCAAGCCTGTTCCTATTCATTTTTCAGCCTGTTTCCTAGGCCCGCCTTTCACTTTCAGCCCAAGGGCACATTGGGAAATGTGCAAGGTGGAAATGACCAAAATACCCTTGGATATTTTGAAGAAAAGTCAAAGGAAGAGAGAGAAGATGATGTCACTTGCTTGGGGGAGTGTAGAAGGCATTTAATGGCATTGAAGGGGTCTTCTAGAAGCCCTCACTTCACTCCCTCTCTCCCCTCTTTAGCTCCAAAAATTGTAGCCCCTCTCTTCCCTAGTTTTCCTTCCTTCCTTCAGTTTTTTAATTCTGACCTTTCACCGAAAATCGAGTTATTCATGACCTTCCCGTTGGAATCTCGTCCCGTGCCACCCGCCGTTGTGTTCAGAAGATGAAAACCGTTCATATAGAATCGGCCGTTCGCCGAACGGAGTCGTCGTCAGTCCCGTACGGCGGCCGGAAGCCGGCTGTTGTCGGACCGTCACTGTTCCACCTGCAGCAACTTTGTTCCATCTTTTCACCTGTTTTTCTTCCTTTCCGACCAAATCACCACCCATACCAGCCACAAGTGGTTCCCCCTCGACCCCCAGGTGCCGCCGGTTGCCGGCCCGCCGCCCGTCGGAGCTCCGGCCAAGCCGTTTTGCTCCGATCAGCCTCTATCCTCCTCCTGCAGTGCTGTTTTCTGAAGTTCAATGGGGAATCTGCGGTTGTTGCTGCTGTGTTGAGCCCGAGACCACTTTGGAGTGTCATGGGAGAGGTCCCCGGGTGTCGGGTTTGTCGCCACTGCAGCGCCCGTTTCACCGGCCTGCTTAACGGGTGAGTTTAGCCCCTAATCCTTATTTAGTGCCTAAACTTGCTTAGGGTCGGGTTAATTAGTGCTAAGGGCTAATTAAGATGTTTAATTAAGTGCATTAGCCCTAAGATAGGTGGTTAGATTAAGGGTTAAGATTAGATTAGCTTAATCTTGCTTAATTATGCTTGATTATGCTTAATTGTGCTTATTTGTGGATTATGTGATAATTAAGCTTGTTTAGCTTAATTGATTGATTAATTTGTGTTTAATCAATGTTTTGTTTAATTTCTGAATTTAATTTATTATTAATTGAATTTCGAAAATTACTGTTCAAGATTACTGTTCATGGATTACTGTTTATAATTACTGTTCACGGCACTGTTCATCCAGAAGTGAAATTGTACATAATTTCATGTGTCTTGATCATATGAAGTGAAATTGATATGTCGTGGCATGAACATTCGCATGAATCATGTGAATTTCATAAAAAGGGAAAAATGGTTTGTCCGAGGGACATCGGAAATGGACCGCTTTTATGAGAAAGGTGGGAGAAATGGTTTGTCCGAGGGACACTGGAAATGGACCGCTTTTGTGAGAAAAGATTTGAGATTTCATATGCAAGCATGTGTGCATTGGCTAATGCTCAAAGATAATAAGTGGGTTGTGATGGTATGCTTGCGTGATCACTAAGTTGAAACTGCCGTCTCGGGAGAGTATCCCTTGACGTTCTATGGGCATGCTATCTCGGGAGAGTATCCCTTGACATCCTTTGGGCATGCAGTCTCGGGAGAGTATCCCTTGACGTTTGTTGGGCATGCGGTCTCGGGAGAGTATCCCTTGATGTTCATTGGGCATGCAGTCTCGGGAGAGTATCCCTTGACGTTTGTTGGGCATGCGGTCTTAGGAGAGTGTATCCCTTGACATCTTTTGGGCACGGAAGGGTACGGTTGCACCTCTGCGGAGGAAGGGCACCGTAGCGCCGTTGTGCCTTGGTTGTAACCCTGTGGGACAGTAATAATCGGAACACGTGTGAATGCGAGAGTGCATGAGAAAACATGACATCATTGGTTCCGATTATGCATGAAATGATCACATCATTTATGGCACACACGCATGAATTGATAATGTGCAAGGTGTGGCAATGGCCAGGTGAGATCACTTGTGACGCGACTCGCATGTGATTGATGAATTGCATCATCTAACGGCCATATGCATTGCGTGTATTGTACTGACTTATAACGTGCAGGGTATGGCATACCGGGTAAGGTTGCATGCGAACCGACTTTTAATTGTTGGTTGACCTTGCTTGATGTTTTATTGTTGATTGCTGGTTGTTTGTGGTTGGGTTGAGTGTGAGGTGGCTCTGGAGAGATATCCCAAGTTGAGTTGGTGTACTAACCGGGGCTTAGAGGAAGAACTCGCTAAGATTTTATCTCAACCCGTCGTGGTTAACCATTTTCAGGCCCCTAGAATGGTGCACTCGCATTGAAGAATCCTGCCCCCGCTTCTCCAGTGATCGACTCGACGAAGTCGAGTCCGATGGGTCCGAGTGACCGTGGTGCTGAACCCGAGGGTTCATTTTGTGCAGCTGGATTAGCCTAGCCTAGTTCCTTTTTGGTTTGGCTTAGAGGATGGATCGGCCCCTGTTGTCGGGCTTGTAAATCGGAAAACGATCCTCCGTTGGTTAATCTAGTAAATTGTATAAATGAGTAGTGATGGTTGTTCTTGTTGTTCATCCCTCTATCCCTGATTGATTGATTGATTGTTTGTTGGACTGGGGATGGTTCGTCTTCCGCTTATACATAACGAAAGATTAAAATGAATGATCGTCGACGAGTCCTGGGACGTCACTTTCAATCGACCAAGAGAAGGGGTTGTCGCGTGCTTAGGGTTCGGGGCGTGACATCTTCAACATGAATCCATTGTGGTCAGGAAGACTCAGGCAATAGGGAACCCGAGCCAAATATTAGCAAGACACGAGAAAATAGATGGCACAAGAGTTTAGACTACAACCCCCCACACACAAGATAATCCATAGGAAAAGAAAAAGAATTCTTAGGGAGAGAGACCTCTTGGGATAGTGAAAATTGCAAAATGAAGAGTTGACTAATCACTATTAAAAGAAATAGTTTCCACTTCTCGTGCAATAAATAAGCACGCATCGATAACTGATCAATTGTGCTAGACCACTAAGATTTTATTGTGTTCTTATGACTACCAATTTCAATCACTATCATCTGCTCAACTTGGACAACACAAATAGCATGAAAGTACTAATTTTTTGGCACCACAAATAAAGTTACCTCACTCAATACTGTCGATTTGTTGAAGAGATCCAGCAAAATTGTGAGAGAACATTAGGTGAAGTTGAATTTCATCCAAAGATGAAGAAGCTTTTGTTATATCTCATAGACCTAATGAAGAGACAGAGAGGCTCTAAGAATGTAATAGAGGGGTTGAGGAGAAGAGTCAATGGGACTTTTCAGAAGAAGACCAACTTTCAATTCCAAATTAGAAAAGAGGAGGCAAGGCAAGTACTTTTCTTTTTTTTTTTTTGTGGGTTTCTTTTATTTTATCAAGCAGTACTTCCCCCCTCCCTCTCTCTCTCTCTCTCTCTCTCTCTCTCTCTCTCTCTCTCTCTCTCTCTCTCTCTCTCTCTCTCTCTCTCTCTCTCTCTCTCTCTCTGCTAGAGAGAGATGGTAAGTAGCTATTTCCAAGGCTCTGGGTTTTCTCACATCTCACTTAATGTAACTCTGTGGAAGAGGTACCTTACTTGTGAATAGTTTCTTTTTTTTTTCCTGATGGGGTTAGAACCATAAGCAAAGTGATAAATACTCACTTCTCAACAGAAATCCCTGCATGGAGCCAATTGATGGCAATGACATCCGAATCAAGATTTCCTCCCTAGTCTCCAACTTTCCACATGCCCAACTCATATAGCTGATAAATACTTGAACTCCCTTAACCTCCTAGACTAAACCAAAGCTGATAAAAAAGCTATGGATTCCACATGAATTCATTGTCTATTACGTCAATGATAAAAGTAATCCCATATTGGTAGTGCTCATGTAGCAGCTCCACTCTCATCAATGCTTAATACAATGAGCAAACTCATGATGCTTACAGGTTCATGCAGGAGAAATAACCTCATGCCCTTCCAACCAATAATCCCACAAGAGCAAATGCCACCCTTGAAGTGATGAAAGCGGCCAGAATCTCTCGCAATGATCTCACGATCAACAATCTTTGCAATAAGTTTAATTACCGAATGACAATCCCCAAAAATGCAAAGATTCTTCATTATAGTTATTGTATTACATTCGACAGTAGTAATCAATGCAAATGCAACAGCAAGCCTTTCACTATGGTAAAATAATGACTCTTCCTTCTGTTTGTCTTCCACGTCATGGAGAGTGAACTTCTTATCTGGAACATAACTCAATTCCTTCAACTTCATTTTCAACCAATCCAGCTTTCAATATGTATTCTCACTCAAAGGGATTGATTTATCCTGAGAAAGAAATAAATGCTTTTGCCCCTTTATAGTAACCCAACTACAACGTGGCTGCTTCACAATCCCTTTGTCCCTCATAGTCACTCTTAATCTTGAGACATCACCCCACCTTTTAGCAGAAGCATAGAAGTTGGCAGTAAAACATAAGCAGCACTACAATGTGGTTCTAGGTTAAGAATATGGTTTGCAGCTCTTTCGGCCAAATCTAGGTTAGAATACTTTTTGCAAGAACTAAGCATAACAAGCCACACTATGGAGTTAGTTTAAGTGGCATGTTTCTTAAAAAATCCTGTGTTTCCTCCAGCTTCCCACATTGTCCTAGCACATCTACCATGCATGCATAATGCTCATGCTTCAATTCAATGGAAGTATCCTCGCTAATATATCTTAACAAGCATCTCCTCTATTGCAACATCCCAGAACGACTACCTGGAGAAAGCAGTCCCGTGAGTGTGATCTCATCTAGTTGTACTATTCCGCGTATCATTTGGCTAAACTCCATAGCCCACATCCCTCAGCCATGTTGTGCAAACTCGCAAACAATGGCATTTCAAGTGACGATGTTCTTCTCCCTGAGTCTTTTGAACCCTACAACGGTATCGTCAATGGCTCCACACTTCTTGTACATGACTACAAGATAATTGCCAACAAAAACATCGCTTCCCAATTTCAGCTTTACAGCTAACGCATGGAGCTTCTTACCTAGATCTAGAGACTCTAAACTACAGCAAGAATTTAAAGAGCAGAAGACTTGTTTTTGTCATGTCATTGAACACCTTCAAGCTGTCTTCATGCCTACAATTCGAGTCACAACGAGCAGAAGAACTACGCATATGACCACATTCCTATGCACTGCTTCATTGAGAACTCGGGTTCAATTTGCTTGCAGGTAGCATAGAACGGGATGAGAGAAGCACACACAAATCCACCAAGGCAGAATCCTGACCTGAAATCATGACCATGAATCTGCAAACCAAAAGGAAAAGACAACGCATTTGCACAGGCACTCACTGCACGTGTCAAAGTACTTGGATTTGGTGCAACACCAGACTCAAACATTCTCACATAAACAATTAAAGCTTCTTCACTCTTACCGTTTTGGTCAAGCCCACCAATCATCGAAGTCCATGAAATCATATTCCGAGAAGGCATTTGCTCAAACAATATCACAGCATCATTCACCATCGCATTTTCACAATATCCATGAAGCATCACATTCCATGCAGCGAGATCTCTTATGAGCATCTGTTTGAAAAATATTCATGCCCGCTCAACCTGTCCAAATTAAAAGAACCCATCTATCATTTTCGTGTCCAGGAAACAACACTTCGTTCGGGCATGTCATTGAAAAGGTCTTCCACCGACAATAAGTCCCCACAGTCTAAGCAGCCTTAGATAGCTGTGTTCCGACAAATTGTGTCTCTCACGGGCATTTTCATCAAGGAAGCCATTTTGCACGCAACCCCCATGATCATCTTTGTGAATGAACGAATATCTTCGTGAACACTTTCATTTAGCTTTTCGTTATTAAGTTGTGCAGAGACACGGGATCATCATGACTTGCGTAACTCGCACGTTTAAAGAAGCGCTTGGAGAGTCCTGGGTAGGCTTTGCATGAACCAAGCCATGAAGAAGGTAATGAATGTGTGTGCAGGAGCATATGAGATTTGGAAAGATGACGCCAAATCTTCGTGAACACTTGCATTTTTTTCCTCATGGAGGTGTGTAATAAACGTGACTCTTAAAGGTAGAAATGTAATTTTTTCAAATATTTGTATTAAAAAGTATTTGCAAAGTAAAATATTTTGGTCCAAGCCATTTCAGACTAGACATTGAAACTTGAAGTTCCGGCCCGAAATCCAGAATGTAATAAAGCCCACAAACTCCACCATTTGGGCATTCGGATTTTGATTTGCACCCATGTTTTGCTTGCTGCGGTCTCGAGGGAATGAATCTCGGAAAGATGTTCTTGATGCCCCTTCTTCATTTTCTTCTTTTTGATGGGAATTCTGTGTAATATGGAGTGTCATTGGTGTGGATTGATGACTTGAGCTGACACATTACGGCTTATGACGGTTTTTTGGCTGTGGACCGCTAAGTTTGAATGGAACTGCAGTGTCGGGCATTTGCTTGTGTGTTTTTAGTTCGTAAGTGATAGATAAGGGTGGCAATTGGGTATATATTTTGGGTAATTTAGTGATTGAGCTAAGCAATTGTTTGATGGATTAGGTTTGCGAGACATTGGTAAGTCTTAAACATTAAGTTTTGTGATATGTTTCGTTAATCGGCTCCCTAAGTAGTGTCGTTATTGAATTTAATATGGAATGGAACTGCGATTTCTAGACTCATTTACTAGTCTCATTCAGATATGGAACGGTAAATGAGAACTTCGATGGGGAGAGGAATAGGTGAAGCGGGTGTTTGCGTATATTTCAATTAATCAACACAATTAAGGTAAAGTGCAAGAAAATTAATCCAATACTATATTGAGTAGAGAATATACATGGTCTTGTTATTAAGCCTCAAGACACTAACCTCGTGAGCTATGCAAAAGAGATAAAAAAGAAAAAGAAAGTGAACATGTATTAATCTAATTTACCAAATGTGAAACTCCTAAGTTAAATGATGGTGATTGGATATTAAACAAAATGAAATTGGACCAATTAAACATTACACAAATCCTATAGTGTGACAGTTATTTAAATGCATTAAATGATGAATTTTCGCAAGAAAAATGATTGATGATTTTTTCCAGATTACCTATTACCATAAAACCACATTTCACAAACCCAGACAAAGCAAATGAGCTATAAAGAGATCACCAGTCCATTATCTAAAAGAAAAAAATTTAAACAACCAATTGACCAGCAGAAGCTAACGATTCTACCGCCCATATTTCCATCATGTTTGCGGTAATAACAGAGTAAACCACAAATTCAAATGAACCACTAGAGTCAACCATAGCAAAGAAATTGTTCCTCCCACATATGGAAAGAAAGATACAACCCCATATCAATTTGCAAAAAGGTGATTTGATCCTTGCTCTTTTATTTATGGGTAAACTGAGCTTTTACTTCACAAAAGAAAATGTAGAAACACCAAAATCACAAGTTCATGGAACAAGGACTTGCTAATATCACGAAATCTACGGCTCCAATGCATGATGTTACGAGGAAAATAAGAACACTTCCAAACTTGGGAACTAGGAAGTAAAACTAGTGCATCAATTGAAGTAGATCTAAGACAAATTCCACGGTTGGGATCATTTTCTTGAAACAAAAAAGGATAAGGAAGCCCACAGAAGCATTTTAACAAGGCAGACTATTTCTAATTAGGTTCCAAACGAAAATGGGCAGGGAATGAACGAACTGTTTCAGCAAAAAAGAAAATCCATTGCAGCTTTTACCCATATCAACATTGAAGAACAGTAAATCCATAGATCCTCATCTGGAATGACGAATCATGCTGAAGTTTGAATTCCTGGGAAACAATTGGCGTCGATGATCCTCAACTGTTGTGCCTGAAATGTCCTGGGGCGAGAAGTCCCCGGCCTCGAAACAGAGCAACAACAGAGAGGCGTTAATGGCGGACAGAAGAGAAGAAGCGCACATAACCAAGACGAGGAATGCAGATAGAGGGAGCGATAGAGATAGTCCATGGACACGATCATGGTGTTGTCGAGCGCATTCAGCTAGCTTCTCTGGATTTCAATCTTCTAGAGACTTGCCCTGGCTCGATCATCAGTCCAGAGCTTGAGGTCACCACCGCGGAATCCTGGATTATCTCTATTGTGAAAAGTTACTACTCCAAACAGAGTCCAGCTTCTTCATTTCATCAAACACCTTCTTTGCAGACTCGATTCCTCCTCCACAGCGTAACCAGCGGCAATGGAACTCGGAACACAGCGAGGGCAAAAGCAGGAATGAACTGAAATCATATCTAAGAATGTAATCGGATACAAAACGACCTGATTCAGCTGGAGGCGTCATCAATGAGTCAGCAAAGGCCACAAACGGCTTCAGACCATCGCCCTCAGAAATCTCAACGCGCAATCCCAAGACCGAAGCCCAAAGCAACGCCGAGGAGGGACAGATGACGGAAGAGAAGGAGGGAGGCTGGAGCTCGGTGCTTGAAGGATTGCGAAGCGAGCGTAGTCAGATTGATGTCGAGATCATCAGGCGGTGGTAGTGATGGTCGCTCGAGAGGGAAAAAATGAAACAGAGGAGCCATCGACGGTAGCAGAGACATGCCGGCAGTGGGAGAGGAGCTGCGCCGGAGGTGGAGGCGCAGCGACGGCGAGTTAAGCCAAGTGCTCCACTGGCTCGAGTTATGGGTTAATGCAATTGTCTGGGCTGCGCTTGTGGTCAGACCGGGCTGCATGGGGCCGAACTTGAGGGATAGGCTGGAGCTCTATTATTTTCTTTTTCTCTCTTCCTTTTCTTTTTATTTAAACTTTTTATTTTTTTATTTATCTATTTTTCTATAAAAATGCATTTTTGACTTGTCAAGCACTGACCATCTCCCAAAGGAATATTATATACATATCACTATGTTGATGCACTTTGTAACAAGATGTTGTAAAGTGCTTTATATGATGAGCTCAACATACGTGTGTAAGACAATATAAATGCCACTCATTACTTCACATTATCATTCAAAGGACCTCAACACCCACCCCTTGACACTAGTGGATCTACCACATCAAACAATTTATGAAAAGCATTATTTCTCGAATTTACTAGAGAAATCAATCAAACAGTTTGCCTTTTGATTGTGAAAACAGCATTCCCTTCCCTCTTATCTTCATTCATCATGGATATTCGTCAAACAACCATGATAACATTTGAGTCGATATTCACCTTGTCAAATAGAGATTTTGGAGGAATCTTGAACTCTTCATATTCTTCAAACTTCAACTCATTTTCTAATATGAAATGGAAGAGCGTAGAGAGCGTGATACAAAACGGCTTTAAATTTGGCTTCCCTCGGCAATTTTTGACATCACAATCTTTATTGAAAAAGATCCAATTCATTTCACCAAATCACTCTCCATCTTAAAACTTAACTATGTTTGATCTTTTCGCATCATCCTCAATTTGTTTCCCTTTACAACACTTCAACTACCTATTCGAGAGTGCCGACTTTGGGAACTACTTTTGTGGACTTTGATGCTCTAGTGAGTCCCCGATTAAATAGCATGCTTATAATTACCTCAAAGTTCGAAAAACGCAAATCAAACTGCATCACAGAATATGCAGATGACAAAAATTAACCTTAGAATGTTGATGCCTCCACGAGTTTATGCCATAAAATTATCTAAACAATCTTATATTCAAGTTAAAGCATGAAATCACTCGTGTTCGCATCCGCAACTCTCTGCAAACACATGAAAATTCTTGAAAAAAATGGTATGGACATGCATCATGCTTCCTTCCTCAAATCCCTCGATGAAATTCTGTGATTAGAAAAGTAGTAAATGGCGCATGCATTGTCAGTCAGAGTGTATCGAATCATTTAAAGGCACTTTGTGTGATGCTAATAACATTTACACATATCTCTACACAACTGTTTCTAAAAAATTTTAACATCTTGAGACAAAATAATTAACACTAATTGTTTTTGTCATATTACAAACTAGAGAGAATCTTAATATGCTAAAACCAGCACCATAGATTTGCGCTTTATCACAAAACTATGGTTCACAAGTTATTTTGCAAATAGTTCAACTCAAGAATGGAAACTACCTTGAAGTGAAAGTTTGAATTAGCTTATAGTCAAATGAACAAATTGATTAACAGGAATAAGAACAATGAACAAACTAACTATCCGATTTGGTTCTTAGTCCTAGGACCAAATAGCCCATTCCCTAGTTCTCAAAATTGGGAATCAAGGAACTAGTCCTCTTGATCCAATCCTCGATTCCACCTTGAGATAGGACTGGACCGGAATTGATCACCCCTATTATTTTATAAATAGTTGGAAAATTATATTTTTATTTATTTGATGGAGAAATTCGAATTGGTTGCTGCGGTCCTTTTGTGCCCCATTTGATTTGGCTTTTATTTGTCCATCTTTCAAATATACATTTCACATCCTAACCTCCCCCTCAGTAATTTGGGTAATTTAGATAATATAACTACATCATCTAAACAACAATCGACGAAACTGCAGTCAAGGACTCAAGTGTTCATATGGGAGACAAAACATCAAAGTGCTTGATAGGTTTGGACCTTTTTTGACTCTAAATTTATGTCCTATCTATATAAAATTCTTTTGGTTTACGACAAGTTTGAAGCGACATATACATTTGATTTACAGTTCATTTAAATTTCTTCATGAATTATGCAATTATCTGTTTCGAAAGTATCCGAAAATGGGACATAACGATGGGCGCAAATTGATTCAAATCCGTGGTTTTTTTCGTCCAATAATTGCGTACGTCGTCCTCCCAAGCTCACAATTTTTTTAATTGCTTTTAGCAAAATGAGCTTCGGAAATAACAAAATTGGAAAAAATAAAAGAAAAAGAAATTTCGACGACACGTTTATAGCTAACCTGGAATTTAGGCAGCAAAGCGTCACATTGCGAGCTGGACGCCACACGTGTCGGGATCTGGTTGGCGAAGGAAACGTGCCAATGCCTTTTTATTTTTTTTCTCGATTAAATGAAAATTCACAAGCGGGGCTGACGACGACCTTGTCGTACTATTCCCACCTCCTCCCACCACCACGACGGACCCGTTAACGGCGTCAAGTCGGTGGACCCCACGTCAACTGACTTGACTATGCTGCCCCGCCTCCCGCCCAGCGAGAAAATATTTATCCCGTCACCTATGAAAACTTGTAAAGGTGACGTGGCAGTGAGACTGTAATCGAGCCGAGCCAAGCCGAGCCGAGTCGATGATCCAATATGGAGTAAAGCTCGAGCTCGATTCGATTTGCATTTGATATTTGAAATTCAACTCGTCCCAAATCGAGGATTAAGTTCATTGGTCAAGTTTGGGCTTGAATAGAAAGAGTTCATGATGCCTTACCTCAACTCAAGTCAGCTCAATCGCACCATGGTGACAAACAAGCTTGATCTTAGCGAGCACGGTATATCTACCCCTCCCATTACATATGTGTGCATTTGTTTATGTTTCCCTAGCTATCGAATATTTTTGGTAAAATAACGGAAGTTCGATTAGCTTTTATCAAGCTTAGCACTAGCAGGCTTGAATTCGATTTTATTACTTACTAAAGCAAGTCGAGCTTGAACTCCATGCGAAATCTAGCTAGATGATTCCTAAGTAACCATCAAACCATGTTCAAACTTCTAGAGAACAACTCAAGTCAATTTCACTCCCGAGTCGTGTTGAGAGAAGAAAATAACCGAATTTTAATTATTGATAAGTAATGAGGCTTGATCAGCTAATTGGGGATTGGTGTAGATCGATGAACTCTAGGGAAGTAGGAAAAAGCGATAATCATGCTAAAGGGTTGTCGATGAATAGTCAGGACTTACTTATTGCAGAGGAGCACGACACTTCCACAAGGGGACACCGTCGCACGATCGGCTAACGATCTAGTTTCGGTGAGGGAGTGTATCGTATACTTAGACACAAATCTGGGGGGAAGAAACCGCACATGCATCTCATATATAAGCTCGAATTACCCTCGGAAGACAAGAAGCAAGAGCCCCAGGAGTCGCTCAATAGAGAAGGGTCCTTCCTCATCCAGATCAAGAACCCCGACCGGCACGGGGCCAGCCCTTCCCAGTTCAGGGGACTCCATACTACCTGCAGGGGCAGTTCAGGCAGCTGAGGTACAGCTCGGCCAACCCGCTTGACTTCTTGAATTACGAAGGGTGTGAGTTGGTGCTGATATCGGCATCAAACGACATAGAGGAGGAGCTGGGGTCAGAGCTGAAAGCAGAAGAAGAGGCCAATCCCTCCTACTCCGATCTGCTGAAGACGTTCGGGGAAATTGCACCTGTGGATGCCCTTCTCCGGGGCACCTGGGTCTGAAAATTCAATGTTTTGACACTTTTCGGTCTGTGTTTAACTAGGGGACGTGTTTAATGTTTCGACTGCGGTTAAGCGTGTGTAATGTATTTGGTATCCTAATGCTAATCTTGCAATATGATCTATTTCATCAGCTCAAATGGCTCTAACCTACTTAGGAATGATAATGGTGATTACATGGCCTAAATAGTGCAATGGCTACCCCTAGAAGTTGGCGGAATCACCATTCTACCCTTCACATACAAATCCAAATATCCGAAAAGGGATTGGCCATTGGAATTGTGGTCACGTTTCTACACATTCACGCAAACCAAACATTCACATGGATAGGTAAATTCAAACCTAAAGCATGTGGATGATGAAAGAGAGGGAGAGAAAGTGAGAATATAGCGGTCTCCAAACGAGAAGAGCTTGTGAGATTGTCATATATGGAGATGGGTGACCGTCATACACAGCAATAGGCTCTTTCGAAATTTTCAAATAATCTTGTGTCCTTTTTTTTAAAAAATTTGATATTTGATTTTAATATCTTCAATTTTCTTATTATTAGAGAAAAAAGAGAGAACAATAAACAGAAAGCTCATTTTCTTTTGGTGAAAAATGTCATGCTTATGTTACCAAAAGAAGCAACTGGGGTGTTGATGAAGTCTAACCGGCAGCGGCTAAATTTAATATGTAGTCTAGCTGATACACATTGGGCTACGCCCTGCGCTGATTTTTGACCAATTAAAAAAAAAGAAAATGAGAAATATATCAGAACCACTTGCATCGATCCGTTTGGGCCGGGGCCTAGTATGACCCCTTCTCACTCAACCGCTCCCTTGGCTATCGCTGGGCTCGGACCCAATTCTTTTTAATTTTTTATGCAATGACTAACGATCACCATTGCAATGGGTACAAGGCCATGCTTGGGCTGGTATTACTCGGCCCGTATGATCCAAGGGAAGCACTTCCAACCTTCAACGGAGCCGGTGATCCAAGGAAACGATTCAATGTGGGGGCATCATTGATGGAATCATGAATCGGAGATTTTCAAAGTACATCAGATGGAGGAGGTAGCTAAGATGACTATGCCTACCTTGAAGGTTCCAAGAGTCTGAGGTTTTCTTGAGTAATCTAGAACATTCCTAAGGAGGCTAGTGAGATTGTATACTTGTATTCTAAAAAACTCTTGTAGTTAAATGGGGTTAGGTGGAAGATGGGACATAAGACATCCATCATTAGCTAATGAAGGCGAGACCTATAGTTGTAATTTGAGGAGCTCGTGTATATATAGAGGTCTCCTCTATCATCCTGTAAATCCACACATAGCAAAAATTACCAAATTAATCATAAACATATTGTATAGATGTCAATTCAATTTTAAATATTTCAATTTTACCAATTTAGTCCTAAATATTTATACAAAATTTCAATATAATCAATTCCCTTTATCTAGTACTGGGAATGGCTGACTTAGTGTTTAATTATCACTAGCCGTTTTACGTGGCACAATTGGCAATTTGATGTATATGGCTCTACTCAAAACGACATCGATTTGTTTGTTTTTCTCATTTTTCTCGCTTTCTCTTATTGTTTCGTTTCGTTACTCTTTTTCTTTTTTCTTTTTAAATTTCCTAAGTTTCTGTTCATCTTCTCCATTGGAAGGGATCTGCGTCATGTTGCCACCACCGGTCATTGCTGCTGCAGGCCGACACAGCCATTCACAATAACTTCCTCTATTTGTACAGCAGATGCACCACTCAAATGTTAAGCCCTCTCCAATTTTCAGTCTTCAAACTTTGAGAGGGAGTCGGACGTCCAAGCCGTTGACTTCCATTATTGGAGGCACTCGACCGACTATAATATAATCGCAGGATGACGTTATCATGATGTAAACTAGAAAGAACTTACATATGCTTCAATTATAAGATTTTACAGAAAAATCATATTTACTAAGTGACTTTGTTACTAATATTTGTGCTATTCAATGAAAAGTCACAAGAATTTTATATTAGACTATGCGAGTATAAAATAAAATAATCATATTTTGGGTATAAATGACTTTTAACATGTCAAGTTATTAACTGACTTAAGAAAATATATTAAACAAATTGACTGTTGAAGTATTTTTACCTGAATGCAAAATGACATGGAATTTATATGTGTATAATTCGTTTCACTCCAAAAGTGTGAGTATTTTTTCCGTGAGTCCTAATGCGCTGGAGACAAAAAAATTTTTTTGTTAAAAAACACATATGCATGTGTAATTTACGTAAAGTGAGTATTTTATTAATAGAGTTCTTCCCCAACTAATGACTACAGTGTCATCAAATATCGACATCAGCCATTGTTATACTTTGGTAAGTTATTACAATTGTAATTTGTTCCTATGTAAAATAATATGGATATCAAATTCTTCCATAAATTAAGCGGAAAAAAGATTCTCTTTTCTAATCGGCAAATGATTAGATTATATACCCCAACATCTATGTACTTGGATTGTATTCAACTGGGAGTGATGCCTAAAATCGTGCTCTCAATTGGGAGTAGCGTAAAATCTTGATATGCATGTTCACAAAGCTGTAAGTAGTCCTTTGGTTGGTTGTGATCTTTGCATTCTATATTGATTCTATTGATTTGAGCTAGAGAGTGCCTATATGTTGGCTGCATTTTAGTTATATACAAGATTGGAATATATGTTGACGATTCGATTATGAATTTGTGCCCTTCAAATTCTCTAGTATATAGAAAACTATTACCATTTGCAATGGCATCGAAATGCATTTCACACCATTACTAGAAAATTTGAGGTTCACACATTCAAAATCAAACCATTTGACATTGATGTCCAACATTTGTTGGACTATACGATTGCTTTGTGAACAAATTCCCTATTTTTTTGCATCTCTCCTAGTTGAATACTATTACATAGAAATTTGAGTGTATTATATAATTTTATCTATCGCGGATTAAGAGAGAAAAAAAATCAGAGCCTTCAAAACTCAAACTCGTTTTGTCCGCACAGCGAAAGCAAGCTCACAAACATTGAAATATATTAAAAAAAAAAAAAAAGGCATAGACGGGGAGCGGAGGGGACTTAACAGAGCTGATGCTTGCCTCTCATGAAGGTAAGCGGCAAGCTGAGTTAGTGGCAGGTTGTCTATCCTTCCTCTGAAGAATCTGCCCGTCCCTATACGCCCAAACTCTTCACGATTCCATGCCATAATAATATTCTTTTACTTGCATCAAGTAAGATCACAAAACCCGTAACATTATTGTCAGTTCTGGACAAAATTCAAAAGAAGATAAATCCACCGCTTGGACTTATTTGACCAAAACTACTGTAATTCATTTTTACCTGATGCTTCAAGCTCACCAATCTTCCTCAGCCTTGATGTTTTCTTACTATATTTCCTCGATATGTGAGAAGCTAGTGAAGGAAGCTCCAGCGTTGAAAATCACGGACGGGAGAGAGCCTCGCAAATCGCAAGGGCTGATCAGGAGCGACGGAGATGTCGGCCTCGCTGGAGGCTTGATCAGTCACGGTGACAGCATGCTGGGCTGCAGGCACTCGAGAGAACTCGTTGGAAGGTTCACCAGCATTGCGGGCATGCGCGGCAGCCTCGTGGCGGGACTGATTCGCGGTGGGTCGGCGCTCCTTTGGGTTTGACTTGAGCTTGCAAAGATTGCGGGAATCTGCGTCAGTGCAAAGACCGGCTGGGTGTTACGTCGGGGCGGTTCGGATGGTGTAAGTGTTGCTGCATGGAGAAGGAGGCGAGACGCAGTGCAGCAGTGACTGGAGCCACCACGGCGTCGTCAGGACGGAGGACGTGCGGGGAAAGCCTCAGCGGCCTTGGCTTCAATGATACTCCATTGAAGAAGTGAAAGCGTGCATGAATTTTGACAGTGAGATCGGGCCTTTCACGCCTTCTTTCAAGCTCTGAATAATCCAACGAGGAACAAATTTTCACCGCTTGGATTCACGGTCTTCTACAAATCACACTTCACACTCAAATTCGAATTCTAAAATAATCCAACCAGAAGCATAATGGAGTTTATATAGGCTGACAATTAAGATTTCTTCCAAGAGTAAAAGACATCCTTGTTTCCTAATAATTCGAATCCTGAAAGATATATTCTATCTTAGCATTAGGATACTCTTCTCTTCACTTATTGTGATAACATCAAATCAATTTGCTCAATTATCCTCTAAGATTTGAATTTTGATAATAGCAAGATTAATTGCCCCCAAGTTTGCTTTTCATAAATTAATTTTCCACTTTGGCATTTCAATTATGCAATTTTCGACTCTCTAGCATCGATGATCCTGGCCAAAATTTCATGCTCTCGTAGGCTCAGTCCAATTAATCTAATCAATTTCAAAACCATTCGATTAAATTCATCCACCATCGGTCTAGTTTAAATGCAAATACATGTGGACTTATTTATTGCTAGATTTTTTATTTTTTTTGGGTCAGAAAGATAACTTCTTCATTGGTGATCCGTAAATAAAGGATTACAAGATAAACGAAGTTCAGAGCATAATATAAGCTTCAAAGAGTGCGGTGGTTGAACAATCCAATTGGACGGGAGGTGTTTCGCATTGTGGGCCCTTGCAACCCAATCAGTGGCGCAATTTTGGTCCCTGGGAATAAACTTCAGCCCAACATGTGGCAGCTCTGATAGTAGCCCACGACAGTCCTCCGCGATTTGTTTCACGGCCCACGGAGCTCCAGCCTGGCCCAAAGTTAACTGAACAGCTTCTAAACTGTCTAAGAGAACCAGTTCGCTTCGAGCGTTTGCTGTTTGCTGTCTTCTACGATCTGTACTTTCCTTCTTTAACTTGAGACAGAGGAGAGCGCTGCGGATTGCTAGGGTTTCACCCATTAGAGCAGACGGGGCAAAGATCTGGTCAGCGAATCCGTCGAGCAGCACCCCTGCACCGTCGCGCCACACTCCCGCCACCGATCCCTCCTTGGTTGAGCTGTTCCATGAGCAATCGACATTGAACAGGCTCTGAGGTATTGCAGATGAGGGCTCGCCTGTCGGTGGGGTGAAGGTAAGGTTCTGGTTCTCTGTCTTCTTGCAATTCCATTTTTGGTAGAGCTGGGAGCTATGAATCGTGTCCTCTATGAGCCGTTCTTTTTCTGTTGTTCGAGCTTGGAAGATGAGGGTATTGCGGGCCTTCCACACTGACCAAAGGACTTCGGCAATCAGCGCCTTTGCTTGCGGTTCGGCTTTGTTGGTAAGGCTTTCCCAAATCCATTTGTCGGCTCGAGTTATGTTCCGCGTCGAGTAGTTTCCTCCCAAGCGGTGGTCTGACCAAATTTGTTGTGTCCATGGGCAGAGTATAAAAATGTGTTCGGTGGTTTCGGGAGCTTCGCCGCAGAAAGGACAAGCCGTTTCAAGTATGATTCTCCACTTGAACAGGTTCTCCTTCGTTGGTAGGGCGTTTGTGCATACACTCCATGTTAAGAATCTGACTTTGGGGGATGATTGGAGGTTCCATATTTCTGACCATAATTTTTTGGGCACTTGATATGAGGAGGATGGTTGGTCAGGGGTGCAGGGTAGGCGGGTCTTGCGAGTTCTGTTATACCCGCTCTTTACTGTATATAGCCTCGATGCGTTAGCTGTCCACACAAGGTTGTCTGGGGTGGGTAGAATGCTTAGGGGTATCGTTAAGATTTCCCGTATCCGGTCCTCGTCGAAAAGGGTTTCTAGTAGGTGAATGTTCTATTGTCTGGTGTTTTCTAGGATCAATTCAGCTACCATGACCGGGTCTCCTTGATTTGCCGGGCCTCCAATTCTCCCTGATTCTAGCCATAAGTCCTCCCTGATTTTGATATTCTGTCCATTTCCAACAGCCCATCTTACTTCTGGTAATATCATGTCCCTGCCCTCTAGTAGGCTCTGCCACCCCCAAGAAGGCCTGTTTCCTTTTTTCGCAGACCAGAATTCCCCTCTAGGGAAGTAAATTCCTTTACAAATTTTACCCCACAAAGTGTCAGGGTTCTGTAGTAGTCTCCAAGCCTGTTTTCCCAACATTGCTCTGTTAAAATCCGCAATATCTCTAAAGCCTAAGCCCCCTTGGTCTTTTCTTTCTTTTAATTTGTCCCATTGTTTCCAGTGTATACCTTTTTTCAAGGTATTTTGCTTCCACCAAAAAGAGGAAATTCGTTGCTCAATTGCCCGACATAACGACAGTGGGATTTTAAAAATTGACATTGCAAACTGAGGGATAGCTTGAACTACCATTTTAATTAAGATCTCCTTACCTGCCTTAGAGATTAGCCTTTCCTTCCACCCTGCCAATTTCTTATCCACTCGTGCTAGGATCCGGAGAAGAATTTTTTTTTTTGTTTGGCCCCAGTCGGAAGGTATTCCCAAGTACTTTCCTGTTTTTTCTATCAGTGGGACTCTCAGAGCAGCCGCTATGTTCTGCTTTAAGGTTTGGGGGCAGCTTCTTTCAATGAAAATCCCTAATTTGTTGAGGTTTACCAGCTGACCAGATGCATAGCAATATTGATTTAGGGTATTTGACAGGTGTTCTGCCTCTTGAATGGTTGCATTCAAGAAGAAAATTGCGTCGTCTGCAAACAACAAGTGAGAGAGTCTTTGGGCGTGGGTATTCAGTTGGATGCCCTTCAAGCTTCCTTCAGACATAGCATTAGAAATTAGGGAGGATAAAGTGTTTGCCATAATGATAAAGAGGTAGGGGGAGAGTGGATCCCCTTGTCTGATTCCCCTAGTTGGTGCGAAATAGTCACTACTTTCTCCATTAATTCGTATCTTTGAAGGAGACCGATGAGATGCAATAGCCGACCAACCGTATCCATTTCTCATTGAACCCCATTTTTGCCATACAATCACCTAGAAAGTCCCATTCCACCCTGTCATAGGCTTTTTGCATGTCGAGTTTAAGCACAGCTTGAAATTTTCGTTTCCTTTTCCTAATGCGCATATGGTGTAGAACCTCCTGTACAATGGAAATGTTGTCTTGTATTTGTCTCCCTCCCATGAATGCGCTTTGTTCTTGTGCGATTATGTCTGGTAGCCAAGGTTTCATTCTGTTTGCCATTACCTTAGCAATGACCTTGTAAGCATAATTGCAAAGACTGATTGGCCAATACTGCATAATTTCCTCAGGATTTGCTGTTTTTGGTATGAGAACAAGCTGTGTTTGGTTTATTGCAGAATCAAAGGTGCCTTGGCTGAAGAAATCATCCACCAGTCTATAGAGGTCCTCTTGGACTGCGGGCCAGTTACTTTGATAGAAGAGACCATTTAGTCCGTCTGGACCAAGAGCTTTAGTGGCACCCAATTGGAAGGCAACCTGATACACTTCTTCCCTGGAGACTTTTTCCAAAAGGGCGTTGTTCATAGTTGTGGTGACCACTTGCGGGCAATGCTCCAGTACTGGCCAGTAATTCCTGCTCCCTACTGATGTGTACAATGCACGGTAGAAATCATTGATATGTTGTTCTATGAGGGCCGGGTTTCTGCACCATGTATCTTCTCTTATGCGTAGCATTGAGATTCGGTTTCGTTGTCTTCTTTGGATGGTCGTAGCATGGAAGTATTTGGTGTTTTTGTCTCCCTGTTTCAGCCACTCTATTCTGGAACGCATGCTCCAATACAACTCCTCCTGTCTCCATAATTCTGCAATCTTTTCAACTATTTGTCTGTGTGCTTCAACATTGGAAATACCTCCCCTTGCATTGCTGATCTCGATCAGTTTCTTTTTGTAGTGCTCTATTTTGCTAGCTGCATTTTGGAAGGTTTTTTTGCTCCATTCCCCCAAAGCAGTCACTACCTTCTTTGTTTTACCCACAATCCCCTGTTGATGGCCTGTCTCATCCCTCCAAGCTGATTTAACAACTTCTTTACAATCTGGATGCTCATTCCAGAATGCTTCGAATTTGAATATTTTCCTTTTTTTCTTCCCTAAGTTGTCTAGGTATAGAAGAATAGGGCTATGATCAAATCCAATGGCGGGCAACACGTAGGCTTCGGCATTCGGAAATAACACTTGCCATTGTATGTTGCAGAGTGCCCTATCTAGTCTTTTTTGGACTAATTCAGCCCCTGCCCGGTTGTTAGACCACGTAAACGAGCATCCCTTACTTGCTATGTCCATTAGGGAGCATGAGTTGACAAAGTCGCGAAAGGACTCCATTCTATACCGATCCGCTTCATGTTTTCCTGCCTTTTCCCATTCATATAACACCTCATTAAAATCCCCTATGCAGAGCCAAGGTTCTCTGGTCTGACCCGAGTTCACATGGATGGAATGCCATAGATGTAGCCGCTCTTGATAATTAGTCGAGGCATGAATAAAAGTTATTCTCATTTTTGAGCCATCACTTTCAAATGCACATTTAATCTCAAACATTTCCGCGTGCTCAACAACACCTCTATCTGAATCTCCTCCTCCCATAGAAGTGCTAGTCCACCCCCAATACCTGATGGATTGAATGTAGTTGAATTCTTGTACTTGAGGCGTTTTTTCAGGCGTTCAACCACCGTTTCTTTATTCTTAGTTTCCATGAGGAAAACTAAGTTGGGCCTGTCTCGAGCCACTATGGCTCGAAGATGTTGGACTGTCAAGGGATTGCCCAGCCCCTGACAGTTCCAGCTTAGTATTCTCATGTATCCTCGGGTGGCTGATTTGGGCTAGCCACCGGAGCCCTTTCCTTGACTTCATCCCACAGACTGATGGGAGTTTCCAGTAGAGTTGCTTCATCCAACAAGTTGTCTGAACAGCCTTTCTTCCCATACGGTGCAAACCTTTTCAGTTTTTTAATGGGAGGAGTTTTGTGCCCCATTTTCTTCCCTCTTCGCTGCAGTTCTTGTCCCCTTTTGCTAGTTATTTCTGGCTGATCATGTTCCTGGTATAGCTGTACCCTTTTCCCTTTTTCTGTGACTCGGGGTCAATGGGGACAGCCTTTTGTGAGCTTTCTTGGCCCATTGAGTTGTATAAAACTAATGCCCGATCGTTGTTTACCTCAGGTGGTTGGATGGCCATGTCCACTGGGAGTTCGTGCAACTCCAACACGATTCTCTCTTATCTTTCTCGAACCGAAATCTGTTAAGCTCTCGGTTTAAGTAAAGTGACGTGCTCCTCCCATATGCCGTTACAGAGAATCTCGGATCTCCAGCTACTTTATATCTTCTAGAACCTTCTTTCGAGGTGGTTTTGCTTCTGTCACGTCACCTACCTATTCGTGACACGAAAATCGCTCTCTCATCTGCCAATCTGTAATCCGTATTATCTTTTTTTAATAAAATTCCTCATCTCATCCTTTATTATCGTGACTGACAAAAAAAAAATACTTTATTATCATACAAACAAATATACATTTGATCTAATATGACTTTTCGAGTTTTCTAGATTCTTTGCCAATTGTTGTGTACGCCAGGCTTTTAAGTCCGACCAAAGCCCCTCTTCATCTCCCCTCGAAACATTGAAGGTAAATTATTTGCCATTCACTTAAAATCATAACACTTATGTCCGTACTTGTCAATTGGGAGGATGCACTAACATAATAAAAATATAAAATAAAAAACCACACGGACTATTTCCTTGCTAAAGCATGATTATTATGGCAAAGTCAAGACTATGGGTCTTAATGCTTTGGTCCGTTTGACACATGCTCTAGCCATGTAAATCAAGTAACTGCTTTCCTATCAAATAAATGTTGTAATGGTATGACCAACGGACAATGAAGTGACTTCCTAACTAGTTTTGAAAGAAAGGCCTTGAGCAACTTATGCGTGATAGAAGCCTATGGGATGAAAAATATGTCCGGATACATGAGAACACTATCGACACAGCTTTCAATGATGAAGTTCCAACTGTTACGAAAGAATTTCGATGACAAATGAACAGAGACCAATTGTATGGGTATCACATTTTTATATAGAAGTAAAGTCGGAAATTTCTAATTAGACTATTGAAATGTGGCCGTTTTTATCAATGTGCCCGCCATTTTCTCAAAGTGTGTCATGAACTTGAGTTTGTCTTAAACGACCCATGTGCATGGTAAGTGTGCACCAAATAGCCTTGGCCCGAATTGTGTATGAAAAAATTGTTCGGCCACGGAACTTGCATCTTAAAGCCTAGTCATATTAAATTGAAATTGAAAAAATATGAGGCCATTTAAGAAATATTGGTGAAGATTTACTATATATAATCAAGCTCAAACTTATAATTCACCAAAAACAACATTATGAACTTGCAGACAACGGGGGAGGATTACAACATAACATCCTTAACCTTAAACTTCCCAGCAGTTTCACAATTTAATATAATTGATTCAAGCTTTTTTATAATTTAATTAAATTAATGTTTCGCATCACTCAAACATAGGATTTCAAGTAGGCACCATGTACTTGCTAATGTAGTTCCCTTTAATTACCTTACAATTTAAGTTCTTGATTTGGATTTACTAATCGAATTAAACCTTTTGACATGCTTAATTAAGTCATAATAATAATTTGTCGACTCAAAAAATTCTCTCCGAACAGTCGAGACACGTTAATTATAATGGATTTTGGAAGAGAAAAATAAGAAACATGTTAAGTACCTTAATGCAATCTTCCATAAGAGGAAATTGATTCAGCAAAGACCGAGTGTAAGGGCTAGGCTAATGCTGTAATGATTTGGGTCTTTAACTAGCTATCGTGAGTAAGAGAGATACCTTGATTTAAAAGGTAATGGAGGTTTCTTTCTCTCTCTCTTTTCGGAATTTGGCTAATTCGACCTAAACTCTTTTCTTTCTTTCTTTCTTTTTTAATTTAAAAGGTAACGATTGATAGAAATATAGGACATGATGCTAGTAGCACAAAGCAAAAAAAAACACATGGAAAACGGATACCAAAAACACACGATAGTCTAAAGACTGTTACGCTAGCAAAACTCCACTAGAATTAGGTCAAGGCCAGGAAATCAAGACCCAAAATAATTCCCAAGTCGAAATTCAGGCATCTCATATACAAGCTCGAATTCCCTTCGGAAGATAAAGGGTGCGTTTGGTTCAACTTTGCAAATGAACTTTGAGTTGAATGTGCATTTGGTAAAAAAAACTTTCGTAATAGGCTTTGAAAGTATAATATATGTATATATATCTTCTTCTTTTTTTGAAAGTTGAACTAAACCCTTTGTTTGGCGAAGGGTTGCCTTCTTTTTCAATTAAAAAATAATAATCAAGGGCAAAATCGAAAATATGAAAAATTAGTGAAGATAATTTTGGAAGGGAAAAATTAATTTTAACATTCCGCCAAATGCTAAAAATCCAAAGCTAGTAGGAACTAGCTTTGAGCTTTTGACAATTTGAAGGTCGGCTTTCAACTAAAAGCTAGCTCCGAAGCTGAACCAAATGTAGCCGAAAAGCAAGAGCCCCAGCAGTCGCTCAATGTCGACAGAGAAGGATCCTTCCTCATTCAGATCAAGAACCTTGACTAGCACAGCGCCGACCCTTCCCAGTTTAGGGGACTCCAGAGCAAGTGCAAGGTTGTGTTTCCTACCTACTTGCCAGGATAGTTTGGGCTGTAGATTATAGATTATAGATATGTTATATTAATGTAAAGATATTTATCTATATGCAACCTATTGACATATTTAATGTATAAAATGATCGCATTTGTATCTATACTTATTTAATATAGATTCGATTGGAAAAAAAAAGTCAACATTTTGTCTTGTATATTTACACCTTTCCTTATCAAGTTACTAGACTTTTAATTTGTTCTACGTTCACAAAATTTTTAAGCAAATTTATCCAGCACTAAATTCAACTAAATTAAGCTTATATTGACATTTGGCGGTACCAAGAATGATGTGGAGAATATATACGGATGCTCACGTGAATATGTGTATGGAATGGATAAAAATTAGCCAATATGTGCGATCACAGGGATGTCCACATAAGAACAATTCTATCTAGGTTACATTACGATGTCATTCGACAATCTCGTTTTGTGTGGATTTGGTCCTGGATGGATGGACCCAATTAGAAAATTTGTAAAAGCAGAAGAACATGATTATACAAATAAAATACATAAATTGAATTGGAAAGAATAGGCGAAGTATTAAGGATGAAATGTATTTGTGTTCCTAGTTACCGTTGCCTACAATTTTGAGAGGAGCAACCATCAAATCCATTTGTAATGCTGACACGCATTATATTCGCAGAATGCAATCTACACTTCTCGGGAGGATTCAAGATGTAATGAAGCAAATGGAATATGTCTCGCTGGCTTGGTTAGTCATTTGAATAACGTGGTGCCCTAAACATCCTCTTTGAGCTCATTAGGAATGCTGCCGACCTTGCAGCACGAGCAGTTTGATGCGCATTGTATTATTCTTCAAGCATAAGCCGGACCATTTTAACAGTCCCATGGTCTTTGTAACAATTGTTAGAGACTATTTCCTTCCTTGACCCCATTCTTTTGAATAATCATTCATTTTCTCTAACCATGCCATTAATATAGGCAGCATATGATCTTTTAGCGAAGGTGCTCCCGTTAGGGAATCAAAAACCAAACCAAACAAAAAATTTCATGTCTTTTCGGTTTGAATCTCATTCAGTTTGGATAATAGGTTATTTGGTTTGTTCGATTTGGGTTTCGGTTATTTTATTTTATTTTATTTTTTGTGAAAAACGCAGATCAAAACCAAACCCCTTGCAATTCGTTCGAAAACTTGAAAAAACCTTTAGTTTCCGATTATCCCTCTCTCTCTCCCTCATTTCTGCCAAGACCATCACCTTCATTGCGGATTCCAACTACATGGCCAGCAAGACCTCATCGGTTTAGAGCACCGGCAGCGCGCGTCTGATGGTGGAGACGAGGACTGCCGCACGAAGGTCGATCATCCACGAAAATCGTTTCTCGTACATATTTTCTCATTATTTGCAGAATAAAATTCCCAAAAATGAAAAAAATTGCAAGGAAAATGTGTTTTGTGGCATCAGTATTTATAGGGATGTCATAATTGAATTGATAATCCAAACTGAATCGAAAATTTCATGCATTTAAGTTTGGTTTGGGTAATGAAAAAATAACCTCTATTTTTTTTCATGGGGTTACCACCGAAGCATAATATAAATATCCTACAGACTGTCTTACAGCTTAACTTCTAAAACCCTGAACTCTTGGACACAGGCTACTGGCTATTATGCCCACCCCAAATACTCTTGACTCGACTCGACTCGCTCTCCGTCCAACCGACTCGCTCTCACGCCGCCGCACACCCGTTCTCTCTCCTCGTCTCTCGGAAATAGCGGTGCCTCTTCTCGTCGGACATGATTCTCTCCAGGTACTGTTCACGTCTGCATGCACGTTGTCGTTTATGTTTCTCAAATTCCTTGTCTTAGTCCTCTCTTTGCTTGGTCAACAAGTGAAGACCAAGAATCGGCATCATTGCCTAGTGCTCGGCCTGCTTTATAGGGTAAAAAGCAGTAAACATTCGCGCACAGCGAACCATCTGAAGATCTCATCGAATCTGAAAAGCACCATGTAGAATCTAGCATTGCTTAGCCTTGTGTTGGTAGATTACTAGATAGCAGTTCTAATAGCAAAAATAACCAGCACAATGATCTTGTCTGTCCTTGTTAATCAGTGTCATCTTCACTGGAACAATTTCACGTTCGTATGATGAACCCAAGATTGCTTTACTAAACTTTACCTTGTGAGAAGGGGCCAACATATAGAAAAGGGGAAAACCAAATGCTTGAACCAAATCAAGTTGCAATTAGGTTTGGTTCTGGACAAAACCGAAGTGAATCAAGAATTCTCTTTCTTTATCATCAATCGGATTACTGTTGACACCCCTATTGAAAACCTTCAACTTTTGAGACCATTTTGCCTCACAGGTTGAGCTGAAAACTTTGGGTTAAATATTTGAAATCATTCAATATAGGACTAATCAATCTGCTTCTGCTTTAGAAATCATAGGTAACTATTACTTTTGAATTTGTTGTTGGAGAGAGGAGCACCCACGTATCCATCTTTAACTATTGCAGTTTCTGCTACAGGCACAGGGAAAATATTAGATTTTCTTTAGCCGAAATCAAGAGTCGAAAATGTGCAAGTGTTCTGCATGAGTTTGTCATGTGGAATCTAGGCAAACCAAACAACCTCAGTGTAAGCTTTAATGTTTCCTATTATTTGGGATGCACTTTGTTCAAAAAAATTGGAAGAAGTAACAGTGTAGAATGGTGATGATGTTGTAACACTTCTTGGTCTTCTCATTTTGACAGTGGGGGAAGTTAACTGGTAATGTAATTACTGCAATGTTTTTTCTTTTATTGCTTAACTTTGACCCTTGATAGCCGCAATAGAATCCCAAACTCAGGTTCAACTGCAGCATCAAACTTTGTCAGATAATAGCTCAGATGGCCTTCATTGATGACAAGCTACTTCTTGACTTTGAAAAGATGACACCGAGAGAAATGTTTCTCTAGAAGAGCAGGCGAATGGATGCTCTTCCTTGGGACGTGCTGTTAGTTCATGGGAGATAATCGATGAGATGATTGCATGATAAAGAAGCATGGCCTTTAATCTATGTCGTTATCATTAACTGTCTGCAGAACAGAAAGATTTACCTTTGTCAAAGGCCTGCCCGCTTCTCCATGAAGACGAGGAGGGCTGAGCTTGTAGCAATTGTTCTGCAGCTTCTGCTAAACGCAAACCGTACGTGTTCGGTGTCCTAAACTCTTCCTAGAGAATCCCAAATACGTGTGCATTCATTTCTCTGTCAAAGGATAGCGCTTAATACACGGTCCTAGCATATTATGGTGCTCAGGCATTAAATATTTTAGTCAGTACAGCCATAAAGTTTCAAATTGAATTCGATACCACAATAATCTAAAGTTTTCGAATGTAGCTGTATACAATTTCCATCATGTAAAAGCCGAGATAAAAAAAAGGATACCAAAGCTGAAAAGCCATAACCTATAACATATGTTGTCATATAATGACAGGCACAAAGTTTAGTGCGACTGATAGTAAGGGTACGTAGTGTAAATCGTCTGGAGGGCCGAAAACACCAAGAGGATAATGGCAGCAAAGAGAGAGAGCCCTCCTACTCGTCACATGGAAATCCCTCTCTCACCCGCCAATCTATAATCCGTATTATCTTTTTTTAATAAAATTCCTCATCTCAACCCTTATCATCGTGAAAAAAAAAAAATCTTTATTAGTGTACAAACAATTATATATTTGATCTAATATGACCTTTTGAGTTTTCTAGATTCTTGCCAATTGTTGGGTACACCGGGCTTTTAAGTCCAACCAAAGCCCCTCTTGATTTCCCCTCAAAACATTGAAGATAGATTATTTGCCTTTCAATTAAAATCAAAACACTTACATCGGTACTTTGTCAATTGGGAGGATGCACTAACATAATAAAAATATGAAAAATAAAAAATCACATGGACTATTTCCCTACTAAAGCATGATTATTATGGCAAAGTCAATACTATGGTTCTTAATGCTTTGGTCCGTTTGACACGCTCCAACCATGTAAATCAAGTAAATGCTTTCCTATCAAATAAATGTTGTAATGGTATGATTAACGGATGATGAAGTGACTTCCTAACTAGTTTTGAAAGCAAAGCCTTGAGCAGCTTATGCACGATAGAAGCTATAGGATGAAAGATATGCCCAGATACATGAGAACGCTAACAACACAGCTTCCAATGATGAAGTTCCAACTGTTAGAAAAGAATTTCAATGGCAAATGAACAGAGACCGACCGTATAGGTATCACATTTCTATATAGAAGTAAAAGTTGGAAAATTCTAATTAGCCTATTGAAATGTGGCCATTTTTATCAACGCATCCACCATTTTCTCAAAGTGTGTCATGAACTTGAGTGTGTCTCAAATGGCCCATGTGTATGGTAAGTGTGCACCAAATAGCCCTAGCTCAAACTGTCCATGAAAAAACTGGTCGGCCATCGAACTTGCATTTTTTGAATAAAGCCTGGTTATATTAAATTGAAATTGAAAAAATATGAGGCCATTTAAGAAATATTAGTGAAGATTTACTATATATAATCAAGCTCAAACTTATAATTCACCAAAAACGACATTATGAACTTGCAGACAATGGGGGAGGATTACAACATAGCATTCTTAACCTCAAACTTCCTAGCAGTATCACAATTTAATATCATTGATTCAAGCTTTTTTATAATTTAATTAAATTAATGTTTCGCATCACTCGAACATAGGATTTCAAGCAGGCACCATGTACTTGCTGATGTAGTTCCCTTTAATTACCTTACAATTTAAGTTCTTGATTTGGATTTTACTAATCGAATTAAACCTTTTGACATGCTTAATTAAGTCATAATAATAATTTGTCAACTCAAAAACTTCTCTCCGAACAGTCGAGACACATTAATTATAATGGATTTTGGGAGAGAAAAATAAGAAACACGTTAATTATGTCACGCCCCGACCCTCGAGCACGCGGCAACCCCTGTTCTCTTGCAGTCATTTGATTTGCGACTCCCCATAATCCGTCGCCGACCGTTATTTTTATCTTTTGATTAAATGCATGCGAAAGCGAAACACAATCCCCGGTCAAATACAAAAACAGGGATAGCAGGAAAACCCGACAAGAACACATCAAAAGTATCGCTTTATTAACTAACTGATTAACCCTAGGAAGTTTACAAGTACAAGCCCTTACCACGGGCATCTTCCTATCGAGCCAATGAAACTAACAGGCCAGGGTTAATCTACTCCCTTCAAAGACGGCCACGAGCTGTAACACGTGTCGATCCTCCATCCTATGGACCTGAAAAATGTTAACCACGACGGGTTGAGATAAACTCAGCAAGTCAAAGTCCTAAGCCCCGGTTAGGAACTTCGCTCGCCTTGGGAGCAATCTAACCATGCAACCTAGTTCCGACAAACAACACATACCACACCTCAAGCAGCATTATTAGACGACAGTTCAATAAGCAGATGCAAACACAAGCGACCCTACCTGGCCTTGGCACACGCAACCTGCAGAAACTGTCATTTCAATCATCACGACATTACGAGCATGCGAATAATCAGAGTATCTCACATAACTTTCTCATGTCTCACACCCACACATGCTCCGTTTATTAACGCCCCCTCCTGGGCCAACGGCACAACCTTATGGTTGGCGGTTCCTGGCTAAACCAGCTTCGTCCTCTTTACCTCGAGGCACGGCGACGTCAATGGCTCACTCCCAAGACGGCATTCCCGAAGGAGCACAAGACTCGCCCACTACCGCAGTCCCGCTACTAACAGAGGCCCGGGACCCGCCCCCATACCGCGATCCCACATAGAACCCCTCCCTGTCAGGCATCCGACCGAAGTCAGGCGACCCACTGGCCACGGCACAACCCCATAGGGATTGGCGGTCTTCCGGCAACGCCGGCTCTCCTCTTAATGTGACCATGCAATACCTCATCAAACAATCCATTTATATCTCGTCACGCCCGAACCCCGAGCACGCGACAACCCCTTCTCTTGGTCGATTGAAAGCGACGTCCCAAGACTCGTCGACGACCATTCATTTTAATCTTTTGTTATGCGCAAGCGAAGACGAACCATCCCTAGTCCAACAATCAATCAATCAATCAATCAGGGATAGAGGGATGAATAACAAGAACAACCATCACTACTCATTTACACAATTTACTGGATTAACCAACGGAGGATCGTCTTTTGAATTACAAGCCCGACAAAAGGGGCCGATCCATCCTCTAAGCCAGGCCAAAAAGAAACTAGGCTAATCCAGCTATACCGAATGAACCCTCGGGTTCAACACCATGGCCACTCGGACCCATCGGACTCGACTCAGTCAGGTCGATCACTGGAGAAACGGGGGGCATGATTCTCCACAGCGGGTGCGCCATTCTAGGGGCCTGAAAAATGTTACCACGACGGGTTGAGATAAAATCTCAGCGAGTTCTTCCCCCTAAGCCCCGGTTAGTACGCCAACTCAACCCGGGGTATCTCTCCAGAACCACCCCTCACTCAACCCGACCACAAACACCCAACAACCCGCAAGCAACCAACAGACAGGGGCAACCAATAAACAATTAATCGGTTCGCATGCAACCTTACCCGGCATGCCATACCCTGCACGTAAAACCTCATACAGCACAAGCAATGCAACCAACAATCAAAAGTCGGTTCGCATGCAACCTTACCCGGTATGCCATACCCTGCACGTAAAACCTCATACAATGCAAGCAATGCAACCAACAATCAAAAGTCGGTTCGCATGCAACCTTACCCGGTATGCCATACCCTGCACGTTATAAGTCATCACAATACACGCAATGCACATGGCCGTTAGATGATGCAGTTCATCAATCACATGCGAGTCGCACCACAAGCGATCTCACCTGGCCATTGCCATACCCTGCACGTTATAAAATCATGCGTGCATGCCATAAATCATGATGTGATCACCTCATGCATAATCGGAACCAGTGATACCATATTTCTCATGCACTCTTGCATCCACACGTGTTACGATTATTACTGCCCCTCGGGCTACAACCGAACTCCCGCCGGTGTCTACGGCATAGCCGAGCATCGCCCTCCCCCATGAGGAGCGGCGACGTCAAGGGACCCCCGCCCAAGACGGCATTCCCGAAGGAGCATGGGCCCGGCCTCTACCGCGACTCCGCATCCGGCTCACAACTGAGGCGCCACGGTGCTACGGCGCCCTTCCTCCGCAGACGCAACCGTGCCCTTCCATGCCCTCGCCGGGTTTCCGATAAATCGGACTATCACCCCCGAACTTCGGCCGGGCGGCGGGTTCAACTTAGTGATCACGCAAGCATACCATCACAATCCACTTATTATCTTTGAGCATTAGCCAATGCACACATGCTTGCATATAAATCCTCAAATCATTTCTCACAAAAGCGGTCCATTTCCGATGTCCCTCGGACAAACCATTTTCCCCACCTTTCTCATAAAAGCGGTCCATTTCCAGTGTCCCTTGGACAAATCACTTTCTTTCTCATAAAGGCGGTCCATATCCAGTGTCCCTCGGACAAATCATTTTCTTTCTTTTGTAAAAATCACACGATTCAAGCGGATGCTTATGCAATGCCACATCCAATTCACTTCATATGATCAACGCACATAAAATTATGCATAATCTCACTTCCGATGAACAGTACAAGTGAACATGTCAAGTGAACAAAAATCCATGAACAGTAATTTTCGAAATTCAATTAATAATAAATTAAATTCAGAAATTAAACAAAACATTAATTAAACACAATTAATCAATCAATTAAGCTAAACATGCTTAATTATCACATAAACCACACATAAGCAATATTTAAGCATAATCAAGCATAATTAAGCAAGATTAAGCTAAGCTAATCTTAATCAACTATCTAACCACCTATCTTAGGGCTAATACACTTAATTAACCCTCCTAAACCAGCATTAACACTAATTAACCTAACCCTAAGCAAGTTTAGGCACTAAATAGGGATTAGGAGCTAAACTCACCCGTTAAGCGGGCCGGCGACACCGCGCGGCGGCGGCGACGAACCCGACACCCGGGGACTTCTCCCACGACACTCCAAGGCGGTCCCGAGACGGAAATCACAGCAAAAGCTTCTACTCACACCCCCAACTTCAGAAAACAGATCTTTGCAGGAGGAGGACGGGGGCTAACCGGAGTTGAACGGGCTGCCCGGAGCTCCGGCGAGCGGCGTGCCGGCGACCAACGGCACTGGGTCGAGGGGGAACCACTTGTGGCTGGGATGGGTGGTGGTTTGGCCGGAAATGGAGAGAAACGGAAGAAAAGGCGGAGCTGTGCAGAGGGCGACCCTACAGTAGGCGGTCTGGCAACAGCCGACTTCCGGCCGCCGTACGGATTTGACGGCAGCTCCGATCGACGAACGACCGACGCCATCCGTACGTATTCTCTCTCCCGAGCGCAACGATGGGTGGCACGCCCCGAGATTCCACCGGTAAGGCAACGAACAACTCCAATTTCGGTGAGAGGTCGAAACGAAACTGCGGGAAGGCAAGGGAAGAAGGGGAGAGAGGGGCTGCGATTTTGGAGAAGACGAAGAGGAGAGAGAGAGTGAAGTGAAGGCTGAAGGATAAGCCTTATCCAAGCCATCAAGGCTTGCCCCACTTGCCAAACAATGACCTCATCTTCTCTCTCTTCCTTTTTGACTTTTCTTCAAAATATCCAAGGGCATTTTGGTCATTTCCACCTTGCACATTTCCCAATCTGTCCTTGGGCTGAAAATGGAGGACAGGCCTAGGAAAAAGGCTGGAATATGAATAGGAACGGGCTCGGGAATTTATTGGGCTCGAATTGGCTCAGGTTTAGACAATGGACTAGGAAGGGTAAAGGGTCGGTTTGGCCCAATGGGTTCACTTGCTTGCCTCGGGCCTTCCATGGTGGCTGTCCCACCTTGGGCGTGAGGCCCACACTGTTCTTGCCCGGCCCACATCCTCATAGGCTATGTTTCTCGGTCCAAAATCCCTTTCTCAAAACTTGGCTCGGCCAGACTCGACCGTCAAGGAAGCATCATCCAAAAGTCCACCCCTGGACGTTCCCGAAAATTTGAAGTCCAATCTTGGATTCTCCTGCCTTGTCAATTTCGCCCAAATGTCATTTTGGTATAATTCGGACCGACAGCGGCTTCGAGGATTCACACGTAACCGACTCGTGCCAAACCACGTTCAAGACTTCTCGACACATGGACGTCCTTGACTACATGAAATTGCGAAGGATCGATTCTTATTTCAAAGTACACGATTATCAAGGATCGACATAGGGTCGTTCACGGGTTCGATAACAGTAGACGGAATCACCCGTCATCCCATTATTTCTATCCGCGAATCGACTTCTAGTCGTCCCTGAAATCGGCCTGCCTGACTACAGGATCGTCCTTACGCAAGTCTCACGATCGAGTCGTTTTCCCAAGTCAAGTTCTTTAGTCACACGAGTTCTGTCCTCATTAGCCTTTCCCCTCAAGGTCAGTATCTCGGGGTGATCGATTCCGAGTGAGATCAACCAACAATGCACTAGCGAAATTAACGTTCAGTCCTCCCTCAGAGGGCTCGAATTTCAGGACGTCACAATATCTTTGCTCTGTCGTGAATGAAATATCACTCATGCTCATACGACATGCCATTTCAAATAACCCACGCAATATGTCATGCGATTTCACTCGACAATTTTCAAAATTCAATTTCCAATCAGCATTCAATCACACACATTCCCTAACTCTTGGGAACAACTCAAGTCACAGTCTGTAAATCAATTCCGACCGATCAACATCACGATACTCCGATACCCAACCACGTGTCTCAATATTTAATAATAAATAAACACACGTCTCAATATTCAATTATCCCAAAAATAATTATAAACTATAATTATACTAAAAAATACTCATTTAAGAAGCATGATATAGTCGATTGTTCCGATAAAATAATTTAAGTCCCACAAAATACTTATAATAAATTTTCAATCCCATAATCAATTATCCAACCCAAATAATTCCATTTAGTAAAACCCTTCTTCAATAAACCAATGTCATTTAATAAAATAGTATATAAATACTATCGACTTTGGAAAAATAGACCATAGTAATTTTCCCCCAAAATTACTCAATTGAAACCATTTCCAATAAATAATTAATTTTCAGCAATGAATAGTAATAACAATATTACTATTAATAATTCGAAATTATAAATTAATTTAATTAATAATTCCGAAAATAATAAATAATTATTATTTATTCCAAAAATAATAATAGTAATATTTATTAATACTAAACATGATTAACACTAAGCAAAGCTTAATCAAATAGTATTAAAACACTAATAATCATCATCCAAAACACTAATCAATAATTAAACTAATCAAACTACTCCTAAGTAAGATTAACCCCTAAATAAGGATTAGGAAATCGACTCATGGTTTAGCGATTCCGACAACACGAGCGCGACGGTGGCGGCGAGGGGAACGCCCGGGAACTTCTGGCGCGTCGGGACGAGGCGGCTCGGGGCCGGGTCTCGCGAGGGCAGCTGTCCACGCGGCGACAAGCTGAGGAACGGAGGAACCGGCGGCACGGGGCTGGCTGGTGGGCGGCCCAGCAACTCCAGATGGTGGCCAGCAGCTCCGGCGACCAGGCGGCGGCTCCGGCGAGGTCTGGACAGAAGCTGGAGGGAGAAAGGAGAGGCGGTGCAGCAGCTTGTTCGGGGGTGGTAACCGGCTAGGGTGGTTGGTCGGCCTCCGGCGGGGTCTGGGCGGACGGTGAGCGACGGCCGGGTGGCGAGAGGAGCCAAGGACGGCAGCTGGCTGGGTCTAGGTCGGCCAAAACCGAGAGGAAGAAGAAAGATGGGGTGGCGCCGGCGGCTTGGGCAGCCCGTCGACGACTCCGACGTCTGGGCGCGGCGGTTGGCGGCACGACCAGAACTAGAGCAGGACAGCAGCTCGGACAGAGGAGGAAGAGAGAAGGGCAGAAGCTGGGCTGGCTGGTTCGACTCAAGGCCGGCGGACGGCGACTCACTAGCGACCGGGCGGCGAGCTAGTGGGACGACGGAGCTGCGGTGGTGATGGGGTGGTTGTTGGTCTCGCCGGCGGGGAAGCAAAGCAGCAGCAGCTTCGGCGAGGGAGAAGGCCAACGGAGAAGAAGAAGGAAGAGAAGTTGCAGAGGGAGGGGTCGACGTGTAGGGGAAGCTGCCGAAGAGAGAGAGAGAGAGAGAGAGAGAGAGAGAGAGAAGCACGTGGGGTTGCCAGGCAAGTGGGGGAGAAAGAAGAAAGAGATAAGGGAGAAGACCGGTCAAAGGGGGAGAAAAGAGAGAGGATAAGGGCAAGTGGGGAGGGCTGTCGACAGAGAGAGAAACGTGAGGGGAAGAGAGAGAAAAGGGAGAGAGAGAGAGAGAACGTGCGGATAAGAAGGGGGGGGAAGAAAGAAAAGAAAAGAGAACAAGACAAAACTACACAAGCTTCTAGAAAGGGGCATTTTGGTCTTTTTGCCCCTGAAGCACAAATTCCCAAATATTTGGCTTCACAACTCGGCACGTTAAATCCTTTTTCCAATAATTCGGGCTTACCGAAAAATTCGAGAATCAATGAGTCACGTCTAATATTTTAGTCTCGACATCCTTAAAAATTTGATACCCGATACCGGATTGAAATTCGTGGTTAAAATCAATCAATCGCGACTTTAGTACGACCTAACTTTCGGGCAGCGTTTAGGGGTTCTTGCGCATTTGACCCGTGGTTGATAGCTTTTCAATCCACGATCGTGCATATTCAAATCAGGGCGATCCTCGATTGTCATGTAATCACGAGAGGTTAATTGCTCACATTGAGTACATGGCCAAAAGGAAATCGGTTTAACGTTGTCGCAATTAATATCGAAGTCGTGCGGAATCACTTGCAATCCGACCTCGTATTTTTGCCGACTCGATTTATTTCCGTTTGCTAATTGGCCTGCAACAGTGTAGTATTATTCCTCTTTGATCCTTATGGTCGAGCGGCCTATCCCTGATTAAATTCACTAGTCGTACGCGTACCGATCCTTAATTGCCTTGCCGAACAGTTAGTTAACTCGTGAGGGGCCAACTCAGAGTAAACATAACTAACAGTGCATTGATAAATTAACAATTTCATCTATCCCGGAATGGGTCGAAATTCAGGATGTTACAAATTACCTTAATGCAATCTTCCAAAATAGGAAATTGATTCAGCAAAGACCGAGTGTGAGGGCTAGACTAATGCTGTAATGATTTGGGTCTTTAACTAGCTACCATGAGTGAGGGAGATACCTTGATTTAAAAGGTAATGGAGGTTTCTTTCTCTCTCTCTTTTCGGAATTTGGCCAATTCGACGTAAACTCTTTTCTTTCGTTTTTTTTTTCAATTTAAAAGGTAACGATTGATAGAAATATAGGACGTGATGCTAGTAGCACAAAGGCAAAAAAGAAAGAAAAGAAAACCACATGGAAAACGGAGACCAAAAGATTATTCGTGCGCCGAAGCCGCTTCTTCCGCACGTGGGTCCCCCCCCGCCGGCGTAAAAACAATCGTATAGCCTTTTTCAGTTTTTGGCCGGGTCGAACGCAGCAAATTCAATCCTTTTTAAAGGGAAACTAAAAGCTCTATTTCGATTTTACTATACATTAATAAATGAAAATCCATATTAAATGCTTTAATTCAAAATGAAAGGCTTTGGTTTATCGAGAGAGATAGACTAATAACCAAAAAGCTGGTAAATAACTCCATAGGTAGTTAAATTGGAAAATTACCAAAAAAGTCATAAACCTATTGTAATTATGCCGATTCAATCCTAAATTTATTTTTTTGATCAATTGAGTTATAAATATTTTACAAATTATGCCAAATGAGTCTATCCGACCAAAATTGGCCACCTGGTTGACGTGGCCACCGGTGACTTTTTTTTTTTTTTTTTTCCTCCTCCCTCTTTCTTCCTTTGCTCCAACGATTGGTAGAGGGGAGGCTGGCCAATCGTCGGACTAAGGAGGCTAGGCGAGCTTGCTTGGCCACTAGCGGGGCAAGCTCCCCCTCGCCCAACGACAACCCCCTCAATCCAATGAGCTCGCCCTTGCCGATTGACTAGAGGGGCAAGCCCTCACCGAATTTGGCGAGGGCTTGCCCGACCGCCTTAGTCCAGTGATTGGCCAACCCTCTTCTCTAGTCGGTCGCCGAAGCAAAGGAAGGAGGGAGAAGGAGGGAGAAGGAGGGAAAATAATAAAATAATAAATTTTGAAAAAAATATTAATAAAAAATAGTTGCGGCGTCAACCAAAGTGGCCATGTTAACACCAGCTAGTAAATTTTGGCAAGATGGATTTAAGCGGCACAATTGCAAAAGGTTTAGGACTTAATTGACCAAAAAAATAAATTTATGACTGAATATGTATAATTGTAGTAGGTTTAGGACTTTTTTGGTAATTTTCCTCGGTCAAATGCATTCTCGAGTAAATACATAATAACTATGAGATTTCACTTGCTTAAACTATCTTCTAAGATAGGAAATAGCGTCGCCAAGCTTATTCATGCATCTATAAGCCTAACGATAGTCCAATTATTAGGAATTTGTACCATTAACACTCGATCTTGTCTAACCCTACAAACCTTAAACACGCAAAGCTCGTTTTAAGTGCCCTGCATGGATTTCATTTGAAATTAAAGCTACAAAATGACCGAAATTGCCGTGGGTAGCACGATAATGAAGCCAATTTGGACATATAATAAGAAATCGACATCCAATTTGAAACTTGTTTGCTCAGTCATGTGGTAATTATTCCTAAAATTTATGAAACTTTTAGATTGAGATTATCACAACCCAATTCATATCACATGAGATTCACATAATAGAATTGACTTACATTATAGAGCATAACTCCCAAATTGACATGAAATTCACGTCAAATTGAAAAATATCATTTCCGGTTCACATGCCCTTTAATGTTTGAAATTCTCATGGCACGGACTGAGTTATAACATGAAATTCGCCAACAAGATTTGCCATAGAATCGGTAAATAAAATCTTATATCTATGACCAAAAATAAATAAAAAAAAATCCCATATCAATATCTAAAATAAGTAATCAAAAGAATTGAATTCTCAAACTCACCCATAAACTGTGTAATATATGCACTATACATGTAGTTATAACAAGATTATGCATCAGGTGAATTCTAAACCCATATATTCCTGCTCTTATATACCACATGTCCGAAATTCAATAATCCAAAACACATTATGGTCTAAAATTATCATATTACTATCCATTTTAGACTATGGGTCTTTAAGACAAATGTTTTGTTATTTTGAAATGTTTAAATAGATAGAGTTATAATATAATCAGTATTAGCTAGAACTCAAAATTTGACATTTTGTAGCCGGAAGAGAAAAAGGCTTCTCGTTCTGGATTGAACAATACTAAAAGCTCACTCAGGAAGAAGCAGCTGCCAATTGCCTCTTGACCGAGCAAAACACTGAGATTTTCATGTACAATCTTAGAGCCAACACGTTACTAAGTTAATCATGGTCACCACGTGACCAAATCATCGAGATTTTCCCACAATTATATGCTAGCAAAGTTAACAATGATCACGACATTAACTGACTCTACAATATTATAAATATAACTATTTAGAACATAATTGGTACAACCAGGAAAACAGGAAGCTACAAATCCAGTCAATGCAATCTTTGCCAAGAAATCCATGTGAATCACATGCAAATCATTTACCCTTTTTATCATCATTACGGATCACGCATAACATGGTCTAGAACTCTGGTGTTCAAACACATCAATAACATGCCAAGAATTAATTCAAAGCTCAAACTCAAAAAAGAAAAACCAAGCAGATTGCAGAATAATGTTGATGACAAAAATTAGCATCAGAAAAGTGATAACTACAAAGGATTATGCTGTAAATTATTTTATTGATTTAATAATAGAGTTAAAGAACGAAATGAACTTGTGCTTGTAGCCGCAATCCTCAATGAACACCTGACCATCCAAGCAAAAACTGATCTGGACAAGAATCGAGCTTATTCTCTCAGGTCCCTTGCGAAAATTCTGTGATTAAAAGTAGTAAATGGCACATGCGTGTCAGTTAGAATTCACAAAATCTTGAAAGTCACTTCATGGAATGCTAGAGATTTAACTACATCCTCTTACCACAAAATAGAGTGCTAATCATTGTAAGTAACATTCAACAGATCTCTGAACTAACAGAGATGTTTGAACTGACTAAAATAAAATGTTTTAACATCCTGTGACAAAATAATTAACTGTTCATGACATCATACACAAACGGGAGAGAATCTTATTCTGCTAGAACTAGTACCGATGATGTCACGTCTAGATTTGTGCTTTACATGTAGAATATGAAGAGTCACATCACTATAGTTCAAGTGTTATTTTACAGTGAGATTAACTCAAGAATGGGAACTACCTTGAACTGCAAGTTTGACTTGGGTTATAGTCAAATTAAGAGATTGACCGACAAGAATAAGAACAATAAACAATAAATCCAGAATAAACCAAGAATCAGGAATGAAAAGCAAGTATGTTGTCTAACTTCGTCTTGAAGACCTTTATATTGCCCATGTTGTTATTGACTCCCATCATACAAGGAAATCTAAAGCCATAAGTACACTCAATCCTAGTATGAGAATCATTTCATACTGCCAAAGCAAGAAACATTGCCATGGCGCGCTAATCAACACCATTCCATTGTTAACAGGTTATAATAAAGAAAGGTCACACAATGCAGCCCAATTGCTATATGCACAAGGAATTGATAATCATTCGATACATAGCAAAGGTGCATCATATAACTATCCATGAACATGATGTTCAGAAAAACAAGGAATCATAAGTTCAAAAGTCTTACCTAGTTGTGCAAAGGCACGATAGGATTCAACAGGAAGAATCAATGCATAGAGATCAAATGAGAAGCCTGAGTAACCCGTGGCCTGTGAAGCTTTGGAGCTGAAATCAAAATATTGGCATTCAGCATATATCAATAATACTTAAACACTTGCCTTGCTACTTTTTGGGCCACGAAATGCAATCTTGTGTGGACTAACCGTCCCTGGTTGGAGAATGTGCAATGGATTATCACCACGCTCTCGGGGAGTGGTTTCTATGATGACATAGCCAGATTCTCCTTTGGTGCTCTTTGTTATGTCATTTGGAAAACTAGGAACAACATTACATTCAGGTCCTCAAGCCTGTTTTTGCCATCGATGAAGCAACACCTCATCAAAGCAGTCAAGGATAAAGCCTTGACTTTCGGTGTAGTTCCTGACTCTCCAAGAAACAGGCGATTACAACGTTGTTGGGGCATAGATCCTACCATTTTTGGGTAGCTTGTTTTGGAGGGTTGTATGAAGCCGCTCATGCTTGTTGTATTTCCTTTTGTGAGACCGAGGCCCCCCCCCACTCCAGAGACATGTTGTCCCGTTGAGTGTGGGTCGGAGCCTTGTCTCACTCCTTGTACATTTGTATGGTGAAAATCGTCTATAATACTTACCTTTACCAAAAAATAAAATAATAATACTTAAACAATACCAACCAAAAAAAAATTAATACTTAAACAAAAAAATATTTCACAATATCGTACACATCAAATGAATGGAAAAGTAGGGGAAAAAATGGCGAACAAGAATGACATCCACGTTACAGAGTTCTATAGAACAGAAAAGAAAAACAAATTCGCATCATTGCGTGGACAAATTATTTCAATGCCATCTTTTCTGTATTTAATGAGTTTCCAAAGCTTTCTAATGATCTCAGAAGCATGAAAAGGTTCTGGCTGATTAGCCTCTTCAAATATTTGCAACTGAAGAGCTCAAATTGGAGAATTGCACAACTAAGAACCATATATGTTTAGTAATTAACGATAGGAATCCAGGAATTAGATATTTCTCTCAATGAGTCAAACCAATGGATTATCAACTATTAAGATACTGCACTTTGTCTTTTTCCTTACATCCCATTTCTCAAATGGCAATCTGGCTAAGAATAGCCAGTCTAGATGAAAGCCATATTTGATAAACAGGCCATCTGAAAATTGGCCAAAAAAATGACTGGCCATCTGAAACTCTTAACTTTTGTTTACTGGGCATGTTCTATCCCTATTCATAGCAATCATTACATAGCTGAAAACCGCTCCACTCAAGCAACTATACTAGTGTCAATCTAAAAAAGTGTACCTACCATCTCAGCACCTTATATTTGATGGAAAAAACTTGCGAATGGGTTCTTATCCAACCAATGACATGCTAGTTCTATACTTGAAATTTCATTTACCTTTGTCATCACAAAACATTCCACCGGTCAGCATTATTTACCTGGGATGTGCAGATAATTCTGCAGACCAAGGATACAACATGATATCTTTACTGTAGTAAATTGTTCACATAAGAACAAGTACGCACGCGTGCGCGCGTGAGAGAGAGAGAGAGAGACTTGTTCAACAAGATGTGCAATCACCAAAAGCCCCAGCTATAATTCTTTATCTAGCTTGACAAAAGAATTGATTGAAAAGTAGAAATGGAAAGAGGCTTCCTCAATTCTTCTTAATCAATAACGAAGGGATGAGTGCTAGGAAGACTGTAGTGTTAGATTTTTAAAAAGAAATTAGGAGAGGTTGCTTCAACTTCAATGAATGATAAAGTAAACCTTAGTTTAAAAAGTAGAGTTGCATTATTATGCTCATAAAAGCCTCTTAAAAAAATGTATTCAACAATGGGTCCATTAAAAAAGAAGTATCATTTCCCTTAGGATATTTAATGTAAGTAGGTGCCAACCTCAGTATTATAACTTTCTTTTGAATAGACAATTCAACTGGTAAAAATGGTTGATTGCCATTCTTACCACTATAATTTCGTTGTTCATAAAAATCTTGCAGAAGAGAAACCGCTTCTGATGCCACTATCCCTCCACAACATTTGAAACCCTTTGATTCAGAATTCCCATTACTGCAAGAGAAACAAGAAAAGAGTCGGAAACATTCATCAATTATGTAGACACTTGAAAGGGGAACATATATGAAATTTCTATGAAAACCAACCAATGTTCCCAATGATTCTGCATTTTTACCTAGTTCATCAGCTTGAAACCCAGAACAGATTCCAATTGTAAAACGTGTCCAAATTTCATGGCAGAGATAATTCAGCAGACTAATTGACAAGGCGCTTTGCAAAAGAAGGTAATATCTAAGCAAAAACAAGTTTGCCAATGGGAGAGTATGTTTTGTTTAAGAAAGAAATGTCTGTACTCTATAAAATAGGTTTTCATGCAAGCGAATTATCTCTGAAGTGTACCATTTGATTCAATTCACCATAACTAGGCTCTATTAGTGGCATTGACCTTGGCAAATTTTTTGCATCAAATCTAAAAAGATGTGTGTTTAGGGTAGCTATGGCTTGAAATTTTTTACATTAACAATGCCTTTAGGCCATTCTATATTTTCTCTTCTACATAAAACTCAATGTCCATGGAGAACAAATAATATGCTGCAAACATGGTGATATTTAGAGGCTTTTAATTCGGATGGGCAACTTCTCTTCAGAGAAATGTTGGCATCAGTGATCTGATTGAGAGAAGATGTGTGGATGATTTGTATTCTAGTACTGGCTAGGATGGGTTTCATTCAGCTGTCATCCAAACATTGCATAGAAACCGTGCTCACCATTATAACAACAGTCTCATACTGTCCGTCATGCTAGTTTTTGAGCTCCAGTAGGAGGAAATTGAGCAAGCCAATCCTTTATCTGCAAGATGAGCCCTCTTGCTTGATACCATATTCAGAAAGGCAATGAGCTAGTTTATGTTTCCCACACTACTTTTGACTCATAATCAAATTATTAAGAGCAGCATAACTATAAATTTCAATCTCTCAAAGGCAAGAGTCTACATGGTTTATTTCCTTTTCGCTAATTTTTTTTGTTAAGATGCATCCTTAATACATCTCTTGTTTCTTCTCCCTGTTTATGAGCTGTTGTTCTTTAAAAAAAATACTTGGGTAGAAAAGCAATGTCCTTTAGCTACTTCATGTACTACGTAAATCACAATGAAACAGTTCCTGTTTCACTACATTTTAAATTTTGTGTCCACAAAGTTTAAGTAAAACCTTGATGAATTCTAAACAAGCTTAGAAAACATGAAATGTTAGATCATAGCAGTGCCAGACAGAAGAAAAATCGTTCTGGAAACAAAGGCCATACACCGCAACTTAGTAGGCACCTGCTCTCACGAATTTAAGAAGAGACAATTACAACTAATAAAGACAAAAGGAGGTTTCTTCATCAAGTCCAATGCCCATGGCGTATCAGAAAGCATACTTTACTCATAATCAAAATATCACATTTCTTTGCAGATTTCCAGATATAATTATGACAACACTAAAGATATCAAAAAATCACACTACAGTGAGAGAACATGAGAAACAAGGGTGAAAGGGAACAGGTAAGAAGAAACTAATGTTAGGTTAACTCGTAGCACTTCCCAGAACTATACATCTTTCAGCGCATATAGAAATGTCTAACAAATCACAAAGAATTCAAGGAAAAGGAAACAAAGCAGAGAAATTTAGAATAAATATATTGGCGCTTCCAGAAACTCCACTTCTTCCATTTAGATAGGAAAAGGACAGAAATGATGGAAAATTAGTTCCATAAACCTCTATTTAATTCCATGGTTATGGGTTGCAATATTCAAATAGCGACAACAAACAGAATCACTACGAAATCACACCCATCAGTAATCAACATAAGGAAGACCTCCAGTAAGCTTTAGTTGTCAATCATCATATGCCACAATTGCAAAGTAGAGCTAAGTAGATACAAAATCAGCAACAAAAGCAAGCTCAGAGATGCAAGCCTTGGAGCTACTTGAATGCAATGCCAGTATTGAGCCACAGCCTCCAAATTTATCATTTGCACAGCCGTAATATACTTTATACCTAAAAGGCGGTAAGAGAAATCCAATCATTTATGAATAAATCAATTTAGTAAAGTTTAGTTTTATTTCAGTATGATTAACAGATGTACCAACAATCGATAATGCTGCTGTACACATATGCATGGTTCACATGTCATATAAAGGGAGCATACTGAAAACTTCTCTGCAGCTTCGGTAGCTGAAAATCCAGTGATCTGCCACTGCTCCTGAAGGACATCAAGAGCTTCCATCTCTGCATGCCTTATTGCCTATGAAAGAGCAAGGAGAAAAACAAAGCAAGCATATCAAATTTAGGAGCATTGTCAGAAAGATAGTCTTTTGTAGTGTAGGTTAGCATAACTTTAGGAAATGCATTTCATGAGAAATGTTTTCTCCTTCAAGTTAACTAATTGAGCGTATATATAAGATAGATTAAGGCATATACAACATGAACTCAACAAGTTTTGCTCACTTTAAGTTGATGAGAATCTCACTTGGAAAAAGAGGCTTCTTACTGGATTAGCCATCTCCACCTTTTCTAATAGTATTTTTAGATATACCCTGCAGCAAGGTGCCTTTGTTCTTTCAGTATTCTCCATAAGATACTGAAAGGGCCAAATATTTTTCGTATTGACTATTCATTACTGTCCACAAAATCCTTTATAGCAGTGTATTGTCACAATAAAACTATAAATAATTGCAGCAATAGACTATTAGATAGGAGATGACCTCTACCAGAGACCAGGCTTAAACTATTTGTGTACATGTGGCCATTGTACAAAGAAATGTGCCCAAGGGAGTTCTTAAATCTCAAAAGGCAATACAATGCTCACAATGCATTTTTATACCAAGTAAGAATACCAAAGTCAGGCTAACAAAAAACCTAAGAAAACAATGTTAGGAACTCCACGAAAGCAGATCAAGACCATAAGGTGGCTCCAGAAAGAGCACAATGGTAAATGAAAAACGCATTCCATTGTGCATGATAAAGCAAGAATATTGCTATTGTTGGCCTTAGTCATATCTTATGAAAGAATAATCCAAAAAATTATGCATGGAATATTCCCCTATTAACAGATTTTTTAAGATATATTATTGTATGATCTATTAAGGAAATAATTAAGGCAGAAACATAAAATGATCAACAACAATCTACAAGCGGATAGTTCGACTGTATCAATTCAGAACACTGACAAAGTACCGTCGACCAAAATTTAGAGAAGGGGGTGGGTAAGCAATGATAAACATACATTTCGTGGCTCAGTAGTCCAGTTTTTTCCTGCTGCAATATGTTCCCATCCTCAACAATCACACAGCTGTCCAATCAAAGTATATTATTATAAATAGATAAGTACATTGCAAAACCATTCACTAATTTAGAATAAAATACTAATCATCTTGATTTGAAAATAAGGTAATATATCTGAAATGCACCTAGTTACTGAAAATTAGTTTCTTACCCAACTGGAACTTCAAGGCTGTCTAAACCAAGCTTTGCCTAATATAAGAAAAGCAAATAGGGTCTTATTACTAGTTAGGAGAAGAAAACATGAGGATAAGAGTCAGAAATTCTCTCGTGCATGCACACAAGCATAGGGCCAATTCAGAAGGAAATCGGCACCAAGTTGCTACCAGTTGAAATATTCAGCATGTTTCATAACTACAGATGGAATGAATGCATGTCCCATAGCTATGTGATCAAGATCTTGCTGGTCCAAGCAATGGTTATTACCACATTCTCATCCTGTAATTCAGATGCAAATCCCACCTAACTGTTGAACTGATATGGCTTTAAAGCAAAAACAGCAACTAATTTGAGAAACTACATGTTGCTCATTCCAGAGTGTCCTATCATTGTTACCTCAGAAGGTTATCTTTCATTAATCAGGTTTCACTCAAACGTTCAAGAAGCTTCCAGAAGCTTATGCTTCTAGGTCAATTGCCTCCATAAACGCTGTGGCACACAAGCATAAAAAGAGAATGCTAAACTGTTGCGAAGGCCTTAGAAATCAGAATTGACAATCAGCTTCTTGCGCTTTTGTCTCTATTCTACTGAATAACTTACGTAAACTCCATGTTTCTTGTGATTTTTTTTCTTATTCATACCCACAGTCCACAGGGATAACGAAGATAACCACCTAACCAGTTATTCAAGGGCACAACTGATGTTCATCTTACTCTCATGCTTCAAGCAAATTTGGTTCTGTAGATGCCAAAGACAACAAGTGGTAGAAGGACTCGACTGTCCAGCATCCTTTTCTTGTGGATTGCCATCTCACTGCATCTTCTTCATTCCAGAATGGTTTTGCCTCTTCAAGCGCATACAAGACAGAGACAGAGCCCTATCACAGCAATCGAAGTTTCTCACAATTCAATAGTCCTAGAAAACCTTTCACCCACTGCACATCTGTATGAATTGTACATACTATATATCCACATTTCCTAGACACCTCATAAGCAACCCTCACCAAACCCCACCATGACTGGCTGTCCGCTGCAATGCCTGGTTTTGCATAAGGGAGTCCCTACCATAACACCCACATTGGCTCAATTTTCACCTGGAAAGCGGACTGAACCAAACCACTTAGCTACTTCCCATTGTTTCCCTCTCCCTCGCTCGTTTTTTCCATTGAACCTAGACTTCACCTACTTCTTTGAATAGATTGCCACTTATCAAAAGAAAGAAAGAAAAGCTATACCTTGTGGTAGGGATTGTTGCTGATTTTGCAACGTGTAATGTCGATTGCCAATGAATTCACCACCAAGCATCCACAGAAAAAAATTACGAAGAAACACCTCATTCAATGTCTCTCGAACAAATTCATGGACACATTCTTCGAGTTCCCGCGCAATTGTAGCACCGTATGAATCGAATTCAAAATCGAGCTGATCTAATAGCAATCTGCATGAAGCCCAGAACCTCACGAGAGTATCTCGCCCCAAGCTGCTATATCAGTTTTCATGGCTCGGTCAGCAGTGGTAGTCCGTCACCTTCGCTCACGGGTCTCCGCCGCTGGCAATTCACTAGGGACTTTGTTTTGGGAAGACGTACTTCTTATGTTCGTCGCCTCCATCGGTGGCATTGGACGAAAGATGATTGGTCGTGATGCTGAAGTGGCGTCGGTGGAGCTCGAATCGCCTGTCGCGGAGAAAACAAGGATCTAGCAAAATTAAGACCATTCATTTTACGAAAATTAACTTTGAAGAAAAATATATGTTGGATTTTCTGACGTTCGTTTCACGGAAAATAAATTGTTTAGGGAAAATATTTTCCATCAAAGGAAAAGAAGTCTTCTATACTAGAGAAAAACATTTTCCAATTTTCAAGATGAGGAAAACATTGCCTCACTCACTTTCTTTTATTCGGGAATCTTTTCATTTTTTTATTTTTAAAAAGTCGAATTTTTATTTTTTTTGTTGTTCTTGTTTCTCTCTTTTTATTTTTTTTTTCCTTTCTTTGTTTTTTTATTACTTTTGTCTTGGCTGATCATCGGCCACAACGACGGTCGGCAGCCGGCCACAGGCGAGCCTTGAGCTCACCGGCCTTGGTCGAGCTTGAAGCTCACCCTATTGACGGCGCTCTAGCTCACCGCTCGCCTTGGTCGCCTATTTGAAGAGCAGCAAGGGCCTTAAGCGCTAATCTAGCTAGTAGTGAGGGCCTTGAGCACCAATCTAGCCAGTGGTGAGGGCCTTGACCTCGCCACTCGCTTGGCTCACCACTGATGGCGAGGGCCAAGGCCCGACACCTCGAACTTGCCACTCACCATCGGTGGCAAGCTATGGCCTCACTAGATTGGCAAGCACAAGTCTCGCCTCGCCGATCTGGCGAGCTCGAGACTTGTTGCTTGCCCTCGACGCCTCGAGCTCACCGCTTGTCAAATTGGCGAACCAAGAGAGCAGCAAGCTCGAGCTCACCTTCAGCTAGGCGCTGGTCGTCATCATGGCAAGCGCTTGGCTAAAGAAGACGACAAAAAGAAAAAGAAAAAAATATAAAAATCGATTTTAAAAAAAAAATAAGTTTTTTTAAAATAAAAAATAAAAAACTTATTTAAAAAGAATGAATGAAGGAAAAGATTTTTCTTGCCAAACAAAGGAATATATTTTTTGCTTCATTTTCAGGTTTCGGTCGAACATCGGAAAATAAGCACATTTTCTTGAAAAATTACTTCTTGAAAAACATTTTCCAAAAACGCTATATTTTCCGTAAAATGGATGAAGTCTAAGGAAAGAGATAAAAGAGAAGAAAACGAGAAGAACAAGAAAAAGAAATTGAAGCGAGATCACTTACCTATGAATTACTCCCTAAGCAAGTTTCTCCATCATTCTCCATCATTCTCTTCTCCATCGGTCAAATTGGAAGTCGACATAGTCTTGATTCGCTTGCTTGACCGAGAATAAATCCATGCTTTCTCTTTGGATGATCTTGCAACTCCTTTTGTGGATCAGTTTCAATCGAACTATCTTTGTGCATAACTAAACTCTCCATCTCCTAAATATATTGATTCATGATCAATCTCGTAAAGCAAAGCTAGGTCGATTAGTCGATTATCTTGAAGCACAACTTTTAAGTCATCCTCTAGTTGCTTGCAAAATATTCGAAATCCCCACTTTTTCATATATTTACCAGATACCATAAGGCTAAATTGTACATGACTCTCGTCAATTTGACCGAAATTGACTACTCCCCACAAATCTGACGAAGTGAGATAAAAAAGCTGGATATGATCCAGCTCCAACTGTCCGAAGCGGAATCTACAACTTTTCCGCTTTTGGCCATTAACATGAGTAACAAAATTATATGATTCTTCCCGTCCATCATTATTCTCATCAAGAGTGACACAGAGAGCAAATCCAAAAAACTTGTCATACAAGTTTTTTGAAATCATGAAAGATACAGACTCCTTTTCAACAGGGTGAACCCACGTTGGCATCTCTCCTTGAGGGAGAACAATAGAGTATTTCCCATGCTGAAACAAAGAAAGAGTATTAGAATGTACCCAAGCTAGTTATTAGTACCCAAATAGAAAAATTCAATTTGAATTTAATAAGTAATCCTAAAGAATTCCACTTGGAATTAGAGCTCTATAAATGACTAGAGATCCATTGGTCCTTGCTTGCATTAACATACAAGTATCATGCGAAAGAAATCATTCTCATAAAAGTACAGTAGCCAACTCCATTACATGCAGAATCACTTTAAATTTGTTTGATTTTCTTAAACCTCCAATCTTGCATTTTTTCCTATTGTAATATCCAACCACGCATCATTGGATCCTGTATGTAGTCCACATTGATATGCGTGCACATGTGTGCATGTGTGCGCATGAGAGAGAATCTAACCTGGTCAATATCAGGCATGGTCAACCCTCTACGGACAAAATCTTGAATTGAAGTTAAATCTCCATAATTGTGTAGAGATTCACAATTATCTGTCCGAAGAGTATGCAAAAATGGTGGAAGCTTGGGAATCTCCTGCAATTGATGGCAATTTTCAACTAGCAAATGGAACAAATGACGACGTTTATTGATGGATGTAGGTAGGCTAGTAATTTTGCTCCCTGATAGTACTAATGATATCAAGAATGGAGAACATGAAAGATTCTCAAGAAAGTCTAGTTGGGACAAATTACATTCCGAAAGATTCAACCAATGTAAATTTGAAAGTCCGGTCTTCATACAAGGATCAACTGAATCCTTGTACTTTGGAAACCCGATCAAATTCGGGGAACAGTTAACTTGCAAGCTTTCGAGGTTTTGTAGCTTGTAGATGCTAGGTGGAAGATGTTCTAGGTTCTTGCAATCATATACATCCAATTTTTTCAAAGAGACAAGGTTTTCTATTGATGCAGGAAGTCCTTTAATAGGGGTTCTTTCTAAATAAAGCTCTTTTAGGGCTTCAAGTTTATATGGAATATCAGGAAACCTTTCAAATTTTGTGCAATGTGAAAGTTGGAGTCTTCGAAGATTTTTTGACCTGAGCACCTTTGGAAAAGCACTAAGTTCAAAGCACCCCACTAAATTCAGCACTTGTAATTTGTCATGATATGCAATGGACTCGTGGGTCTCTACCAACTTTTTGCAATGATAGAGATCCAATTCCTCGAGATTTGGAGTACACGAGAGGTCGGGCATTGAAACCAACGACTCACAATGACTGAATTTCATGTACTTCAAATTTTGAAAGCCCTGCAAAAACAACGGAAACAACTTTGATAAACATTCTGAAAGGGAAACAAGGGGTGTTTGTATGATGATGTTGCTTATGTACATTTAACCCATGGAATTCCCGTTCAAGAATAGTTTGATACTGAAGTACATGTGGTATTGATCTTTCAAGAAATTTTTATAATTAGGTTATTGAGCAATTTGTTTATTTAGTGTAGAGGTGATCCATTGCGGAGTCCACCAATATGCCTGTGTAAGTTGTTGTACATTGACGGGGAATCAAACACATAAAATGATGGTAGTTTAATATTGGATGTCATTCATGTTGTTCATGATAATATAACAATTTATTTGTAGGGGCTAAGCTTGATTGAGGGCTATAAAATTGGCTACACAACATATGGGGGAGATTGGGTTTCTTGGGGAAAGGATATGTCACAATTACACGTGCTTGACTGTTATATAATCTAATATTGACCTAATGCATCTGCCATAATCACTTGAGCTTAGGCCAAAACACTCTCCGTGTGGATGGAAGCAAGTAGCGTTTGTAGATCAGGCAACCTTGAACCTACTATTTAGGTTTCCGAGTAAAACACTTTCGAACTTCAGTAGTAATTACAAATCTCTCTCTCTCTCTCCCACATGCACATCATGTGGCATGCGCCCGACCAGGCTTTAGCCAACAATTCAGTTTCCATCATCACTCTAGCAAATTGGAGATAACTCTTATCATTTTACATTTTAGATATTATTTGAAAGAGCTGAATATAGGTGCACAATATACAAATTTTCACAATTAAAAATGAGTTAGACAATTATTGAAAAAATTAGAATTAATATCATTGGAAATCCCAAACTTAATTTTGTTCCACAAAAATCCTAAATCAGTACCACTATGACATAGTTACTCCAAACTAATTCTTCTTACAAAAAATCTCAAACCTATTCTCTCCACCCAAACATATCCTCCAGTAGTAAATGAAAATTAATTTGGAATAGAACTATGTCGTGTGTCATGCATGTGGCAATCACAAAATTCAAGTGAAATATCACATGATAAACATAGGAATGTGGGCCATATGACAAAACTAAGCCACGTGTCATGCCACGTGACAATTATAGAAGCATGGTGAAGTACCACATGTCTAGTGTGGATGCGGGCCAAGTGACAAATCTGTCCCATGTGTCATGCCACGTGGCAATCACAAAAACAAAGTGAAGTGCCACAGGGGGTGAGCATAGGAATGAAGACTCTATTGGTTTTGACTTTAACTATATATAATAGATTAATGTGGGTTATAAATACTATCGCAATGTAATTATGTAAAAATTAACGAACTTTAATATTCTTTGAAGTCATGCAAATGCAATGAAGCGAACTTTGAAAAATTAGGAAGATAAAATTTCAAATACTCAATTCAAAAGCTGGCTTTGACTTTCTATTAAGAAACTAGTGGTATGGTACTATTGGATCACTTATATTGATTTAGTTGTGCACACATTGACGTTACACACGTTACTAGGAAAATTCCTAATAAATACTCTATTATGTCCACTTAGAAGTGCTGCACCTTTAGAAATTATTAAAGCAATTAACAATGCCTTGTATTATAGAATGAGCTAATTTTATTCATGATATGGAAAGCCCAGCCATTCAGGTTTGTGCATTGGGTAAGGTTCTATCACTTGATGACAATGTGACCTACCACTCAGCCAACTACTCCTTGGGTGTTTTTAATTTCATGTACATGTTAACGAGTAGGTTGGTCAAGACTTTTGTTTCCTTTTGTTCGATCACTATACAATTTTTCTGTAAAATAAAAAAGTTTATATGTAAACAACCGTCAACAAATTTCATTTTGAATTTCTTAACTAGGTAGATTTGATATGATTTTGAAATTGATCTATTTCAATAGTTAGAGATATAAGGTTTACAAAGTATGTAAACTTTATCTATACTATTATATAAGACAAAGATGATCTCGTGCTTTAAAAGATTTCAATCTTTTATTTATATATTCATTCCATCAATTGTCCTCAATTACTTATTTTATATATATATATATATATATTATATGATGGAAATATACATGAAATTGATTTTTTTATTTTATCTCTAACATATTTCTATATGAAAAGTCGAATTTTCTAATGATGCTGACATTCATAAAAAAATTTCAGATGTTGGAATATCCTTCTCTTTCCACTTATATGTATAAAAAAATTTTATTGTGTATTTTATTAACAAATATATTTCCATTGAGTATATCCAATAAAGTTGGTTGCTTAATTTTTCAAATGCCAATTTTGCTGCACTTAAAAATATTTCCGACATAAGTAGTTAGTGTCATTTTGAAAAAAAATAGAGAAATGGTTTCTAAAATAGAGGAACAATACTTGCTTTTGTGTACTAGTACATATAATATGCTTGTACATACACAAATGAGGTGGATAATGAAAAGGTCAATGTAGGTAAATGCTCATCGTAAATTGATTTGGCACTACTGAAATGCTGCAATTGCTCATATCAAGTCCCATTAATTTTGATTTGAAAATGGAGAAATGGTTTCTAAAACAGAGGAACAATACTTCATGTTATGTACTAGTACACATAATATGCATATACATACACAAATGAGTTGGATAATGAAAAGTTCAATGTAGGTAAATGCTCACCTTAAGTTGATTTGGCATTACTGAAATACGGCAATTGCTCATATCAAGTCCCACTAATTTCTTTCGACTAGAGGAAAATTCTAGAATCGAGGGAGCACCTCCATCCCATCGAAACCATCTTAGCTCATTAGGAAGACAAATAGGACCTTGGAAAGTACTATGCACATTGCGCAAAATGAGCAATTTCAACCTTCTCATTTTTGTAAAAGTCTCAGGATTAACACATATCTCTGTTGGCTCAGGTGGCTCCAACACTATGGCTTTTACAACACAATTTCCCTGCATATACAAGGCTATTTAGGTTATGCATTTTTAGTAATTAGAGTAAAAAAGATAAAGGAGCAAAATTTTGATGGTATTTGCAAGTGTTACCATGTCACTTGACAGAACTTCAACAACGTCATCATACAGCCATAGTCTACTGCGGCTCTCAAGATCATCGCTTTCTTGGTTCACAATATCCATGCCCATTAATTGAATCAAGTCATGCATCAGTATGTTCTCGTCCTCAATTCTTATCAAGGACCTCTCCATGAGAATTTGTAATCCTATTACCGCCTTAAGATCGCAACTGTTGAGAACTTTCTTTACATACTCACTATTCCACCCCTTAAAGAAGCAAGCAACATGGAGAAAGATCTCTTGCACTTTTGGCTCTAGTCAACCATAACTTATTTTGAGCACATCATTGATGCCTTTCGTGGGAGTTGTAGAAATGTCATCTAGTGCACTTTCCCATTCATATTCTCTTCTACCGCGTAAGAAAGAACCTAGCACCTCAAGTGCTAAAGGAAGGCCTTTAGCATAATTTAGAACACTGTCCACTAGATCCATCCTAATTTTAAAGTTTTGATGTGTCGGAAAAGCATGCTTATTAAACAGCTCATGAGCATCACTGTCATCCAATTCTTTAACTTCGTATACATGATCTTGATCTATCCCAAGATAAGTTAGCAAATGGCTATCTCTTGTGGTAACAATGATTCTACTCCCATTACGAAACCATTTACCTTCTCCTACTAAAGCATGCAATTGTCTCAAGTCATTCACATCATCAAGGATGAGGAGAACTTTTTTGTGACAAATTCTTTCTTGTATTAGATTAATACCTCTATCAACATTGGGCACCACTAATCTTTCTTTCAAGGCTAATATCTCAAATAGTAATTGTTCTTGCAAATTAACTAAATCCTTGCAATCTTTTGAAACTTCCCGAACATTTTTCAAAAAACATGAATTCCCAAATTGATTGAAAATATCATTATAAATGGCTTTGGCTAAAGTCGTCTTTCCTATGCCTCCCTGTCCCCACAATCCAACCATGAGAACATCGTCATTAGACTGAAGGTTTAACATCGATTTCAACTTATCCACTCGGGAATCTATCCCAACCGGATGCATGGCAACATGCAAAAGTGTTCGGTTTAAGTGAGTGGAGATTTCCGTCACAATTTTTTGTATAAGCTCTGACTCATCTCTGAAAAAAGAAGAAGTTGTGGTGTCATTTTAGCAATTTGAATAAGCAAATAACAAGCAATCACTAGCCAACAATGACAAAAGCAAGCGCATCACATTTTCATGTAACCTCAGCCAAAACAAAATGAATCTCCACTATCGAATTAGAACTCAAAAGAGCTCCACGCCAATCAAAACAAGTTTAGGATTCAACTTTTAGTCATCTAAGTGATTCATGTTCTTTTGATTTATACATGACGATTTACTTATTTTCTTGTTGAAGTTTTATATGTGATTTATTTATGCACTTGATCAAAAATGTTATTCAAGACTTTGAATGATGGTTAGGATTTTGATTTGAATAAGCAAACAACAAGCAATTTGAATAAGCAAACAACAAGCAATTTGAATAAGCAATTAACAAGCAATTACTCCAACAATGACAAAAGCAGCGCATCACATTTTCACGTGACCTCAACCAAAACAAAATGTAGTTCCACTATTGAATTAGGACTCAAAAGAGCTCCACACCAATCAAAACAAGTTCATGATTCAACTTTTAGTCATCCAAGAGATTCATGTTCTTTTGATTTAAACGTGACCATTGACTTATTTTTCTTGTTGAAGTGTTAAATGTGATTTATTTATGCATTTAATCAAAAAAGTTATTCAGGACTTTGAACGATGGTTAAGATTTTGATTTGAATACTATTAAAACACCCTGAAGAACGTTGTCATTGTCTTACATGGCTTAGACACACTAATTATCCTATATCAACCGTTGCAAACTCTCTCATTCCTTCCAAAGAAATGAGGTAATTGCAGTAAAACATACTTAACATCTTGTCCATTTATTGATCAAGACTTAGCATTTTATGTTGTTCAAATAAGTCAGTAAAATTTTCAGGCGATGAAGTCCTATTGTCAATTTTTTTTTTACGGGAAAAAGCCACGTGTCTATTCTGTGGTTAGCAACATGTGATTTTTCAAACTCCAAATGCCACCGGTAATGAGTTTATGACTCGATAGACCAAAATTGAAAATCTGTAGAACTAAATTAACCAAAATAAATTGTGAATAACTCGAAAAGCCTACAGACGAAACGTTAAGAACTTTCATTATACTTCGAGGAGGGCAAAAAGGATCCAAAAGAAAGAGCTATGGACCTTACCCGAATGAAGCAAGGCTTAGCAAGAGTCAAAAACAGAATTCTATTGTTATATACCCAAATATATATATATTTTGTGACGGTGAATTTCAGTGAGTGTTCGTAAGTATCGCAACCAGCGATTTTAGAAAAAAGATTAGTGACTTTTCATTTCTCATGACTTAATAGTAAACCAACGATTTTATGAAATCACTAATTTTTTTATAATTAGTAAATGACAATTTTGTTTTACTAACCTACCTAAATTTATTTGCATAACTTACAATCTCAAACCTATACACATGTGATAAATTTATCCCAAACTTATGCCCATGTGACACATTTAACACAATTATTTCTTATAGAAAATGTATCACACGGATATAAGTTTGGGGTTTTTAACCTTACAATAAATTTTTTGGGATAAATGTGTCGCATTAAAATAAGTTTGGAAATTTTGGTGTAAAAAAAAACTTAACATAAATGTGTCACACGAGTATAAGTTTAAAGTAAATGTGTCACAGTGAACATAATAGGATTTTCTATATATTTTTCCAGTCTTTTAATTATCAAATTCTCTTCACGTTTGCTAAAATTTAATTTTTTTTAACTAATTCTTAGATTTACCAACTCTTATACAATATTACAACTTTAACTTACGCCACTAAAAAATTTTCAGAAATCATAAGATGAAGCATCTATACGTATACTTACAATCCTATGTGTGCAGATTTTGTACAAACAATCTCTATAATTACTTGTAAAAATTGGCTTCTTACACAAAATAAGGACATGACTCTACTTACCCATCTTTCAAATGCCACCCAGACAAGTTACCAGCATCGAAAAGAGCTTTCTCCCATCTCTTCACTTCCTTTGAATCCTTCCCGAACTTGGACTCATGCTTAATCATAGCTTCTCTGTACCTCTCTCTTGGTGTTCTCACTTCTCTAGGTTCCACTTTGTAAAACAAGGGAAAGACCATGAGAGCTCTTTCTTTCTTGCAGTCCATGATTCTTGCGGCCTCTTCCAAACACCACCATGAGGAAGCGTAATCCTTGGAGAAAACAATTATCGCGATTTGTGATTCCTCAATCGCCTTCATAAGTGCCGGTGCTATTTGCTCTCCTTTCCTGAGCTCTTCGCTATCAACATAAGTGTAGATTCCTTTCTGATCAAGAGCTTTGTAGAGATGACCAAGGAAGTTATTCCGAACATCCTCGCCTCTGAAACTTAAGAACACATGGTAAATCCTTTCGAGTTTCGATGAAGAAGCCATTAGATGATGGAGTTCAACAATCAACAACGAGTATTAGCTTAAGCTTTGGTATTGTATTTTCAGGTCAGTGCATTCGCTATTCGATCTTCTTGTTCATTTATTCTTACTAGAAAATAAAGGTGCATGACTTTTTTAGGGTAGGGTCAAAAAAATAATATTAAAAATTTGGAAAATGATGGTACTCATGAATGGACCATATATCTAACGGGTGTGCACACATGGGCTTTTTTTTCCTGTAGACCGCATATCACGGGCTATTCAGATTAGCCGATTGACACGGGTTTGTTTGTTTGACGTTGTATTTATCGATAAATTGTCAACAAATTTGACGGCTCCACAGCCAAATGGCCGACCAAGGTAGAAAGTAGTACAGATCACTACTGGTCCTAGTGGACTCAAGCATGGCACAAACCGACAACCAACTTTAAAAGTGGTGACTTCTCGTGATCTGTGATGAAGAAACTTTGCTGGCTTCCTTAAAATCAGATTTCCGACCTCCGAGTAGTTGCTTCTTCTTTGCTAAATACTAATTAAACACTTGACCCCTCAAAAGACATACCATTATAAGCACAATTATATATATTAGCAAATAATATTAGATCTATTAATAAAAATAAAACTTTGGAAATGGTAATTAAGTGTGGACCACTATATCTAATAGGTGTGAACCCATCAACTTATTTTGACTGAAGACTAGATACCATAACAGTATTCGGATTATCTTATTTGACATAAATTTATTTATTTTTATATTAAATTTATTGTTAAATTGTTGATGCACTTGACCCGTCAATAAAAATATTTTCAATTAATGTACTGGATTCGAGAGAATGGCTTTCATCTATCTAGTATCGGTTATGTAGTTGGAAAATGAAGTATTTCATGTTATTAGATTAGCTTCCTTGAAATGGCAATTCCAAACTCCAAGCAGTTGTTTTTTCTTTGCTTTCTTTTCTTCAAACTATTTATAATAATTTAACGCATGACTACTTAAAAGACATAATTTATACATACAACTAAGTATATTACTGGTCTGGCCCTATTTCATTCTTTTTATAACTTAGGGACACAAAAACAAAAGCCTGGCTATCTTGAAAGCTCATAAAACACCCAACAAGCCTCATGAACAAATTAAAGTCTAGATCTTTGTCTTAGTATTTCTAATTTATAGCAGCTTGCATACAATAGCTCAATTTCTTTTACGATAATATACTTGAGAATAAGTGTAATATGTATTGCTGATAAGGACGTCAGATCTTGTCACTTGGCAAAATGTGACCATAGATTTTTTTGACATGAGTGGTTGACTGTGATATTTACCGCCCACTATATAGATTATGGTACAATGTGTATTATGTGATGCATTGAGTCATGGAGAATATATGGAATATTCATGTTATTTTAGAATATCCATTGGTGTTACTTATACGGTACATTATGTCAATTCATAAAAATTGCAATAATTATTACTCGATCTCATAGAAATGATGAGAATTGCCACTTGTTGAGCGATAATCATTCTTTCCCTTTCTAGTACCGTTCTATTTCACAAGAATGATGAAGACTAAATGGGAGCACGTCAGAAGAAATATGGAGCGACCTAGAATGGCATTTGCCAAACAAATTTTATAGAATTGAGAGTACTATGAATTCCTTTTGAAAATGATTTGGATATTTTTATTATTACTACAATAGTTATTTAAAGTGTAATGACCAATTCCAAGGGTAATTTTGTTACTATGTTAGTCTGATTTACTTCTATCTGTTTCCACGTGCATTGCTGCAATTATTCTGTCTTCCATCTTCTTCACTCCGAAGCCGAGGTGCTTTCCACGACCAAAGGTCAAACTTAGGGGCAGTTATTTTAGTCTAATAAGTAAAAAATTATTAAATGATAAATATTATAATTTAAATCAGAATCGTAAAAGTAGAGGAGATTTGTATAGAGTTCACTATTTTTAAGGGTTCAAATTCAATTTAATCTATGCACTAAGTTCACTTGATAGTTTTTCTAAATAGATAACCATGTCACTACTTTTTAATGCGTACTGTCCTTTTGACAATTCGATCGAAATAATACGAATCATCTAATTCCAATCCACTAAATTTCATGTGTTAAAAGGATGGATTTCACATAAGGCCCACCTTATTTAATGTGTTTGATCCAATCATTCTTGATAAAGGTTCATTAAATAAATTCTTGAAATGAGGGGGGTGATCATAATGGTGCAAGCGGATCGCATGTTTATCCGTATTCCTAATCCCCTGATCATAATAAATGATGATCTTGTGGGCTGCAAATGAGTATTGGTTCCTGCGATCTTATTTATAGGTGTAAGAGGAAATTGTTCTAAGAGTACCACCAAAGTTGAAGACTATAAATTCTAGTTATAAATTTTCCACCTTGAATTTCTTGTCAATAAAATCCAAGTCAAGTTGGAACGTTTTGAGTGTCTTAATTTTTCTCTGAGAGTGTGTCAATGAAGGAGAGCACCAATATTAAAGCCTGGGAGAAAAAAAAACATGTATGTACTATTGGCCCCACTGGGCACTAAATAAAGCTTTTCTTTACCATGAGATAAGGCATCTACTTTTCTCTTTAGCACCGAAAGAAGAAGAGCCATCAGACAAGGCATCTTCTTTTCTCATTAGCACCGAAAGAAGAAGTGACGACTTTAGGTCAAGCCAATGAAAATTTTCGAAGGTGGAGGAAAAAGTTTGTAGCTTTCTAGCAAGAGGAACGACATTTTGAGATTAGTCATGAAGAATCTAAGTGATAAAAAGACGACTGGAAGAGGACCATGAGACAACCTTCCAGCTTTGTTACCCGGGGTCTGAAAGGTTTTATGCCAGGAAGAATTTGCTTTTTTCCTAATTTATCTTAGGTGGATTGTCCTCATCCTTTCTAGCAATAACTTAGAATAAAACTTTATGCATTCAGTTTTTTCACATCCATTATTTGTGATGTGTGCAATTGTCACAGCAACAGTTACTAATATGATAGTTACTTTAAGAGCAATGACCAATAAAATACCAATTGAACGTAGATTAAAAATCTAAGGAAAAAAAATAGTGGGTCTTATGCCAAATGTAATTTTCTAGACAAGCAAAGTGGCAACCAAAATAAATAAATAAATAAATAGATAAATAAGTTGGTAATCTAAATTTTAAAGAGAAGACAGCGTCTCAACTATGGAATTGTGGCAGAGAAAACATTATTTAAGATGATTTAGAGAGTTTTGACTTAGTACACTTCAAGCGGGGCACTTTAAAGATGGTCTGACCTAGTTAGCCCCTAACAGTTTGTTATTGTGCTTAATAGTCAACTTATGCCCTTATGACATGAGCTACTTACCTCTAACTTGTTTCTTCCTTACATGTGGCGATACACCATCCTCCGATTTAATGCACCATGATGTGTAACAGGAAATTCTCATCCTTCACTACAGGTACCCTAAACTAATTATTTGATAGTTAATTTCACAACAGAAGAATTATAGCGATGCATAAAACTCTTACCTATCACCTTGCATTCGAATCCTTAACATTGCTCGAATCTTCTCTTGCGCGTTATCCACTTCATTCATCCAGATGATGGAATTACTCATGTCACGCCCCAAACCCCGAGTGCATGACTACCCCTTCACTTTGATCAAATGAATGCGACGTCCCAGGACGTGTCATCGACCATTTTTTATATCTTTCCATTATGTGCAAGTGGGAACAATCTATCACCCAGTCAAGCAATCAACAACAATAGGGATAGCGGGATGAACAACAGGGTAGCAAACCCACTCATTTATTTATTCACTAGATTAAACCCTAAAGGAATACTTCTTAATTACAAGCCCGTCAGTGGGCGAGTTTCTTTCCAAGCTTACAAAAAGATGCCAGGGCTGGGTTAATCTACTCCCCTAAAAAACTTGAGCTCGGTACATCCTTCAAGGACTACCAAAATACAAAAACTCATCAAAGTTGGGCTTCGTTGGATTGTAGTCAGAGGGTCAATTGCTAGTGGGGCAGGATCGGGATCCTCCACAGTTCCGTGCGAAGGGTTTATCAACATGGGATCCTAGTCCTCATCCACAAGGCCCCTACTAGGTGGGCCATCGAAACCACCCGAGCAAAATCTCGCCCTCACGGATGAATCACGCGAATCGATGGGGAACCCACATCCCCAATCCCTCATCCACTCAGATGGTAGACACATACTTCTCGTACAGGTGTGCCTGCCCAGGAAACCGATGGGTCATGACGATGGTCTCCCAATCCTTAGGGACCCCAAACCACACCAGGTGGTGTGCCATCCTAGGGACCTAAAATTGTTTAGCAATGACAAATGAGATATAATCTTAGTGAGTTTTCACCCTAAACCCCAGTTAGGACATCAACTCACCTCGGGGTACCTATCGTATAGCCAAATCACTAAAGCAGATCAATAGCAAAATAATACTCATTTAGCTTAGCCAGTGACTTGATCTACTTGGTAACCCCATAATAACATTGACAAGCAATCAATTTGCAGGCAACCTTATCTAGTCATGCCATACCGTGCATGGTAAGTACACATGCATATCACAATTAATGCATACCACACTCTCATCATTACATTAGTCAACCAAAATTGAATCGTATCGCAGGCAATCTCACCTACCATTGCCACACCCTACATGGTACCAATTCAGGCATACCATAATTAGTACAATCAGCACATACATAATTAGAACAAATGACAACATGTTTTTCATGCATTCATGTGTGTTCCGATTATTAACGCCCTTTAGGGCCATGACTAAACTCTTGCTAGTGTGTACAATCAAACTCCGACCGGTGTCTTTTGGCTTAGCTAGGTATCGCCCTGCCCTATCGAGCATGGCCACATTTGGAACTCCTGCCTAGATGGCATTCGCGAAGGAGTATAGGTCCGGTCTCTATCGTGACCTGCATTTGGACTCCTGATAGGATTTATGACGAGTCGAACTTCGTCCCCTGAACTCTCACCAAGGTGGTGTGTTATATTATGTAACCACATGAGCACACCACAAATAATTGATTACATGCATTAAGCAATGCAGACGTGGTACATGCTCAACATAAAAGTTTTCTGCACATTTTTCATGTAAAATTGAAGGAAGAATTGCACGTAGTCACATTTTATTTCAAAACCCATCCAACTTTCATGCCCTATCATTAAACATGCCATTCTCATTTTCATAGCAAAACTCGACATATATACGCCCGACACCTTGGGGTTTTCCTTTATTATGTCCATGCAATAGTACACAAACGTTAAGGCATAATTATCAGAACGATCAAGCACTTGACAATTTCAATCACACGATCAATACCTTATTAATCCAAGCAGCAATTCAACATGCTTTAATAAACATGGACTCATCAAATTAGTCCCATAATTTAATTATAAATAATTAATAATTAATAATTAATATTATTCATAATTAAATTAAATTAATTATTATTAAAATAATTAATAATATCAAACGAGTTTAATAATAATTAAAAAGAAATTAATTATTTTTAATAAAATGATACTAATAAGGATTATCCCACTAATCCTCAATTATCCTAATCAACCACTGTTAATTAGCAAATTAATTAAAGCTAATCGTAGTTAACTAAACTAACCATGCCTCAACCATAGTTAATTAACTCAACCCTAGTTAGTTAACCCAACCTTGGTTAATTAATTTTACCATAAGTCAATCTTAGTTAATTAATCCAACCTTGGTTAACTAACAAACCATAGTCCACTTTTTGACTAACCCAACCATAGTCATCTTTCGAACCAATCATCCTAGCAATAGTTAATCTTAATTAATCCCCTAACAAAGATATACTATAAGTTAACCTACTCCTAAGTAAGTTTAATGGACTAATAAAATGATTAGAGCATAAACTCAATTGTTAATCAGGCAAGAGACACGGGCATGACGGCAACGGCGAGGGCTATGCATAGGGACCTTGAAAACATCAATGCAAGGTGGCTCGGTGATGGAAACAACAGCTACAAGTGCTAGTTTCCTCTATTTTGTGAAAAATCAAACAAAACCAATGGGACTAGCTGTTGGCCGAGTTATCCAACAAGTGGCTGGTTGATGTCCGATAGCTTTAAGTGGCCAAGGGTGAGGTGGTGGTGGCTAGTTTGGGTAGTGTTGAAGTGACATCCTGAATTTCGACCCATCTCAGGATATGTGAAATTGTTATTTTATCAATGTGTTGTTAATTAAGTTTACTCTGAGCTAGCCCCTCATGAGTTAACTAACTAGTCGGAAAGGCAATTAAGGATTGATACGCATACGACTAGTTAATTCAATCAAGGATAGGCCGCTCGACCATAAGGATCAAAGAGAGATGATACCACATTGTTGCAGTCCAATTAGGGAACATAAATAAATTGATTCGGCAGAAGTACGGGTCAAATTGCGATTGATTCCGCATGACTTCGATATTGATCGCGAACGACATTAAACTGATTTCCTTTTGGCCTTGTACTCAGAATGAGCAATTAACCCCTCATGACTATATGACAATTGAGGGTCGCCTTAATTTGAATAGGCATAATCGTGGATTGAAAAGTTATCAACCATGGGTCAAACGCGTGAGAACCCCTAAACATCGCTCGATAGTTCGGTCGTACTAAAGTTGCGATTGATTGATATTAACCACAAATTTCAATCCGGTTTCGGGTATCAAACTTTCAAGGATGTTGAGACTAAAATATTGGACGTTGCCTTATTGATTTTCAAATTTATTAGTAAGCCTAGAAATTATCGGAAAAGGATTCAATAGGCTGAAAAATTGGAACCAATAGGAGATGGGTTTTGCGCCCATTGAGGTTCAGGCAAGTGGGCCCCAACCCAAGCGCACCAAGCCCAAGTGGGCCCAAGCAAACCCATGAACCCAACTTCAAGCCTTTGAGCCAAATTGCATTTTCTAGCCCATTTCTCCACAAATTGAGCCCAAACCAATTCTATCCAAGCCCGTATAAAATCTTGACTTGTATGTGTGTATAGTACGGTATACTATACTTGGGGGAATTACGAAATTTCCCTTTTTAGAAGGTGCATTCAATTTTGGAGGACAAAAGGGAGGAAAAGTCAAGGAAATTGTCACGCCCCGACTCTCGAGCTCGCGGCAACCCCATTTCACTTGAGGTTTACTTGTATGACATCCCAGGTACTGTTGTCGACCAATTCATTTTTATCTTGTAATTAAGTACATGCGGAAACGAACAACTCCCAAACCAAACAACAAGGATAGCAACAACAGTAGTAGAGGAAAGACAAACAGTATTTTATATATCTAAAGGTTAACCAGCACACCAGCAAATACATACATGCCTTACTACAGGCGACAAGCTAAGGCCTACTCAAAAAGGGACTGGCCTAGCTAACCTAACACTGCACAAGTGCCTACTCACTGGCCTCGGTGGGATCGCTCTCTTCGATCCTCGAGTACTGCATCATCTCGGGCCTGAAAAAGTTAACTACAACGGGTTGAGATAAACTCAGCAAGTTAAAGCCCTAAGCCTCAGTTAAGAACTTCACTCGCCTTAGGAGTTTAACATACAACCTAATTCATCAATTCATCCAATACCACCTCAAATAGATAACCACATAAGACAATTTAATAGACAGGTGCAATCACGGCATGACCCTACCTGGCCTTGGCACACGTGACCTGCAGAAAATGTCAATCACCTTATAATAACAGTAAGAAACATGCAAATAATTAGAGTATCTCACACAACTTTCTCATATCTCACACCTGCACATGCTCCGATTATTACGACCCCTCCTCTTGGGCCACGGCACAACCTTATGGTTGACGGTTCCTGACCAAGCCAGCTTCGTCCTCTTTACCTCAAGGCACGACGACGTCAAGGGCTCACTCCCAAGACGGCATTTCCGAAGGAGCATAGGACCCGCCCACTACTGCAGCCCCACGAGTTACCCCTCCCTGTCAGGCATCCAACCAAAGTCAGATGACTAAACGACCACAGTACAACCCCATAAGGATTGGCGATCTTCCAGCAATGCCGAGTTCCCTCTCTTAATGTGACCATGCAACACATCATCAATCAATTCTTTCTTTTCTTTGCTTGGTCGTGAATGCACATACAGTTTGTGCTCACGCGACATGCTATGCAGTTAACACATGTATAATGTCATGCAGCAGTATCCAATAGCAACAGTCCAATCATTCACGAAAGTTGCAACAATCAGCAATTCAAGTCACAGTCTAACAATCAATTCCGACCAATCAACATTATAACACTTGCATACTTTTCCAAAATAATCATGTACCTCAATCATTACCGGTACCCAATCACGTGTCTCAAAGTTCAATAATAAATAAGCACGTGTCCTCACGACTACGACAATCAACCATTCCCATAATTAATTATCCAACCCAATTAATTCCATTTAATAAAACCCTTCTTTAAACCAATGCCATTTAATAAAGTGGTATATAAATATTATTGACATTAGAAAATTAGGCCATAGAAATTTTCCCACAAAATTACTCAATTAAAATCATTTCCCATAAATAATCACAATTAATTATTTTCCCAAAAAATAATTAATTTTCAGAAATGAATAGTAATAACAATAATAATAATAATAATTCAAAATTATAAATTAATTTGATTAATTAATAATTCCGAAAATAATAGATAATTATTATTTAATCCAAAAAAAATTATTATTATTAATACTAACCATGGTTACAAAATTAACTCAACCGTAGTTAATCTAACCTAACCATAATTAACTGTTAACCTTGATTACTTTTAAAACTAACTATAGTTAGTTTAATCAACTAACTATAGTTAACCTAACACTAACTCTAGTCAAAATACTAATCTCAATCAGCCTAATTAACCAGAATAATCCACTAATTAACTCTAATTAAACACAAACATACTAATGCACTAATTACCCCAAAGCAAGATTAACCCCTAAACAAGGATTAAGAAATCAACTTACCTGGATCAGAAATCCGGTGACACTGGCATGTAGAGGGGAACGAGAACTACGAGGGGTAAGCTTGGGGATGACAACAGATGAAGAACGGTGGCCGAAACGGGCCAAAATAGTCCAGAGTTACTGTTCACGCGGAACCGGTGCAGCTGAGTGAAAAAAGGTCGAAATGGGCGGTTTGGGGCAATCAAGGGTGACCGGGGGTGTGCGACTGGCTTCCTAACTTCCGTGACTACAATATGGGCCATGGTGGTGGCTCCAGTGACGGCGGCAAGGCTGTTTTCCGGCTGGAAACAGTAAGGACAACAAGAAACAGCAGAAATGGAAGGGAAAAGGAAGAGAAAAAGGGAGAGAGAGAAGGGCCGCTATGCTGAACGAATTTGGGGAGAAAGGAGAAGAGAGAAAGCTATTGGAAACTTGAGGGAGAAGCCAAGGCAAGTAGGCTTGCCACTTGCTCAAACACCAATCAAAACAAAGCAAAAAACAAACAAAAACAATGCTCACTTGGGCCCAAAAAGAAAAGGCCAAAAGAGAGAAGCCCATGGGCTGAGGAGGGAGAGGAACTTGGGCCAGCTTGGGCCTCCTTTGGGTTGGGCTGGATGGGCGCAAGGCCCATTGGGCCACCGGTCTTAGGCCAGCCCACCCGTGGGCCCGAAACCCGGTCCAATTTTTCCTTTTTTGGACACTTCTGCGTCCAATGGAAAATCCAAAACTAAATGAGGCGACATCCAAATATTTAGTCTTGATATCACTGAGAAGTCGGTTCCCAAAATCGGAATAAAAATCGAGGTTAAATTGAGTCAATTGCGTCCGTAGTACAATTTGGATTATGGGGTGCCCTTTTAGGACTTTCCTCACTTTTGACCCGTGGTCAATCATTATTTGATCCACGTTAACGTCAATTCTTGAGTCAAGGACATCTCTTGATTGTCATGTGATCCCGATGGCTCAATTGATAATCTCGAGTACCATATGAAAAGGATTCGGTTTACCGTCGTTCGTAGTTCGTATTGAAGTCGTGCGGAAATCACTCGCAGATCAACTTCGTACTTCTGTTGAATCAATTTATTTCTATTTCCTTAATCGTCTAGTACTTAAAGGATATCGTTCCCACCTAGGTCCTCATGGTCGAAGGGTTTATTCTTGATCGAAATTGCGAGTCGTACGTGAATCATTTCCTATCGACGCCTCCATATAATCAATTATCCCACGAACACACAGTTCAGAAAATTTGTACTGACCAGGCCTTCGACTAACATTGCCTTTTTATAAAATCCCAAAATAGGGTCGATTTTCAGGATGTTACAGAAATGATGGGAAATCTTTGGGAAATGGATGAAACTTCTTGGAGAAGGCTTCATCTTCATCTTTCTCTCTCCTCCCTCACTCTTTTTCCCTCTTGGGCATCCAGCCCCTTACCCCTCCCTTTTCTCTCATTTTTCTCTCTTTTCCTCTTGTTTTCTTCTTGTTCCTTGCCCTTGGATGCCCCTTGACCGACTAGACCGCCCTCACTCGCCATCCTTGCTGCTTTGTTGCTATTTTGGAGCCATCGTGCTGCTGTGGTGTTGCCCATCCAAGGCGGCCCATGCTGTGCCTCTTTCTCTACCTCGCAGTTCTCACCTTTGCTGGAAACCGCCTTCGCCGAGACCCATTTTTGCCAAGCGCCTCCGTGATGTTTTGGAGGTAGCCATGTAGCCCTCGCTGCCACCATCGCACCTGTGTTGTCGGAATCGTCGCCAAGTGAGTTTATGCTCTAATCCTTTAATTAGTCCATCCAACTTGTTTAGGGTAGTTTAGTTATGGGTTTGATTATGGCTAACTAAGGTTGAGAGGGCTTATTAGAAAGATTAACCAAGGTTGAATTATGGTTTGGTTAATTAACCAAGGTTGGGTTAATTAACCATGGTTGAAGCATGGTTAGATTAGTTAATCATGGTTAGTTTTGATTAAATTATTGATATTGCTTAGTTCTTATTAATTGAGATTAATTAGACTAATCAAGGATTAGAGGGTTAATCTTGATTAGCATTATTTTATTAAAAATAATTATTTTCTTTTTAATAATTTATTTATTCATGAAATTCGGAATTTATATTATTATTTATTAAATTCGAAATTATTATTATTTATTTTAATTACGAATAGTACTATTCATGCGTTACTATTCATGTAGTACTGTTCATGTAGAATTGAATTATAATCTTAATTCAATGCATCCATGATTATTAATGCAAATTGATTGATTGTTTGTGCTAATGATGAATTGATTGTATCATTTGCATTATCAAATGTTGAATGCATTGATATTGTGATAAAATCGTGTGGGCATATTAAAGGAAAACCTTGAAGTATTGGGTGTATGCTTATGCCAAATGTTGCCATGAAAATGAAAATGGCATGTTTTGTTTATAAGGCATGGAAGTTGGACAGGTTTTGGAATAAAACGTGATCACTCGTGATTATTTTCTTGCAATTTTTACATGAGAAATTATGCAGTGATCGATTTTGTGAGCATGTACCATGTTTGCATAAGTTAATATGCAAGATTAAAATAGATCATTGTGGTGTGCTAGTGTGGTCACATAATTGAACTCTTCACCTTGACGGGAGATTGGGAGACGAAGTCCGACTTGTCGGAAATCCTGGCGGGAGTCCGGATGTGGGTTGCAGTAGAGGTTGAGCCTATGCTCCTTCGGGATGCCATATAGGTAGAAGTTCTGGATGTAGCTACGCTCGATGAGGCGAGGCGATGCTTGGCTATGCCAGTAGACACCGACGGGAGTTCAGTTGTGGCCCTAAAGGGTGCTAATAAACAGAACACGTGTGAATGCAGGGGTGCATGTAAAACATATTGTGACGTGTTCTAATTATGCATGTGCTGTTTGCATTGACCATGGTATGCGTGAGGTACCGTACAGGGTATGGCAATGGCCAAGTGAGATCGCATGTGACATGACCCAAATGTGATTGGTTAATGTAGTGCTAAGAGTGCATGATGCATTAATTGTGGCATGCATGTATATTACCGTGTAGGGTATGGCATGACCAAGTAAGGTTGCCTGTGAGTCGATTGCTTGTTGATGGTATGAATGAAATTACTGAGTAGATTGAGTCTTTGACTAGGGCAAACATGAATTGTTTTGCTATTGATCTGCTTGAGTGAAATTGGCTATGTGATAGGTACTCCAAGGCGAGTTGGCATCCTAGCTGGGGTTTAGGACAATAACTCACTGAGAATATATCTCCCTCGTCGTTGTTAAACATTTTTAGGTCTGTAGTTATAGCATTTATATTGCTATGGATTGGACAATGCTGGACAACGTCATGGAGGGCGGTAGGTTGGTGTACCTGATAGTTGAAGTAAGTAAATTAACCCTATTCAATATCTTTGGATGACTATAGAGGAAGTCGCTTGATTGAGAGACTTGTGTATAAACTTCCTAGGGTTAATTAGTACAAAAATAAAAATGACGTTACTGTTGTTGCATTAGTCTTTCTGCTATCCCTATTATGATTGACTGGGTGATATTGATTTGCTTCCGCATGCATTTAATCGCAAGATAAAAAGAATGGCTCATTTGACCAAGGTGAAAGGGTTGTCGCGTGCTTGAGATTCGGGGTGTGACATCCCCGTCAGTTTTGGTATCAGAGCTAGGTCAGTACTTGGAGTGATAATGTGCGATTGGTTATGAGATAGTAAGATAGGAAAGACATTTATTTCATATGCTTGTGATTGCTTATAAGATCTTTTGCTGTAAGCAGACTGTTCATAGTTCCTAATTCCTTGAGGGAATTGGAGTGCAGGTTCTGTGAGAATGTTGTAAGATGAACAATCTTGATCTTAGAGTCTTAGAGGAGGGGTAGTTTGAGGTCAGGTAAGCTAGAGGTAAAGCACCAGGGGGTCTTAGACTAGATAGGGTCTTGTAGATGTTGTAAGCCATGAGTTTTGATAGGGTGTAACTAGCTCAAACTTAAGCTGCTATTGTCGCCGTGACTGTTGCAGTTTCGCCTAGTAAGTTCCAGTGGTTGGAAGGAGGAGTGGTGATTGGTCGATGTTTAAATTAGTTGAACAATTCCTGGAGCTAGAACCGTCCAGGTTCATTGGGACAAGTGATCCTAAGACAACAACTCTTTGAATCAAGGAATTGAAGAAAGTCTTCGCATTGCTAGAGTGCTTGGGAAAGAAAAGATAAACCTGGCAGTGTATCAATTGCCAGTGATTAGTGGGATGTTACCCGAGGAAGAGGTTTTTCCTAAAGGCACAACCCGAGAGTAAGGTGCCTTGATCGAGGTATTTAATGGAAAATACTTTTTCAAGTGTGCACGAGAGCAGAAGATGGTTGAATTCCTACAACTTCGTTAGGATCATTTGTTAGTTGAGTAATACAAGGTTAAGTTTACAGAGCTCTTGAAGTAGGTGTTGAGAATGATTGAGAATCTAGTAGACCGCGTCAAGAGGTCTAAGTACAGTTTGAGACTGGAAGGTGAAAGTCAGTTGGTGCCCCTGAAGTTGAATAATTTTGATGATGGTACGAAGGGGCTAGTGAGTTGTAGAATATAAAGGAACAAGCAACCGCATCTAGATCGCAGTTTGCATCTCATTGGGATGATCATCAACTTGGGGAAAAGGTCGATGATAGGAGGAAAACATCCCATCTCACCCAATTGGAAGAATGGCATTGGGAAAGTGGCATACAATTCAAATGCTAGGTGTTGATTCTATGGATAATGTCACGCCCCGAACCCCGAGCACTCGACAACCCCTTACCATGGTCAATTGAAAGCGACGTCCCAAGACTCGTCGACGACTATTCATTTTAATCTTTTGTTATGCGCAAGCGGAAGATGAACCATCCTCAGTCCAACAATCAATCAATCAATCAGGGATAGAGGGATGAATAACAAGAACAACCATCACTACTCATTTACACAATTTATTGGATTAACCAACGGAGGATCGTCTTTTGAATTACAAGCCCGACAAAAGGGGCCGATCCATCCTTTAAGCCAGGCCAAAAAGAAACTAGGCTAATCCAGCTATACAGAATGAACCATTGGATTCAACACCACGGTCACTCGGACCCATCGGACTCGACTCCGTCAGGTCGATCACTGGAGAAACGGGGGCAGGATTCTCCACTACGGGTGCACCATTCTAGGGGCCTGAAAAATGTTAACCACAACGGGTTGAGATAAAATCTCAACGAGTTCTTCCCCTAAGCCCCGGTTAGTACACCAACTCAACCCGGGGTATCTCTCCAGAACCACCCTTCACTCAACCCGACCACAAACACTCAAAGAATTAGCAATCAAACCACGAGACGAGGTTCAACCAACAATCGAGGTCGGTTCGCATGCAACTTTGCTCGGTATGCCATACCCTGCACGTTAAACCTCATTCAATGCAAGCAATGCAACTAACAATCGAATAGTCGGTTCGCATACAACCTTACCCAGTATGCTATACCCTACATGTTATAAGTCAGCACAATACACGCAATGCACATGGCCGTTAGATGATGCAGTTCATCAATCATATGCGAGTCGCGTCACAAGTGATCTCACCTGGCCATTGCCACACCCTGCACGTTATCAATTCATGCGTGCATGCCATAATGATGTGATCATCTCATGCATAATCGGAACCAATGATGCCATGTTTTCTCATGTACTCTCGCATTCACACGTGTTCCGATTATTACTGCCTCACAAGGCTACAACTTGGCCGAGCGCAACGGCACTACGACGCCCTTCCTCTGCAGAGGCGCAACCGTGCCCTTCCGTGCTATTGCTACGGCGCTCTTCCTCTACAGAGGTGCAACCGTGCCCTTCCGTGTAGGCCGAGGCGCTATGACGCTACGGCGCCCTTCCTCTGCAGAGGCGCAACCATGCCCTTCCATACCCTCCGAGGCGCAACGGCGCTACAGCGCCCTTCCTCCGCAGAGGCGCAACTGTGACCTTCCATGCCCTCCGAGGCGCTATGGCACTACGGCACCCTTCCTCCGGCGCAACCTGCCCTTCCATCCCTCCGAGGCGCAACGGCGCAACGGCGCTGCGCCCTTCCTCCGCAGTGCGCAACCGTGCCCTTTCCATAATCTCCGATAAATCGGGTTCAACTTAGTGATCACGCAAGCATTCCATCACAATCCACTTATTATCTTTGAGCATTAGCCAATGCACACATGCTTGCATATAAAACCTCAAATCATTTCTCACAAAAGCGGTCCATTTCCGATGTCCCTTGGACAAACCATTTTCCCCACCTTTCTCATAAAAGCGGTCCATTTCCAGTGTCCCTTGGACAAATCACTTTCTTTCTCAAAAAGGCGGTCCATTTCCGATGTCCCTCGGACAAACCATTTTTCCCTTTTTGTGAAATTCACACGATTCATGCGAATGTTCATGCCACGACACATCAATTTCACTTCATATGATCAAGACACATGAAATTATGCACAATTTCACTTCCGGATGAACAGTGCCGTGAACAAGAATCGTGAACAAGAATCCGTGAACAAGAATCAATGAATAATAATCAGTGAACAGTAATTTCCGAAATTCAATTAATAATAAATTAAATTCAGAAATTAAATAAAACATTGATTAAACACAAATTAATCAATCAATTAAGCTAAACAAGCTTAATTATCACATAATCCACAAATAAGCACAATTAAGCATAATCAAGCATAATTAAGCAAGATTAAGCTAAGCTAATCTTAATCACCTATCTAACCACCTATCTTATGGCTAATACAACTTAATTAACCCTCCTAAACCAGCATTAACACTAATTAACCCAACCCTAAGCAAGTTTAGGCACTAAATAGGGATTAGGGGCTAAACTCACCCGTTAAGTGGGCCGGAGACGCGGACGCGGCGGCGGCGACGAACCCAACACCCGGGGACTTCTCCCACGACACTCCAAGGTGGTCCCAAGCTCAACACAGCAGCAACAAATTCGGATTCCCCACTGAACTTCACAAAACGGCACTGCAGGAGGAGGAAGAAGCTGATCGGAGTTGAATGGGCTGCCCGGAGCTCCGGCGAGCGGCGGGCCAGCGACCAATTGCACCTGGGGGTCGAGGGGGAACCACTTGTGGCTGGTGTGGGTGGTGGTTAGGTCGAAAATGGAGGAAAACAGGTCAAAAGGCGGAACACAGCAGAACTGGTCGCTACAGTGACGGTCCGGCGAGCAGGCGGCTTCCGGCAGCCGTACGGATCGGACGGCGGCTCCGTTCGACGAACGGCCGATGTTATCCATACGTATTCTCTCTCCCGAGCGTAACGGTGGGTGGCACGGCTCGAGATTCCACCGGGAAGGCAATGAACAACTCAAAATTCGGTGAGAGGTCAGAAGCTGAAATTTGCAGGAAGAAGGGAAACAAGGGAGGAGAGTGCTGCGATTTTTGGAGCTGAAGAGGGGAGAGAGAGAGTGAAGTGAGGGCTTCTAGAAGACCCCTTCAATGCCATTAAATGCCTTGTACACTCCCCCAAGCAAGTGACATCACCTTATCTCTCTTCCTTTGAATTTTCTTCAAAATATCCAAGGGCATTTTGGTCATTTCCACCTTGCACATTTCCCAATCTGTCCTTGGGCTGAAAATGAAAGGCGGGCCTAGGAAACGGGCTGGAAAATGAAGAGGAAGGGGCTCGGGAATTTATTGGGCTTGAATTGGCTCATATTTAGACAACGGGCTCGGGAGGGTTAATGATCGGTTTGGCCCAACGGGCTCACTTGCTTGTCTCAGCTATTCACGATGGTCATCCCACCTTGCGTGAGGCCCACACTATTCTTACTCGGCCCATATCCTCGTAGGCTCGTTTCCTCGGTCTAAAAATCCCTTTCCCAAAAACTCGGCTCAACCGACACTGTCGACTGTTAAGGAAGCATCGTCCAAAAGGCCGTCCCGGACGTTCCTGAAAATTCGAAGTCCAATCTTGGATTCTCATGCCTTGTCAATTTTGCCCAAATGTCATTTTGGTATAATTCAGACTGACAGGCGGCTTCTAGGATTCACACGTAACCGACTCGTGCCAAACCACGTTCAAGACTTCTCGACACATGGACGTCCTTGACAATATGAAATTGCGAAGGATAGATTCTTATTTCAAAGTACACGATTATCAAGGATCGACATAGGATCGTTCATGGGTTCAATAACAGTAGATGGAATCACCCGTCGTCCCATTATTTCTGTCCGCGAATCGACTTCTATTCATCCCTAAAATTGGCCTGCATGACTACAGGATCGTCCTTACGCAAGTCTCATGGTCGAGTCGTTTTCCCAGGTCAAGTTCTTTAGTCGCACGAGTTCTGTCCTCAGTAGCCTTTCCCCTCAAGGTCAGTATCTCGGAAATGATTGTGTCCGAGCAGAATCAACCAACAATGCATTGGCGAAATTCACGTTCACTCATCCCTAACAGGGCTCGAATTTCAGGATGTTACAGATAACAACACGAGACAATTATGTGTCCTATTAAGAAAGGAAAGTATTTTGAATACGATCAACAAGGTCACTGTCATGCCTTGAATCTCGAGCACTCAACAACCCTTTCACTTTGGTCAAGTGAATTCGATATCCTAGGATGTGTTGTTGACTATTTTTTTTTATCTTGCGATTAAATGCATGCGGAAGCAAATCAATAACTCCCAGTCAATAAACAGTAGGGATAGTAGAAAGACCACAAACAACAGCAGCAACATTGTTTTTATTCTTGAACTAATTAACCCTAGGAAGTTTATACACAAGCTCCTCAATCGAGTGACTTCCTCTATAGTCATCAAAAGATACTAAGTAGGGTTAATCTATTTCCTTCAACCATCGGGCACACCAACTTGTTGCCCTCCATGACATGCTCCAGCATTGCCCAATCCATGGCAATATAGGTGCTATAACTACGAACTTGAAAATGTTAACAACGACGAGTGAATGAGTTATCGCTCCAAGCCCCGGTTAGGATGCCAACTCACCTCAAGGTACCTACCACATGGCCAATTTCACTCAAGCATATCAATAGCAAAACAATTCATGTTTGCCCTAGTTAATGACTCGATCTACTCAGTAATTCCAATAATACCATCAACAAGCAATTGACTCATAGGAAACCTTACCCGGTCATGCCATACCCTGCACAGTAAATACACATACATGCCACAATTAATGCATCCTCACTCTCAGTACTGCATTAACCAATCACATTCGAGTCGTATCGCATGTGATTTCATCTGGCCATTGCCACACCCTGCACAATACCTCATGCATGCCATAGTTAGTGCAAACAGCAAATGCATAATCAGAACACATCACAATATGTTACACATGCACCCTTGCATATACACGTGTTCCGATAATAACGCCCCTCAGGGTTACAACCGAACTCTTGCCAGTGTCTACTGGTATAGCCAGGCATCACCCTCCTCCATGAGGCATGGCTACGTTAAGGGCTCCCTCCTAAGAAGGCATTTCTGAAGGAACATAGGCCCAGCCTCTATTGCAACTTCACATCTGGACTCTCGCTAGGATTTCTAATAAGTCGGACTTCGTCCCTCGATCTCTCGCCGGATGACGGGTTCAATTTAGTGACCACACAAACATACCACCATAGCCCATTTTAATCTTGAATATTAGCCAATGCATACATGGTAAATGCTCACAGAATCAGTCAAATAACCACACGTGGTCACGTTTTTATTCCAAAAACGGTCCCACTTCCATGCCTTATAAACAAAACATGCCCTTCAAATTTCATGGCAACATTTGACATAAACATACACTCGACACCTCAGGCTTTTCATTTTATATGCCCATGCGATTTCATGGAAATGTCAATGCATTTAACAATTGATAATGCAAATTATACAATCAAGTCATCATCCATACAAGCAACCAATCAACGTGCCCTAATAATCATGAACGCATCAAATTAAGGCTATGATTCACTTCTGCATGAACAAAGACGCATGAACAATAATTCGTGAACAGTAATTTCCATTATTTAATAAATAATAATATAAATTCTGAATTTCATAAATCAATAAATTATTAAAAGAAAAAAATTATTTTTAATAAAATAATGCTAATCAAGATTAACCCCCAAATCTTTGATTATTCTAATCAATCAGAATTAATGAGTACTAAGCAAGGTTAATCATTTAATCCAAACTAACCATGACTAACAAACCAAACCATGCTTCAACCAAGGTTAATTAACCCAACCATAATCCAACTCTAGTTAATTAATCCAACATTGGTTAATTAACCCAACCTTGGTTAATTAACCTAACCTTGGTCATCTTTTTAACCACCTATCTTAACCCTAGTTAATCTTAATAAAGCCCTCTAACTAGGATTAACTATAAATTAATCTACCCTAAGCAAGTTTAACGAATTAATTGAGGGATTAGAATGTAAACTCACTCGGCGATGATTCCGATGACACAGGTGTTGTGGCAGTGATGAGGGCATGCACGGCTATGTCCAAAATGTCACGGAGGCACTCCGCAAAAATGGGTCTCCATAGAGGCGATTTTCGATTCGGCGAGAACGGTGGGTGAATGGCTTGCAGACAGGTGGCGTGATTCTTCGGTGGTGGACGATGCTTGCAAACGGTGATGGCGCATAGCCATGGCACAAAATGGTGGCTGATTTAGGGAAAAAACAGCAGCACAAGGTGCTATTTGGGGAAGCAAAACAAAAAAGCAACAAGAGAAATAGAAGAGGGAGAAGAACGTGGGAGTGGGGAGGAAGAGAGAGAAACGTGGGAGAGGGTGGGTTGCACATTGGGGAGGGAGAGAGAGAGAGAGAAGCCAAGTCCGATTTCCCTTGCTTTACATCATTTCCCTTCATAAATTCTCGACTTTTCTCTCTATTTTGTCTTGAATAATTAAATGCCACTTCTAGAAAGGGTAAAATGGTAATTTCTCAAAGTATAGTATACCATACTATATGTGTATACGGGCTTGAATAAAATTGGTTTGGGCTCAAATTGTGGAGAAATGGGCTAGAAAATGCAATTGGTCTCAAGGCTTGAAGTTGGGCTCGCTTGGGCTTGGTGGGCTTGGCTTGGGGCCCACTCGGCTAAACCTTAATGGGTGTAAGGCCCATTGGGCATTCGGTTGGCCCATGTCCTCTTAGTTCTAATTTTTCGGCCCGTTGAATCTTTTTTTGATAAATTCTCGGGCTTACCAATAAATTCGAGAATCAATGAGGCAATGTCCAATATTTTAGTCTTGACATCCTTGAAAGTTTGATACCCGAAACCGGATTGAAATTCATAGTTAAAATCGATCAATTGTGACTTTAATACAACCTAGCTATCGGACGGCGTTTATGGGTTCTCGCGCATTTAACTCATGATTGATAGCTTTTCAATCCACAATTGTGCCTATTCAAATTAGGGTAATCCTCAATTGTCAGGTAATCATGCGAGGTTAATTGCTCACGCTGAGTACAAAGCCAAAAAGAAATTGGTTTAACGTCGTTCGTAATCAATGTTGAAGTCATGTGGAGTCACTCGCAATCCGACCTCGTATTTCTGTTGAATCGATTTATTTTCATTCACTAATTGGCCTACAACAGCATGGTATCATCCCTCTTTGATCCTTATGTTCGAGTGACTTATTCCTAATTGAATTCACTAGTCGTATGGGTATCAATCCTTGATTGCCTTTTCGACTAGTCAGTTAACTCATGAGGGGCTAGCTTAGAGTAAACGTAACTAACAATGCATTGATAATATAACCATTTCACATATCCCAAGATGGGTCGAAATTTAGGATGTCACAACCATATCATGAGGAAGTGTTCTCGTTGACAGTCAAGGAAACACCCTCAACAATCGCAACTAGGATAATTGGCTGGAAATGCCCCGTGTCCTCCTAAGACAAGAGTCAGCTATGGATGTGGTCAATGAAGCCATCAAGTGAGGAACTCCTTGCATAGGCATATGGGAGTGCAAGTGTCACGGTCGCAGGGAGGATAACCTGCAAGAAATGCTCTGTAGAATAACTTCAATAGCTCATTAGCAAAAAGATAAGTGTACGTGCCACAATAAAGGAATCGAATGATTTGCAGGCCGTAATTACAAGTACGGTCTCTCTATGCAATCAATTGCTTATGCATTAGTTGATTCAAGAACTATGCATTTGTTTATAGCTGAGTTGCTGATTAAGTCAGTGGGATTAAGACCGAGATCGTTGGAAATAGTTTTTAGTAATTCTACCCCAATAATGGACAAGGTGTTGTCTGTGGTAAGATGTTCAGGTTCCAAGATAGTCATAGGTGATCAAGAAGAATCAATGGTTTGATTGTTGAAGCAATGGATGACTTGATGTCATTGTCGGGAAGGGATTGATTCACAAAGTAATGAGCTATGATGGATTTCTATTAGAAAGTAATCCAGTTTAACTCGTTAGGAAGGGTTATTTATAAGTTTGTTAGAAATCGAGGAGGATCCTTGATCTATTTGATTTCATCACTTGAGATGGATTATCATATGTGGGTTGCCAAAATTGATTAGGCAACTGAAATTAATATGTTGGATGAAGAACCAAGGATGGAAAACATCGTCGTGGTATGATATTATTTTGATGTTTTCCAGAGGAATTGCTTGGATTACCTAGAGTGAGAAATGGAAATTGTGATTGAGTTGGTCCCTAGAACGGAGCCAAATTTCAAGGTGTCTTATTGAATTGCATTATTGGAAGTAAAGGAATTCTATGCTTAGATGCAAGGTTTAATAGACAAAGGACCTAATTACTCTAGTGCGTCTCCGTGGGGAGCGCCAGTTTTGTTCTTAAGAAAGAATGACTAAAACATTGTACCTTTGCGTCGAGTGTTAGTATTTTAGCCAAGGTATGGTCGTGAACAAGTATCCCTTGCTGAGGATAAATGACTTGTTTGACCAATTTCAAGAGCCTCAGTATTTTCAAGATAGACCAAAGATGGGCTATGATTGACTAATGATTAAAAGGAGAATTTGCTAAAGACGACGTTTCAAATAAGATATATTCACTACGAAGTTTACTGTAATATTGTTTGCTTTGATCAATGCACTAGCAAATGTATGGATCGGATGGAAGCAGTTAAGGATTTGCCAAAGCCTATGACAATGACAAGGGTTCAGAGTTTTCTAGGCTTGGCAGGTTGCTATAGATGATGCATATAAAGGTTTTCTATGATAGCTATGCGCTTCACACGAATGCTAAAGAAGGACGTAAAGATGAATGGACGGATAAGTGCAAACGTAGTTTCCAAGAGCTTAAGTATAGGTTGACTACCGCACCTATATTGATAATATCCTATGGTTTTGAAGGATACGGAATTTATAACAATGCGCCGTACAAAGGAATTGGACTGTGTTGTAAGGCAACAAGGAAGAATAGTTACTTGCGCATCCCAATAGTTAAGAACTCATGATTTGAATTATCTAACGTATGATTTGGAATTAGCGGCAATCATTTTTGCGCTAAGAATTTGAAGGCACTACTTGTGCGAAGGAAAGTTCTAGATTTTTACGGATCATCAAAGTCTAAGGTATCTGTTCTCTTAGAAGGAATTGAAATGAGACAATGTCGATACATGAAAATTGTCCATGATTATGAGTGCAACATTTGGTACCATCCTAGAAAGGCTAACAAGGTAATGGATGCACTTAGTCGAAAGTGGTCGATTGTGCAAATGATGGTACAAGAATGGTTTCTACTCGAAAGAGTTCGAGGTTTGAATTTCAAGTTTGAGGTTGGCCACATTGCAAGTCTAATGGCTTCTCTCAAAATAGAGCCCGGAATGCAAACTGGGATTAAGGTAATGCAGTCTATGGACTATGCAATCCAAAGGATTGTGTAGTTGGATGCAACTAAGAGAAACCTAACTTTCAAGTATTCAAGGATGGGATCTTAAAGTTTCGTTGACAATTGTGCATGTTCAACGATGTTGAGCTTATGGAGGAAATCTTTTGGAAGCTCATCATAATTATTATAGTATCCACCCAAGGTAGGACTAAGATGTACCAAAATTTGTGACAATACTAATGGTGGATTGGCATGCAATTGGATATGTGGCAAAATAACATCGCTGATGACTTCTTCTCGAGGTGTTAGTAAAGACCTAAAAAAGTACACAAAAGCTTTTGGTGCAGTGAATAAGAATTGGGTTCCATTAATTCTCAAGTGGTTGAAATGAATTGAGGACTTGAGAAAATCATATGGTGATTTGATGGGATATTTGTTGGAACGAATTTCTAGTATCGATGAGTGATCTCTTGGAAACAACCTCAGGGATTGACAAGTTAGAGGAAACTTTTGCAGACTGAAGTGCTCAGACGAGGTTAAGACCGTGAGGCTCGATATAAGACTGTGAGTTAATGCTTGTCCAAAAGGGACTTTTGCTGGTTGATGTGCAATTTGATGATGCCTATGACGATTGATCCGACGACGGTAGGGAGTGGTCACTAGGGCCATAGGGCTTGAGCAAAGAGCGACTCCTAGTAGGCTTCTAGGAAGTAAAAGGGGGGAATGATGAATTGAACTATGCACTATGCAAGAGATAGTGCTTTTGGGGATAAAATTTTTATTCGAGTGGTATAACAAAATATAGTCAAGCTTGTCAAACTCCAATATAATGGATCGAGGTTAGGGAACTGGGAATCACTGGTTCAAAGATAGTCTAGTAGTCAATGGATGCAATTAAGACTATTCGAGGTAGGCTAAGGACATGACAAAGCCGCTAAAACGATGGTGCAAATAAATGATTAAGGCCTTGGAATTTCAAGCAGGGGAAACATGTTTTCCTTGGGTGTCTCCTATGATAGGGACATCTCGATTTGTTAAGAAAGGAAATCTGAACCTTAAATATATTGGATCTTTCGAGATTGGGATTAGATAAAGATTTTGGCTTTAAATAGAAAAAGAAAGCAAGTTTGAGCACCATCGGCACCTTTAGCCGAGTGGTATGCAGGGATGGAAGCCGCCTCGTTCGATCGGGAGTTTTAATCCCGGAAGCGGCAATTGTCGCGTAGTTACATAAGAGAAAAGAAAAAAAAAGGAAACCAAATTTTTGCAACTTTTATTTTTGCAAAAATGGACAAGTGCTTACCCTTTTGGAACCAAAGATGGTTTAGACAAGATTGTAAGTGATTTGGTAGCACTGAAAGTGTTGGGTAGCATTATGATGCAAAATGAATGACTTGGGAAAGTGAGAATGCAATGAGACATTAATACCCCCATCAGTTTGAGGATGCAGAAAATTCTGCTAATTTCGAGGACAAAATTCCTTTAAGGAGGGAAGAATTGTGACATCCTAAATTTCGACCCATCTCAGGATATGTGAAATAGTTATTTTATCAATGCACTGTTTGTTAAGTTTACTCTGAGGTGGCCCCTCATGAGTTAACTAACTAGTTGGAAAGGCAATTAAGGATCGATAGCGTACGACTAGCGAATTCAATCAGGGATAGGCCACTTGACCATAAGGATCAAAGAAGGATGATACCATGTTATTGCAGTCCAATTAGTGAATAGAAATAAATTGATTCGGCAGAAGTATGAGGTCGGATTATGGGTTATTCCACATGACTTCGATATTAATTGCGAATGATGTTAAACCGATTTCCTTCTGGCCTTGTACTCAGCGTGAGCAATTAACCCCTCAAGATGACATGACAATTGAGGTTCGCCTTGATTTGAATAGGCACGATCATGGATTGAAAAGTTATCAACCACGGGTTAAACACATGAGAACCCCTAAACGCCACCCAATAGTTAGGTCATACTAAAGTCATGATTGATCGATATTAATCACGAATTTCAATCATGTTTTGGGTATCGAACTTTCAAGGATGTCGAGACTAAAATATTGGAAGTTGCCTCATTGATTCTCAAATTTATCGATAAGCTCGAAAATTATCGAAAAATGATTCAACGGGCTAAAAAATTGGAACCAAGAGGAGATGGGCCAACCGAAGGCTCAATGGGCCTTGCGCCCATTGAAGTTTAGACCCAAGTCCACCAAGCCTAGGTGGGCCCAAGCAAGCACATGAGCCCAATTTCAAGCCTTTGAGCCCAATTGCATTTTCTAGCCAATTTCACCACAAATTGAGCCCAAACCAATTCTATTCAAGCCCGTACAAAATCTTGGTTTGTATATGTGTATAGTACAATATATTGTACTTGGGGGAAATTACAAAATTTCCCTTTTTACAAGGTGCATTCAATTTTGGAGGACAAGAGGGAGAAAAAGTCAAGGAAATGATGGGAAATCTTTGGGAAATGGACAAAGCTTCTTGGAGAAGGCTTCATCTTCATCTTTCTCTCTCCTCCCTCACTCTGTTTCTTTCTTGGGCATCTAGCCCATCACCCCTCCCTTTTCTCTCTCATTTTTCTCTATTTTCCTCTTGTTTTCTTCTTGTTTCTTGCCCTTGGATGCCCCTTGATCAACTGGACCACCCTCACCCGCCATCCTTGCCACCTTGCCACTGTTTTGGAGCCACCATGCCACTGTGATTCCTCCCATTCAAGGCTGCCCAAGCCACGCCTCTCTTTCTCCCTCGCAGTTCTCATGTTTGCCAGAAACCACCTCCACCAAGACCCATTTTTGCCGAGTGCCTCCATGACATTTTGGAGGTAGCCATGCGTAGCCCTCGCAGCCACCGTCGTGCCCATGTCGTCGGAATCGTCGCTGGGTAAGTTTACTCTATAATCCTTCGATTAGTCCGTTAAACTTATTTAGGGGAGTTTAGGTATGGTTAATTTGGTTAGGGGTTCGATTATGTCTAATTAAGGTTGAGAGGGCTGATTAGAAAGATTAACCAATGTTGGATTATGGTTAGGTTAATTAACCAAGGTTGGGTTAACTAACCATGGTTGAAAGATGGTTACGTTAGTTAATCATGGTTAGTTTTGATTAAATTATTAATTTTACTTATCTCTTATTAATTGAGATTAATTAGACTAATCAACAATTTGGGGGTTAATCTTGATTAGCATTATTTTATTAAAAATAATTATTTTCCTTTTAATAATTTATTTATTTCTGAAAGTAAGAAATTATATTATTATTATTATTAATTCAAAATTATTATTATTCATTTTAATAATGAGTTTTTTTTAATTATGAATAGTAATGTTCACACGTTACTGTCCATGCAGTACTATTCATGCATAATTGAATTATAGTGTTATTTCGATGCATTTATGATTGTTAAGGCATGTTGATTGATTGCTTGTGCTAATGATGAATTGATTGTATGATTTGCATTATCAAATTTTGAATGCATTGATATTGCGATAAAATTGCGTGGGCATATAAAAGGAAAACCCCGAAGGTCGGGTGTATGCTTATGTCAAATGTTGCCATGAAAATGAATTGGGCATGTTTTGTTTTTAAGGCATGGAAGTTGGACGGGTTTTGGAATAAAACATGATCACGTGTGATTATTTTCCTGCATTTTTTACATGAGAAATTATGCAATGATTGATTTTGTGAGCATGTACCACATTTGCATCAGCTAATATGCAAGATTAAAATGAGTCATTGTGGTGTTCTCATGTGGTCACATAATTGAGCTCGTCGCCTTGGCAGGAGATCGGGGGACGAAGTCCAACTTTTTGGAAATCCCGACGGGAGTTTGCATGCGGGTTGCGATAGAGGTCGGGCCTATGCTCCTTCGGGAATGCCGTTTGGGCAGGAGATCCAGACGTAGCCGTGCTCGATGGGGCGAGGCGATGCTTAGCTATGCGAGTAGACATCGGTAGGATTTCGGTTGTGGCCCTAAGGGACGTTAATAATCAGAACACGTATAAATGCAGGGGTGCATGTGAAACGTATTATGACATGTTCTAATTATGCATGTATTGTTTGCATTAACCATGGTATACGTGAGGTCCCGTGTAGGGTATGACAATGGCCAAGTGAGATCGCATGCGATACGACTCGAATGTGATTGATTTAATACAGAGCTGAGAGTGAGGATGCATTAATTGTGGCATGCATGTGTATTTACCATGCAAAGCATGACATGACTAGGTAAGGTTGCCTACGAGTCGATTGCTTGTTGATGGTATGAATCGAATTACCGAGTAAATCGAGTCATTGATTGGGGCAAACATGAATTGTTTTGCTATTGATCTACTTGAGTGAAATTGGCCATATGATAGGTACCCCAAGGCGAGTTGACGTCCTAGCCGAGGCTTACGGTAATAACTCACTGAGATTATATCTCACTCAGACAGTGCTGGAGCACGTCATGGAGGGCAGCAAGTTGGTGTGCCCAATGGTTGAAGGAAGTAAATTAACCATGTTTAGTATATTTGGATGACTATAGAGGAAGTTGCTTGATTGAGGGGCTTGTGTATAAACTTCATAGGGTTAATTGGTACAAGAATAAAAATGACGTTGCTGCTGTTGCATTATTCTTTTTACTATCCCTATTATGATTGACTGGGTGTAATTGATTTGCTTCCACATACGTTTAATCACAAGATAAAAAGAATGGTCGGTGACGCGTCCTGAGACTTTGCATTCATTTGACCAAGGTGAAGGGGTTGTCACATGCTCGAGGTTCGGGCGTGATAGCTGAGGTGGAAACAGCAATAGCTAGGCATTTCCAACCAATGCAGTATGGAGAAGTAGAGGTGAACAAGGGGTGGCGGTGGTCTAGACAGCCAGCGAGCGGTCTAGTGGCTAAGACTGGCGAGCAGCGGCAATAAGGGGTACGGATAAGGGCTCCCAATCACTGCTGCAGGTGGTTTGAGTGGCAATGAGGCTAGACAAGCAAGGAAAATGGAAGAAAAGAAGAAAAGGAAAAAGGATGAGAAGAGAGAGAGAGTTCGGCTAAGGAGGAAGAGAAAAGGAAGAGAGAGAGAGAGAGAAGATGAAGCCTTCTACCCCCTCATCCAATCTCACTTCAATGCCTATCACTTCCATCCATTTCCCATGCAAACCTTCATAATTGCCAAAGACTTCTCTTCCTCTTTTGTTTTGCATGCATTAATGCCAAGAAAGGCATTTTGGGTCTTTTCACCTTGGGCTCAATTACCAAATTGTCCTTGGGCTAAAGATAAGCTGCGGGCCTCAGAAACGGGGAAGAAATGAATAGGAATGGGTTTTGCAAACCGTTGGGCTCGAATTGGACTCAAAACAAATAATGGGCTAGAAATGGGTTAAGTAGGCTAATTGAGCTAAATGAGCCTACTTGGCTAACTTGGGCCCATGTTGTGGCCCCCACTATTGGGCATGAGGCCACTTGGGTCTTGCTAGGCCCACTTCCTTGTGAATTCAACTTTCTAGCCTGTTAATCCCTTTTCCGTCACTTCGGGCTTACTAATAAACTCAAGGATTACAGAGGCATCGTCCAAAGGTTCATCCCTAACGTTCTTGAGAGTCTGACAACCAAAATTGGATTATCATTCATAGTCAATTTCAATTGAATGCAATTTTAGTGCATCTCGAACTAACGGGTGGTTTCGAGGATTTATGTGTTATCGACTCGTGCTTGACTTAGCCTCAAATCACGTTTAAGTTTTCTTGACACTTGGACGACTTTGACTACTATGAAATTGTGAAGGATCAATTTTTATTTCAAAGTACACGATTACTTGGGGTTATTCCTAGTCTCGATAATAGTAAATGAAATCACTCGTTATCCCATTATATCTTGTCTGCAAATCGACTTATAATCATTCATTGAATTGGCCTATATAACTACATGATTGTCCCTACTCAAATCCTATGATCGAATCGTTATCCCAAGTTGAGTTCTTTAGTTGCATGTACTCATTTCCTCATTAGCTTTTTCCCTCAAGTTTAGTATCTCGAGAGTGATCAATTTTGAGTAAGATTAACTAATAATGCATTGATGAAATTCACAGTTATTCATTCCTCAATAGCTCGACTTTCAGGATGTCACAATTTTTCCCCTTACTGAATTTTTTTCTCGAAATTTGCATTAATAGTAAAATCCTCGAAAAGATGGGGGAGCTGACACCTCATTATATCCTTGCTTTCCCATGTAACTCCCTCTGTCCCATGATGCTGCCAAATTACATTGACCAAGGAGAGAGTTTTGTTCCGAAGTACTTGCTCCTTGCGATCCACTATCTAGATAGGTCTTTCACATACAACACCCTATCATCCATGTCTATTTCCTCAAAATTTAACAAGTGAGACGGGTCTAGTTCGTACTTCCTCAACATAGACATATGAAAGACATCATGTACTTGAGCAAGTTTCAGGGGCAGCACAAGATAATATGCCAAAACTCTGATTCTTTCCAAAATTTCAAAAGGCCCAATGTACCTTGGACTCAATTTTCCCTTCTTGCCAAATCTCAAAGTACCCCGCTTTGGCGATACCTTTAAAAACACATGGTTGCCCACCTTAAATTCCAATGGCCTATTGCCGTTTGTCTGCATAACTTTTTTTGCAACTCTAGGCTGTCCTTAGCCTGTCTCGAATGACTTTGATGGCATCCAAAGATTGTTGCACTAACTCCGATCCCGTAATCTTTCGTTCACCAACCTTGTCCTAACATAGGGGAGTTCTGCAAGGTTTGCCATATAGTGCTTTGAATGGTGCCATCTTAATGCTTTACTAATAGCTATTGTTGTAGGCAAACTCAACTAGGTAAAGTTCTTCCCAACTTCCCTTAAAGTCTACAGCACAAGCCCATAGCATATCCTTAAGCGTCTGAATCGTCCTTTCCGATTGACCATCCATCTGCAGATAATATGCCATGCTATACTACAGTTTTGTCCTCTTGGAAGATTGCAAGCTTTTCCAAAATGTTGCTATAAACTTGGGGTCATGGTTATACGTAATTGTCATTGACACTCCATGAAGACACAATTTGTCACGCGTACAATTCCACATACATGTCTAATTCGAAATCATTTTATATGGAAATAAAGTGAGTTGACTTCATTAATTTGTCAACTATAACCCAAATCAAGTCATTACCTTGTTGACTCCTTGGTAACCCTATCATGAAATCTATTGTGATATGTTTCCACTTCCATTTGAGAATCTTGAGGGGTTGCAGCAATCCACCAGGATTACAATGTTATGCTTTCACTTGTTGGCACGTTAAATACTTAGCTATGTGCTTGGCAATGTCCAACTTCATGCCATTCCACTAAAAGTCTTGCTTTCAATTCGGGTACATCTTTGTACTACCAGGATGGATGCTATAACTACTATAATGAGCTTCCAACAAGACTGCTTCTTTAAGCTCAACATCATGGGAGATGCACAATCATCCACAAAATTTCAACGCCCCATCCTTGGACACTTGAAAGTTGACCTTTCTCTTAGCCTGATCCATTTGTAGAATCTTTTGGACTTAAGGATCCGTCGTTTGAGTGCTTGTAATCTTGGTTTGCATTTCGGGTTCCACCCTGAGAGTAGCCATTAGACTAGCAAGATGGCCTACCTCAAATTTGAAATCTAAATCTCGAACTCCTTCGAGAATGATCCATTCTCATACCATCATTTGCACAATCAACGATGTTCAATTAAGCGCATAAGCCACTTTGTTAGCTTTCCCAAGATGGTATTGAATCTTACAGTCGTAATCTTTAAGAAGCTTCATCAATTGACGTTGCCTCATATTCAACTCCTTTTGAAAGAATAGATACTTTAGGCTTTGATTGTCCATAAAAATTGGGAACTTTTTTCCTCACAAATAGTGCCTCCAAATCTTTAGTGCAAAAATTATTGCTGCTAATTCCAAATCACGCGTCAGATAGTTAAGCTCGTGAGGTCTTAATTGTCGGGATGCGTATACAACCACCTTACCCTTTGTACGACATGTTACTGTAGATCTCGTACCCTCTAGGACCATATGGTATTATTAGGATAGTTACAGTAGTTAGCTTATGTTTAAGTTATTGAAAGCTATGCTCGCACTTATATGTCCAATCAAACCTTTCTTTTTTCTTTAGTAACCTCGTCATGGGCATGGCTATCACATAAAATCTCTCTACAAACCATTTATAATACCTTGCCAATCCCAAGAAAATTCAAACTTCAATAACTGTCGTGGGTCTTGGCCAATTTAGATGGCTTCGATCTTAGCCGAATCAATAGAAATCCCTTCGCTTGAAATTATGTGACCTAGAAATATCACATGAGTTAACCAAAACTCGCACTTACTGAACTTGGCATAAAGTCCATGTTCCCTTAAGGTTTACAGTACTAACCGTGAATGTCTCACCTACTCCTCTGAACTTCTTGAGTATACCAAAATATCATCGATGAATACAATCACAAATTGATCCAAATACTCATTGAACACATGGTTCATCAAGTCCGTAAAGGCTACAGGAGCATTCGTCAAACCGAACGGCATTATGGTGAACTCATAATGACCATAACGCATATGAAATGCCATCTTCGATATATCCTCCTTCTTAATCCTCAATTGATGATAACTTATCCTTAGGTCTATCTTGGAGAATACCAAAACTCCCTGGAGTTGATCAAACAAGTCATCTATCCTTGGCAACGAATACTTGTTCTTAACAGTCACATGAAGGAGTTGCCGATAGTTGATGCAGAGATGCAAGGACCTGTCCTTTTCTTTACGAATAGCACTGATGCTCCCTAAAGAGATGTACTAGGATGAATAAATCCCTTGTCCAATAATTCTTGCATTTGCACCTTTAATTCCTTTAACTTCGATAGCGCCATCTGTTGAAAACTCCTTTTTATGTAAGAACTTATACATATCTTCAGAAGGAATAGCCACAGGGTGGCATATGTTTTTTAGTATGCAAGTGGCAGAAGAAAAACATGAAATATTTCTGAGCTTGTCCGTACCAGACGAAAGAACCGAATAGACTTAATTTTTGAGTCTGACCGTACCAGACGGAAATCTTAAGCAGACTCAGAACATTAGTCTATCAGACTTAGAATGTAATTACAAGATCAGATCACCAACGGTCAAGTATTTCACTTACCTTGTTAATATTGAGTCTGTCGTATCAAACTGATTGGCAGGAATCAATCAACGGACAACTTCCAAAGAAGAATGAAACACTTATGGAAGCCCGGACTCTGATTGTATGGGCGAGTAGAATCCAAGGGGATTTGATCTACCTTCAACGGTCAAAAAGATTTGTCTTATAAAGTTTGTCCAAGAAAAGGAAGGCTAAATTCTCAAGGAAAGAGCCAATGGTCGAGTGTGGCTTGGAAAGTATTTAAGGAGAGAATGAGACCTAGAAGACTAGAGAGGATTAATATATTCCAAAGTTCGATTTTGTTCTTCATCAGTTGTCTATAGTGCGGAATTGTGTGATCTTAGTGTATTACCAAAAAGAGTGACTTTGTGAGACATATTATCATCGAGTGCTAACACTCAAGAGTGTGTAATCACCTTTGATCATATAGTGAAATTCAGCCTATTAGCTGATCGCCTAGAGAGTGGACATAGGCTTGTCTAAAGCCGAACCACTATAGACTGTGTTTGCAATCTTCTCTACTCTCTTCATTTAATTTTTGTTTGTAGATTGAAATAGATTGTTGTTATTTGCGCGTAAACTGTCTCTACACCTATTCATCCCTCCTCTAGGTGTTAATACTAGCTACATCAATCGGTATTAGAGCCCTGTGCTCAGTATTTTTAAGTGTTTATTACTTCTGAGTTAAAGATCCTCTATGGCTAGTATTCTTGCACCAAGTTTGATTGAGGGGCAGAGCAACACTCGTTCACCATATTTTGATGGTAAAGATTACAATATATGGAAGAACAAGATGAAGGCCTTTCTCAGATCAAAAAATCCGCTGGAATGGGATGTAGTTGAAAGAGGAGTTGATCCCACTATTAAAGCTGGAAAAACCTCAAAGAAAGATGATGGGAAAGAAATAGAAACATCAGCTACCATCTCACTAGAAGAATTGACAAAGAGACAAACTCTCGATGCTAAGGCTATCTACTCCCTTTATTGTGCTTTATCACCTAATGAATATAATCGAATATCTTCTTGTGACACAGCAAAAGAAGTATGGGATAGACTACACGTGACATATGAAGGAACTTATCGTGTTAAGGAGACCAAAGTAAATATTTTACTTGGTCAATATGAATCCTTCAAGATGAAACAGGGGGAGTCCATAGGAGACATGTTCAGTCGATTTACGGAGATTGTAAATGGATTGGCATATCAAGGACAACCTGTTTTTGGACCAATGAAAGTCAACAAGCTCTTGAGAGGGTTGTCAAAAGAGTGGAATAATGTGAAGACCTCCATTAGAGAAACCCTGCGAATTTCACCACTGACAATCGATGAGCTTGTTGGTACTCTGCAGTCCTATAAAGTAGAACAAATGAATGAGGAAGTGGAATCTAGAGGTAAGAAATCCATTGCTCTCAAGTCTAATATTGATTTTGATGATATAGATTATGAGGACGAGCTGGACGATGAAGAACTTACTTTGCTAATCAGAAAGGTAAAGAAGTTGAACAAGAAAGGTAGAAGGTTCAAAAGCAAGAAACAAAACAGACAGTCTGGACAACGAAGAACAGAAGATGAGGAGGAATATGTCAAAGATGTTGTCTGCTTCGAATGCAAAAAGAAGGGTCACATAAAACAAAATTGTCCCAAGCTCTAGAAAAATAAAGGGAAATATGAAAAATATAAGAAGGCCCTGAAAGCATAAACATGGAGTGACACTGAGGTTAAAGATAGTGAAGACGAATATGGCAACATCTGTCTTATGGCACATTCAAACTTAGACTTTGAAATAGATTCATGATCAAACTCAGACTCAGACAAAGAGATTGAGGTAAATCATTATGATATTTCAATAGAAGTTTCAGATTATATAAATGAGCTGTGTTTCAATTAAAAAGCTACTCTGAAAAGAATCTCCAATTTAAAAAAGGAAAATCATAAGTTGAGTCATTAGAGTTACTCATTGAAAGGAAAATTTGATGATCTCAAAAAGGAATTTTCAGAACTGAAGGTAAGTCGAGATTTTGTTTTAAATGAAAATGAGTCTCTTAAAAGGGAAATTTTGAAAACAAAAGAAAATCAAAGTTCTTTGCAAAATGAGAATTTATCTCTCAGAAAGGAAATTTTGAATATCAATACAAAGTTTTCTAAAGGGTCGAAAACCCTGCAGCATATACTTTCTATTCAAATTCCTTACTATGATAAGTCAGGACTTGGGTTTTATAAGGAAAGTGATTCGTTAACTGATCTTCCTAAAGTCAAGGAAAGAATTAAATAGAGACCTCCTCGATAGGCCTACAAAAATCATTTTAGAAAGAATTTTGTAAGATCTGTTAGTCGAGAGAATCTAAAGTGTTCTAACTGTGGAGAAAGAGAACATTTTGAAAACAAATGTCCTAAAGTCTAGAGACTTGTTCAAAAGAAATGGATAGAAAAAGCATATACTACTAACCTCAATGAACCTAAGAAAATCTGGGTACCAAAGAAAAAATGAGTATGTGTGTTGGTTGCAGGTAAGTTTTAAAAGCAAGGAGAAATGGTACTTGGACAATGGATGCTCAAGACATATGACTGGAGAGTCAAAGATGTTCATTGGCTTAGAAAGAGTTATGGGAGGAATAGTTTCTTTTGGAGGAAACACCAAAGGAAACATCATTGGCTTAGGAACCGTCAAGATTGGGAGTCTGATCATCAACAATGTTTCTCTGGCTAAAGGTTTGAACTACAATCTACGAAGCATTAGCCAGTTATGCAATGCTGGTTTTAAAATAAGTTTCAAGGAGAACCTATGTTCGAGAACCAGCAACGATTCCTCTCAATCATTTACTGGATGAAGGCATGGGAATATCTATCTCTTGGATATAAATGAAGACACTGCAAAATGTTTAATTTCAGTCCAAGATGAAGCAAATCTCTGGCATCACAAACTTGGACATGTTAGTATGAAACAAATTTCAAAGCTACTCAGCAAAAAGCTTGTTCGTGGACTGCCCTTGTTAAACTTTAAGAAGACAGAACTTTGCTCCGCATGCACTCTGGGAAAGCAGGTAAGAAGTTCTTTTAAATCTGTTAAACAAGTTTCTACTAATCATGTATTGCAGCTTCTTCATATGGATTTATTTGGACCAACTAGAACTCAGAGCATTGGAGGTAAGAAATACTGCATTGTAATTGTAGATGATTATTCTTGTTTTATATGGGTGTTCTTTCTTGTAAATAAAGGGGAAACCTTTTCTTATTTTTCAATATTTGCAAAAAGAACTCAAAATGAAAAAGGTTATTCTATTTATAGTATTAAAACAGATCATGGAGGAGACTTTGAAAACCAAGACTTTGAAGATTTTTGTAACAAAAATGGTATTGAGCATATGTTCTCCTCTCCCTACACTCCTGAACAAAACAGAGTCGTAGAAAGAAAGAACAGGTCCTTGCAAGAGATGGCCAAAACTTTACTCATAGAAAGCAATGTAGCAACTCATTTATGGGCAGAAATAGTTTCCACCTCATGCCATATCATTAATAGAGTCTTTCTTAGACCAATTCTTGAGAAAACTCCTTATGAAATTTTCAAAGAAAGAAAACCAATTGTCTCATATTTTCGCATTTTTGGATGTCGATGTTTTATTCTTAAAAATGCTAATAATTATCCAAGCAAGTTTGAAGAAAGGTCAGATGAATGTATTTTTCTGGGATACTCAAACACCAATAAAGCATACAGAGTGTTCAATAAGAATACTCAGACTGTGGAGGAATCCATGAATGTGAAGTTTTTAGAGTGAGATGATCCTGACCAGAACAAAACTCATAGTGAAGATTCAGAGCCAACTATTTCGTCTGAGAAATCTTCTTTCAACAAAGAAGCTGAATGTTCTAAGAAAACAGTCACAAAGGATGTTCTAGAACAAAGAACCATTCAATTTGATACTACACAGTTACCAGAAGATTCTGATGACAATGCAGTGCAGAACAGAAACTGGAAGCATAAGTCTAGTCATCCTCAAGAGCTAGTCATTGGAAATATCGATGAAGGAGTGCGAACCAAATCGAAGAACAAAAAGGAAACAAGTATTGTGGCAGTCATCTCTAAGATTGAACCCAAAGGAATAGACGAAGCCCTTACAAATGAAAGCTGGATAGAAGCAATGCAAGAAAAACTCCAGCAGTTTAAAAGGAATGATGTGTGGGAATTAGTTCCCAAACCCAAAGGAAGAACCATCATAGGTACTAAATGGGTCTTCAGGAATAAAATGGATGAATTTGGTAAGGTGACCAGAAATAAGGCAAGGCTTGTAGCTAAAGGTTACTCACAGTCAAAAGGAATAGACTATGATGAAACCTATGCACCAGTAGCAAGATTAGAAGCAATCAGACTGTTGCTTGCCTATGCTTGCTTTCAAAACTTCAAAATATTTCAGATGAATGTAAAAAGCGCCTTCTTAAATGGGTTTATCAAAGAAGAGGTCTATGTCGAATAGCCTCCTAGTTTCGAGGAACCAAGAAAGTCAGACCATGTATACAGACTGAAGAAGGCTCTGTATGGTCTAAAACAAGCAACTCGATCCTAGTATGAACGACTGAGTAAGTTTCTACTAGACAACAGCTTCAAGAAAGGTATGGTTGATACAACTCTATTTATCAAGAAAGAAGGTGAGGATATTCTGCTAGTACAAATTTATGTAGATGATATTATCTTCAGTTCCTCTAATGAATGTTTGTGTAATAATTTTTCAAAGTCTATGCAGGAGGAATTTGAGATGAGCATGATGGGAGAACTTACATTCTTCCTAGGACTTCAGGTTAAACAATCTAAACATGACACTTTCATCTATCAAGAAAAGCATGCCAAAGACTTGATCAAGAAGTTTGGAATGGAGAATTGCAAGAAGACAGAAACTCCAATGTCCACCTCCATCAAACTAGATCAGGATGATGTGGGGAAGAAAGTTGATCAGAAAACCTATAGAAGCATGATTGATTCTCTTCTTTATCTTACTGCATCAAGACCAGATATTCTATATAGTGTATGCTTGTGTGCTCGATTCCAAGTTGACCCGAGAGAATCACATTTTTCTGCTGTTAAGCGCATAATAAAGTACATAACCACTTATCCACATTTGGGTCTATGGTATCTGAAGGGAACAGACTTTACTTTTCTTGGTTACTCAGATGCTAACCTAGCAGGATGCAAGGTGGACAGAAAGAGCACATCAAGAACATGCCAACTTCTAGGTCAGATGCTAGTTTCATGGTTATCTAAAAAGTAGAACATTGTGGCTCTATCTACAGCAGAAGCAGAATATGTCACTCTTGGAAGTTGTTGTTCACAGATCCTATGGATGAAACAGCAACTGAAAGACTATGAAAAGGAAGAAACCTGTACTGAAATAAGGTGTGACAATACGAGTGCTATAAATCTCACCAAGAACCCGATCTTACATTCCAGGGCAAAGCACATTGAAATCAAGTATCATTTTATTAGAGATCATGTGCAAATGGTGATATAGTTGTGGAATTTATTGATTCAAAAAATCAACTAGCAGACATCTTCACAAAGCTGCTGGATAAAGGTACATTCGATTCAATATGCAGTAGATTAAACATTATTAATCCTTTTGCATAAAGTCTATGAGAACAGGATATAATCTGGGAGAAGCAATCGTTTGGATGGACAATCTTTTGCAATATACTCAGAAGGACTCGATGGTATTTGGAATTTATTTTTGGCGCATAAGTCATTCCTTTATATGATTGAATTTGGTAAGCTATTATTAGCAAATAATTGATTTGCATAATCTATGGTATATGAAAATGTCGACTACATTTATTTTTTCCGTTTTTTTTAATAACTGCCCTTTTCGGTTATTTTTCAAAACATCGTGTCTTTTCATTTTCCCCTCTTCACAAGGGTTTATAACCCCCAAGAACCGAGTTTTTCACAGAGCAAAAGAACAATCTGTCTCAGAAACCCTAAAAGAACAAAATTTTCTCTCAAAATCGAACCACATCCTCTTCGAACATGGCTTCGAGATCCTCCATTTCTAGATCAAGGTCTGCGTCTCCAACTCCTCGAAGAAGATCAAACAGACTTGTTGGTAGAGGACCAAGAAATGTAGAAGGAGGACAGACGCATTTCGATCTGACTCAAACTTCTGAGGATTCTCAAAGACAATCTCCATTTGCATCAGCTCAGAGGGTTACAAGTGAAAATGTGGAATCTCAAAAAAGTTCCCCAACAGAATTTGAGTAGAGACATGTCTCCAAAAGAGGTATGTATGGATTAACTCTGCCTATACCTACTGATAATCCCCATACCGTCATGAAAATGTATGAGTGGTTAGTGCAAAGAGACGCTACTAAGGATGTAAAACTTTTTTACTTGAGACAAAAAGGATACACAAATGAGTTGCGTCTAGTTCAAGCTATTCAAATGACAGAACAACCACCTACACGAAGAGAACGGGTTAGTGAAGGTAGTAGGAGTATGGATAATGTCTGGGGAGAGAAAGAAGATGATGAACGAATTTACAGAAATTTTGAAGTTAGAATGGGGATTGCTGCAGTGGCTAGGAATACTACAGGGAAGTTATTCCGATCCAAATAGCATAAGACTTTTTATAACAAATTGTTGGAATGGGGAGTTATGCATCACAGGATTGTGGATTTTGATTTCTTGGATGCTGCTGATGTAAATTTGCGAGGATATTTTGAACTATTGCAAATGAATCAATTCTGTACTGACTCTGCTGTTGTCTATCCTGAACTCACAGCATACTTCTACTTCAATTTGACTTTCCTGTCTCCAGATAAAATGCAGTTCAGTGTGCATGATAAATTCTATGAGGTTAATACAGATGTCTTGGTTGATATTATGAAAGTTGGGAGGGGCCCTCTCAAACCTATTGAAGTGACCTATGAGAATGTGTGTAAATATCTCACAAAGTCTGTTAGGGCGTCTATCACTTATCCCTATCTGACTTTTGTAAGAACTATTCTGCACAAAATAATCATCAACTGCATACGTCCAAAGGCATCATCAAAGACTGATGTGGCCAAGTTTGAGGCAAAGCTGATGTGGGCGATTGAAAAAGGAGTTCCGTTCTCACTCCCACACACTGTTCTACTACACATGTATAGAATAGTTTCAAAAGATAAAGTTCAGTTGCCTTATAGAGCTTTGGTGACCATAATTTTTGAGCATCTCCAGATAGAGATACCCACGAGATTTTACACCACTGTTCTTCCAACAATGACCGTTGGCCAAAAGATGATAGCTAAAATGGGACTGAAGGATGTCATGGAGACATGGAGGAGAATAGAGAAGGAATTAGCTAAGGCTTCAAAAACTACAAAGAAAAGAGGAAAGGAAGTAGCTGCTGCTGAGCCAAGTTCTAAAAGAAGGAGACAACTATTGTTGCATGATGAAGAGGATGAAGAAGAAAGTATTTCTGAAATTCTGGCAAACTTGAGACAAGCAGGACATAGAACGACAAAACCAGAAGTAGAAATGCCTCCATCTGATGCACTAGAAGAGAACATTCCTACTTCAGAACCTCATCTTGTAGAAAATGATGAGCCGGAACAAGAAGAAGAGCTAGAAGAAGAAGATGAAGTAGGAAGAGAGGAAGAAGGACTTAGAACAAATGAGGGTGCTATTCTTGAAGCTGAGGAGGACAGAAACCCACTGGGACAACAAGGCCAAACTAAAGCTTCAACTTAGGGGGAGCCTATGTCTCAGAATGCTGAAACAAATATCCCTGCAACTTCATCTGATCATGCCGAATCTCAGAAGATATTGGCTTTGCTTATGGAAATAAGAGATTGCCTAGTTGCTATGGAAACCTCTCTCAACAACAGGCTGGAGACTCTTGAATAGACAGTCCATCAATGTCTCAACATGATTGAGGAGTTAGCCACGGATATGGAGGATTTCACCCTTATTTGGACCCCTAAAAAGAAATCTTCCTAAAGAAATCATCTTCTAGTCCATTTTGTTTAAACTTTTGTCAGTTTTTCTATCAGACTCTGCTTATCTTTCAGGTATACACTTTTTGAAAGTGACAAAAAGGGGGAGAGATACTTTGGATCTTATTTGGTTATTTATGTGCTTGATTGTGGTTGTGTGGCAGATACATGGTTGGTTATTATTGCAGAAACTTGTTGATTGGTTGTGTGGTTGGTTGTGTTGAACATGGTTTATGTGCTTGATTGGATCATTATTTGACTAGTTTGATATTTTGTTATACTAGTCAAAGTATGCAAATATATTTGGTCTAACCATGTTTTGTAGGAACAACAAACCATATTATGCAAAAATGTCTTGTCTAACCATGTTTTGTAGGAATAAACCATAAGCATAAAAAGTTTCATCACCATAAACAAGGGGGAGATTATTGAAAACTCCTAGTTTTGATGTTAACAAAATCTTTTTATATAAGAACTTATACATATCTTCAGAAGGAATAGCCACAGGGTAGCGTATGTTTTTTAGTCTGCAAGTGGCAGAAGAAAAACATGAAATATTTATGAGTGTGTACGTACTAGACGGAAGAACCGAATAGACTTAATTTATGAGTCTGATAGTACCAGACGGAAATCTTAAGCAAACTCATAACATTAGTCTATCAGACTTAGAATGTAACTACAGGATTAGATCACCAACGGTCAAGTATTTCACTTACCTTGTTAATATTGAGTCTGTCGTACCAAGCTGATTAGCAGGAATCAATCAATGGACAACTTCCAAAGAAGAATGGAACACTTATGGAAGCACGGATTCTGATTGTATGGGCGAGCAAAATCCAAGGGGATCCGATTTACCTTCAACGGTAAAAAAGACTTGCCTTATAAAGTCTGTCCAAGAAAGGGAAGGCTAAACTCTCAAAGAAAGAGCCAACGGTCGAGTGTGGCTTGGAGAGTATTTAAGGAGAGAATGAGACCTAGAAGACCATAGAGGATTAATATATTCCAAAGTTCGATTATGTTCTTCATCAGTTGTCTATAGTTCAAAATTGAGTGATCTTAGTGTATTATCTAAAAGAGTGACTTTGTGATATATATTATCACCGAGTGCTAATACTCAAGAGTGTGTAATCACCTTTGATCACATAGTAAAATTCAGCCTATTGGCTGATCGCCTGGAGAGTGGATGTAGGCTTGTCTAAAGCCGAACCACTATAAACTGTGTTTGCAATCTTCTCTACTCTCTTTATTTAATTTCTGTTTGTAGATTGAAATAGATTGTTGTTATTTGCACGTAAACTGCCTCTACACTTATTCACCCCCCTCTAGGTGTTAATACTAGCTACATCACCATCCTATAAGGTGCTTTAGAAATCGGCTCCATTCCAGGAGCCAACTCAATCATACACTCGATTTCCCTCTCTCGAGGTAATCCAGGCAATTCCTTTGGAAATACATCTATATAATCTTGCACCACGGTGATGTTTTCCATTCTTGGTTTCTCCACTAATGTAACCGCTACCACTGCCAAATAACCTTAGCATCCTACATCCCACAGTCAGGTCACCTCAAGTGACGAAATCAGAGGGATTGAGGGTCCCCCTCAATTTCTTACAAATTTGAAACTATCACCTACTACCGGGTTGAACTGAATCGTCTTTCCATAACAATTTACCGTAGCTCATTGTTTTGGTGAGCCAATCCATCCCAATTATGACATCAAAGTCATGCATCATTATCACAATAAATCAATGGCTTCCTCATGACCACCAAGAACTAGATTATAGCTAAAACAACCTAACTCAGATAATATTTCATCCTATTAGAAATACTATAAACTACTCCCAAAGATTTTGGACTTAACCCCACTAGCTTAACAAACTGATCAGCAACAAAAAAATGTGTAACACTAGGATCAAATAACGCATAAACAACATGATCATGCAAGGATACCATACCTATAACTACGGTGGGTGAATTCTCCGCCTCCCCTCAGGTTATGGCATAAACTCTTCCTTGCGCCTAGGGTCTACCATAGTTATTTGGCGATGCGTTCCCTACAGGTTGTCCTCCCTGCGGTGGTGGTAGAATCATCCTCATGGGCTTATTCGGACAATTCTTAACTTGATGGCCTTATTGGCCACATCCATAATAAGCTCCCTTCCTAGAAAGACATGGGGCATCCCTATGCCTCCTCCCATACAGTAAGCATACTCCCATGGAATTGGATGCCAGTTTTCCCACACAGTTCTTCTTATTTGGTGGGATGGGATTCCTTCCTCCTGACATCAATCTCTTCCCAAGTCAACGATTGTCTCAACTAGGCACAAACTGTGATCCAAATGTGGCTGCCCTCTCAGTCATGTTCTTCTCAATTATTTGGGCCCTTTTGTACATCTCGTAATAGCCTTTTAGGTTCAGGGGCACCAACTGATCTTTGATTTCCGGCTTCAAGCCATCCCTAAACCTCCTTGCCTTATCCAAGCGATTCTCTATCATCCTCAGAGCATACTTTGACAACTTAGTAAACTTTGCTTCATATTGATCCATAGACAATTGATTCTGACGAAGCCGCTGGAATTTTGTCATCTTATATTCTCGTGCACTGTTCAAGAAATACTTTTTGTTAAAGGCCTCAAGAAAGGCACCCCATGTCTAGGCCGTACCTTTAGGGAATACTCTTCCTCGAGTAGCTTCCCACCACTTACTAGCATTACCTTGCAATTGGTAAACCACCATAATCACTCTATCTTCCTCTGACATTCAATACCGCACATTTTTTCTCCATGTCTTTGACCCATAGGAGTACAGTCTTAGGGTCACCTGTGTCTTTGAACTTTGGTGGCTTGAGCCTTAAAAATTATTTCACCGACTTATGCACTGATCGCTTGCAACCCCCATTCCTAACCACGGGAACCTCAATTGGGGCAACAGGAGTAGTGACGACAGCTCGATTCTCAACTTGCTGTCCTATTAATGTCTCTAGTGCCTACAGGATCCCATCTAACCTAAGATTCCCTGGCACTCTACCCTAAGAACCAGCTTGACCAAATACTGCCTTACACCTATGGGCTCTCTGCTCAGGATTGCTCATCTCGTAGAATCATCATTGATCCTACTTTCCAATTCTAGCAATGAATTAGAAACTATGAACAACCCACTTACAACATGATTTCATATAAGCAACCACAAGCGTATAAAGTAAACATCATCTCTATCTTACTATCCCATAACCCATCGCACCTTATCACTTCAGGCATTAACCAGGCTCTGATACCAAAACTGATGGGGATGTGACGCCTCGAACCTTGAGTGCGCAACAACCCCTTCACTTTGGTCAAATGAATGCGACGTCCTAGGACGCATCGCCGATCATTCTTTTTATCTTTTCATTATTTGCAAGCGGAAATGATCTATCACTTAGTCAAGCAAACAACAACAATAGGGATAGCAGGGTGAACAACACTATAGTAGCAAACCATCTCATTTATTTATTCATTAGATTAACCCCTAAAGGAACATCTCTTAATTACAAGCTCGTCAGTGGGTGAGTTCCTTTCCAAGCCTACAAAAAGATGCTAGGGTTGGGTTAATCTACTCCTCTAAAAAACTTGAGCCCGGTACATCATTCAAGGACTACCAAAATACAAGAACTCATCAGGGTCAGGCTCTGTTGGGTTGTAGTTAGAGGGGCATAGATCGGTTGCTGGCTGGGCAAGATCAGGATCCTCCATAGTCCCATATGGAGGGTCTATCTCCATAGGATCCTAATCCTCATCCTTAAGGCCCCTACCACGCAGGCCATCAAAAACATGCAGAGGGCCGAGCAGAATCTCACTCTCCTAGATGAACCACGCTAAGAACTGATGGAGAACTCATATCCTCGGTCCCTCATCCACCCAAATGGTGGACACATACTTCTCACACAAGTACACCCACCCCGAAAACCAATGGGTCATGACAATGGTCTCCTAATCCTTAGGGACCCCAAACTGCACCGAGTGGTGCACCATCTTAGGGAGTTGAAATTGTTTAGCAACGATAAATGGGATATAATCTCAGTGAGTTCCCACCCTAAGCCCTGCTTAGGACATCAACTTACCTTGGGGTACCTATTTAATAGCCAATCTCTCAAGTAGATCAATAGCAAAATGATACTCATTTGCCTTAGTCAATGACTCAATCTACTCGGTAATCCCATCAATAATATGAACAAGCAATTAACTTACGGGCAACCTTACCTGGCCATGCCACACCATGCACGATAAGTACACAAACATATCACAATTAATGCATACCGCACTCTCAGCATTGCATTAATCAACCACAAATGAGTCGTATCGCAGGTGACCTCACCTAGCCATTGCCACACCCAACATGATACCAACTTAGGCATACCATAATCATTGCAACCAGCATAAACATAATAAGAACCAATGACAACATGTTTCTCATGCACCATTGCATTCATGCGTGTTTCGATTATTAATGCCTTTAAAGACCACAACCGAACTCCCGTTGGTGTCTTATGGCTTTGCCAAGCATCGTCCTACCCCATCAAGCATGGCTACATTTGGAACTCCCACACATATGATATTCCCGAATGAGCATAGATCCGGCATCTACTACGACCCGCATCCAGACTCCCGCCAGGATTTTCGATAAGTCAAACTTCATCCCCCAAACTCTCGCCGGGGTGACGGGTTATATTGTGTGATCACATGAGCACACCACAAATAATTGATTATATGCATTAACCAATGCAGATGTGGTACATACTCAACATAAAAAGTCTACTGCATATTTTTCATGTAAAAATTATAGGAAAAAATTGCACGTGGTATCATTTTATTTCAAAACCCGTCCAACTTTCATGCCCTATCATTTAAACATGGCATTCTCATTTTCATTGCAAAACTTGACATATATATGCCGACACCTCGGGGTTTTCCTTTTATATGTCCATGCAATAGTACACAAACTTCAAATCATAATTATCAAAACAATGAAGCACTTAACAATTTCAATCACACAATCAATACTTTATTGACCCAAGCAGCAATACAACATGCTTTAATAAACAAGGACTCATCAAATTAATCCCATAATTTAATTATTAATAATAAATATTGTTCATAATTAAATTAAATTAATTATTATTAAAATAATTAATAACAATAAACAAATTTAATAATAATTAAAAAGAAATTAATTCTTTTTAATAAAATAATACTAATAAGGATTATCCTACTAATCCTCGATTATCCTAATTAATCACTGTTAATTAGCACTAACCATGATTAACAAATTAATTAAAGTTAACCATAGTTAACTAAATTAACCATGCCTCAACTATTATTAGTTAACTCAACCTAGTTTATTAACCCAACCATAGGTCGACTCTAGTTAATTAACCTAACATTGGTTAATTAACTTTACCGTAAGTCAACCTTCGTTAATTAACCCAACAATTATTAACCATAGTTCACTTTTTGAATAACCCAACCATGGTCATTTTTCTAACCAATCATCCTAACCATAGTCAATCTTAATTAATCCCCTAACTAAGATTAACTATAAGTTAACCTACTCCTAAGCAAGTTTAACGGACTAATCGAAAGATTAGAGCGTAAACTCACTTGTTAATCAGGTCGGAGACATGGGCGCAATGGCAATAGCGAGGGCTACACACGTGGACCTCAGAAACATCGATGCAAGGTGGCCCAAGGATGGAAATAGCAGTTGCAAGTGCTGGTTTTCTCTGTTTTGCAGAAAACCGAACAAAACTAGGGGGATCAGCAGTTGGACGGGCTGACTGGCGGTCCGGCGAGCAGCTGGTTGACGTCCGATGGCTCTAGGTGGCTGAGGGTGAGGTAGTTGTGGCTGGTTCGAGCAGTGGTGAGGCAAAAACAATAGCAGTTAGGCATTTCCAGCCGGTGTAGCAAGGAGAAGTAGAGGCGAATAAGGGGCAGAAGTGGTCTGAACGGTTGGCAGGCGATCTAGCGGCCAGGATTGACGAGCGGCGACAACAAGGGGTATGAATAGGGGCTCTTGTTCGCTATTGCAGGTGGCTCAGGCAGCAATGAGGTTGAACGAGCAAAGAAAATGGAAGAAAGGAAGAAAAGGAAGGAGGAGAAGAAAGAGACTTCAGCCAAGGAGGAGGAGAGAGATAGAGAGAGAGAGAAAAGATGAAGCTTTCTACCCCCTCATCCAGTCTCACTTCAATGCCCATAACTTCCATCCATTCCCCATGCAAACCTTCATCATTGCCAAAGACTTCTCTTCCTCTTTTGTTTAAATGCCAAGAAGGGCATTTTGGCCTTTTCATCTTGGGCTCAATTAACAAATTTTCCTTGGGCTAAAGATAAGAAGCAGGCCTTGGAAATGGGTTAGAAATGAATAGGAATGGGCTATGCAAATCGTTAGGCTTGAATTGGGCTCAAAATAGATAATGGGCTAGAAATGGGTTAAGTGGGCTAATTGAGCAAAATGGACCCACTTGGCTGACTTGAGCCCACATTGTGGCTGCCCACTATTGGGCGTGAGGCCCATTTGGGCCTTGCCTGGCCCACTTTTTTTGTGAGCTCAACTTTCCAGCCCGTTAATCCCTTTTCCATCAATTCGGGCTTACCAATAAACTCAAGGATTACAGAGGCATCGTCCAAAGATTCGTCCCTAATGTTCCTGAAAGTCTGATATCCAAAATCAGATTATCATTCATAGTCAATTTCAATCGAATGCAATTTAAGTACTTTTCGAACTAACAAGCAGCTTCAAGGATTTACGCATTATCGACTTGTGCTTGACTCAACCTCAAACCATGTTCAAGTTTTCTCGATGCATAGACGTTTTCGACTATCATGAAATCACAAAGGATTAATTCTCATTTCAAAGTACACGATTACTTGGAATCGACTCGGGGTCATTCATAGTCTCAATAATAGTAAACTGAATCACCTATTATCCCATTATATCCTGTTTGCAAATCGACTTATAATCATTCCTTGAATTAGCCTATATAACCACATGATCATCTTTACTCAAGTCCCATGGTCAAATCGTTATCCCAGGTTGAGTTCTTTAGTCGCACGTACTCATTTCCTTATTAGCCTTTTCCCTCAGGGTTAGTATCTTGAGAATGATCAATTCCAAGCGAGATTAACTAATAATGCATTGATGAAATTAACAATCATTCATTCCTCAATGGCTTGAATTTCAGGATGTCACAATTTCTCTCGCAAAAAATGAACAATTTGGAGAATAATTTTCCAAAAATGACTACTTGTATTGCTTTAAAAAAATTATAAGGAAAAATGTTCCACTACCGACAATAATTTATGTATGCACATTTCATGCACAATGAATTTTTTTTTCATTTATTTTTTGTAAATAACAATTAACTATCCATGTTGGCATCCATTGTGGCCTCTTAAAATGATATGGCATCAATACAGACATAGTGGATGGCCAAGATCGTTTAAACCGACACACACACTTTGTCTGTTTTCTCTCTCTTTCTCCTTATGATTGAACATCTAAATCAAGATGGTATAATTTTTGCTTAGGGAGTTACGTCATCAATTTGGCTTAACTTTACCGAAGTGAACTATGTCATCATAATTACATAACATGATAATTTATTTATTGGAGGTTTTAGTTTGAGTCAAATTTGAAAAGTTGAGGTACTTGATTGAATAAAAAAGAAGTTTGGATACTTGATTATAAAACAAACAAATTTTCAATAACTTATAATTTGTTTTCCCTTATCTATTCTCATGATATGTTAGTAATATACTGGATAAAAATTGTACAGTTTGAAATGCGAATACATATATATCGTTGTGTTACTTAAAACTACATATAAAAGATTGACATTATTACAATATGATTACACATCAATTTTTATAAACAAAAAGAGGTTAAATATTATGAAGGACTATTTGATTTAAAAGACTTTACACAAAAATTGTATCTGATAACTGACTTTTGTTAGTAATCCGTGCTATTCAATGAGAAATCACAAGAGAATTATATTTATCTTCATAAATATGAAATAAAATAATAATCATAATTAGGGCATTAACGATTACTAAAGAAAATGTATTAAATAAATTCATTGTAGTACTTTTACCCAAATTTAATAGGGACCCAAAAAGTACAAGTATCTCTCCGTAAGTTCAACAAATGTGTGGGAGATAGAAATTTCGTAAAAAACATGTACATACGTGTATGTCACGGAAAAGTGAGGACTTAATTAATAGAGTTCTTCCTTGACTACTGACTAGTAGTATGAACGAATATTGACTACAGCCACTGTTATACTTTGGTGAAGTATTATACTCAAACTATTTCTATGCAATCTGACACGAACATCAATTTCTTCCATAAATTAAGGAAAAATTAAACTTGCAATTTCATTTCTTTTTCTATATTATTTGATTGCATTTTAATAATAATGCTAAATTAGTAAGCACATCATTTCATAAGTAAACCCACAGAAGTTAAATTACATCTAAAATAAAAAACTGTTGTTGTTGCTTGTTGTTTTTCATGAATTGACAAAATTTGACTCATTTGCTTTAATGAGACATGTTCAGTCTGCCCATACAATGATGGTATATTAAAGTTCAATTTTTTAAACAACTATTTTTGAGGTCGTATTTGAGTTAACCCATTTTAATAATACGGTCTTACGTTCACTTCATAGGAACCGAACCCGGTTTGCTAAACCCTATCGGCCTTGTAAGGTTCGAAGAACAAATGGGCAAGGTTGGAGGATTTGTCTTGGAAAAGCTCGACCCACTAATGCAAGGGTGAGGCCAAGGGCAAAAGTTCTTTTAATATTTTTAATAGCAGGCTAGCTTCGATGAATGAATTAGGCCGACAATGGTAAGGAAAACCATAGAGAAATAAATGCATGATAGATAGATTCTACGTAGGTCTTATTTGTTGGATTTGGAATCAGATTACCTAATGAATTGGGGATTCAAAATGCTGCATTTTTCATTTGAAAAAGATTTAAAATTTGCAGAAATCCACAAACCCAACGCTTTCCAAAAATCGGACAGAACTTTCCAAAAATTCAGGTCATCAGCTTTCAGTAAATGTGAATATCAAGTGTATCGAACTGAAGAGAAATGAGAGGGTCAAAGTTTGGACAAATATATAAATAAAATAATTGACTTTTCATTAAAAAAGGGAAATTTTGTGTATGGCGATTCTTTACAGCCAAGAGGCCCAAGTTTTCCAAGCAGCGGGCCAAAGGGCCTTATACAAATCCAGGTCATCAGTTTTCCCAGCTTATGGTGAGGCTCAGGCCGATGAGCCTCACCATGACTCGATGTTGCCAAGGCCAGCAACGGTCTGGCAAGCTGGCAAGGTTTGCCGACGACCAGAAAGGAGGACAAGTTGAAAAGGAAAAGAAGAAAGGGGGAAAAAGAGAGGAGAAAAATGTAACAAAATCATTAAAAATTTAAAAGAAAATAGTTTGGACTATAAATTTTAAAGATCTTATCAAACACATTTCTATCCTAGAAACAAAAATTTTGGGCAATTACCGAACACCTATGAATGTTCAGAAATTGTTCTTAGGAATAGAATAATAAAGAATCATTTATAAATATAAACTATTTCCGAACACAAAATTGTTACTATACGCATCCTTAGAAGAACTATTGGATCTTGGTGAACATGCGAGGGACATGAGATCATTGCGATACTTGGATGAACCAAATAGAAGGAGAACAACTTTAATAATATGAATACATCAATCTACTTAGAAGGATCTCAATATCGAAGGTGAACAGTAGAGATTAGGCGAAATTACCAAGTTTTGATGTATCATGTTGTAAAGGAAGTTTACATTATCGGTGGAATAGAGAGTACTCCAAGTACGTGGAAATGAAGACCTAGCTCTAAATCGATTTGTTCAAATTTCAATTGGTGCTTTGAAGCCAATTATTTCGTTCTCAAAATCCACAAGAGATGTTTTGGGATAGTCAAGTGGGTTGAATATTTTTAACTAAGTAGAGTGGGAGTGGCAAGTGATTTTGTAGAGACAATTTGATTTATTTTGGGCAAGATTTATTAATTAGTTCCATGTAAACATTCTAAGTTAAGAAGGACCCTCGTAAAAATCTAGAAAGCTTGACTAAGGCTAGAGGTGTCAAAATGGGTCATAAACCCATATTATGACTAACTTTTAGTTAAATGGGTCAAATATGATTCAAGTGAATGTTAAATATGGGTCAAATATGGGTCAAGTGAAAATTAAATATGGGTCAAGTAAACGTTAAATATGGGTCAAATATGGGTTGAGTGAGTTATTAAGTAGACCCATCATCTCTCTCCTTCCATCCTCTCCTCTACATGTTCTCGACCTCTGTTGTTGATCCTGCCATCATGCCACTGTCACTATCATTGATCCCGAGCTTGTCGTTGTCGGTTGGAGCTCAGCTTGAATCTGGGTAGGCGAGCCCCAAACTCACTGGCTACAACAGAGCTCGTGGCTCGCCAGATCTGCACGAGTCAAGCTCAGCGACCTTAGTGGAGCTTAGATCGGCCGAGCCTCGAGTTCGTCGGCCTTAGTCGAGTTTGGGCTCGTTGGCCTACGTCTTGGCCAGTCACCATCGGGCGGCACCAGCAGAGGAGAAGGGGGAAGAAGAAGGAAGAAGAAAGAAAAGAGAAAAGAAAGGGAAACTAAAAAGAAAAAGAAAAAAAGAAAAGAAAAGAAAAAATAATAAAAATTTATTTTTAAAATAAATAAAAAATTTATTTTCCAAAAATATTTCAATTTAGAGGTATCCACATTTTTATATTTACTAATTTTTTATTATTTAATTTACTTTATAAATTTGATGTGAAATTTGTATTCAAATAATTTATATGTGAAAAGTTTAAAGTGGACTAAATAAGTGGGAGTAGATTTTCTTAAATTAAGTTAAATATTAATATGTGTTGATAGTATGGGTCGGGTATGGGTCGGGTATAGATCATCAAATTTACATTGCATGAAAATGGGTCAAAATGGGTTAAATGGGTCAATATGGGTCGGACCATTTTCAACTCAACCCAAACTCAACCCAACCCACCCATTTGACACCCCTAACTAAGGCCATTTGTAACCTACATCGGGGTAGGCACACCCTAGGCCTTGATCAGGAATGAGTGTACACTGCGAAGCATTGACTTGTCTTTAGTAGAGGTGTCAACGAGGAAAGTTGTTCGCCAAGAAAGTCTCTACAAAGACGATCCCCGATGATAAGGAGGAAGACCAGTGACAATGTCAAGATGATCTCCAACTCCTATACATATTTTTGATCCTACAAATCCCTTCATTTCTCAACCCATGAGTCAAGCCTATGTTGCGTCCCTTTGTAAAAGTCTCTTCCGACTATGGCACTTGAATTAATGTAAGAATTCATATGTTCATAAGCATTGCTCAAAGAAGTACAAGCAAGATTGCTTCTATCTCTTTTCATAGGGTTTTTGACTTGTAAATCTAGATTTGATCATACAACATTTCTTTCATAAGCCTTGACCTTGATGGTCCATTTTGCTAAACCTTTGACCAAGCCTACATTACGGTCTCAACAAAGTCATCTTAAATTGGTAAAGTTGTACTATTTGTGAGAATACTCAAATTACTGTCAACATTATGATAGTAAGAGGGTGTGACTCTTATAATCCCGCATTAAGGTTTGGACAAAATAGCCTTTTCTTATGAGAGTGAGTGCAAAATCATGTCAAACTAAAAGTCCCTTATTTGATATGTTCAAGACATCCGCATTCTGAGTATAGATTATCTTTCTAAAATTTTCCCCAGTGGAACTTTGATGATGCAAATCGACAAAATTGTTGCGCATGAACCCTATTTGAGTTGATAAATTTATAGTATGCATAATCATGAGTACATATTGCACATTTGTCTGATAGGAGACATATTTTCATAAATTAGAGACATCATAAAGTAAGTATATCTCTACCCTTATTTCCATGAACCTTGTTGTCACGCCCCGAATCTCGAGTACGCAACAACCCCTTACCATAGTCAATTGAAAGCGACATCCCAGCACTTGTCAATGACCATTCATTTTAATATTTCATTAAGTGCAAGCGGAAGACAAACCATCCCCAATCCAAATAGACAATCAAACAATCAAATAGGGATAGAAGAATGAACAACAAGATAATATCAACTACTTATTTATAGAATTTACTGGATTAACCAATGGAGGATCGTTTCCGATTTACAAGCCCAACAAAGGAGCCGATCCATTATTTAAGCCAGACAAAAAAGAAACTAGACTAGGCTAATACAATTATACAAAAAGAAACCTCAGGTTCAATACCATCATCACTCAAACCCATCGGGCTCAGACTTTGTAGGATTGTAGCCAGAGGCGTTCGGGTCAATCATTGGAGGAGCGGGGGCAGGATTTTCTATTGCACCATCAGGAGAGTCCAACTTCATGGGATCCCAGTCGGCAACTTCAGGGCCCCTACCGGGCGATCCATCAAAACCTCGTAGAGGATTGATCAACAAATCGTCATCCCGAATGTACCACACCAAGAACCGATGGAGTATCCATTGCCCTAGTCCCTCATCCACCCAGATGGTGGAGACGTACTTCTCATACAAGTGCATCTGACACGGGAACCGGTTGAGTGTTAGAACGGTCTCCCAATCCTAAGGGACCCTGAATCGCACTGGCATGTGCGTCATTCTAAAGGCCTGAAAGTGGTTATACAATAACCAGTGAGATAAAATTTCAGCGAGTTCTCCCCCTAAGCCCTAGTTAGAACACTAACTCCACCCGGGGTATCTCTCCAGAACCACCCCTCACATAACCCAACAACAAACAACCATCAATTAGCAATCCACAACAAACTAGGTCAACCAACAATCATAAAGTTGGTTCGCATGCAACCTTACTCGGTATGCCTTACCCTGCACGTTAAATCTTAGCACAATACATGCATAGCACATGGTCATTAGATGATTGAATTCATCAATCATATGTGAGTAGCGTCACAAGCGATCTCATTTGGTGTCATGCCTTACACATTATCAATTCATGTGTTTGTGCCATAATTAATGTGATCACCTTATGCATAATCAGAACCAATGATATCATGTTTCTCATATGCTCTTGCATCCACACGTTTTTTGATTTTTACTGCTCTACAAGGCTACAACTTGGGTTGAGGTGCTACGGCACTATGGCGCCTTTCCTCCGCAAAGGCATAATTGTGCCCTTACGTGCCCTTCCTTCAGATAAATCAAACTATCAAAGCCAATGCATACATACTTGCATATAAAACCTCAATTCCTTTTTCATAAAAGCGGTTCATTTCTAGTATCCCTCGGACAAATCATTTTCCCATTTCTTTTATGAAAATCAAACGATTCAAGTAGATATTCATGCAATATCACATCCAATTCACCTCATAGGATCAAGACACATGAAATTATGCACATTTTAGCTTCCAGATGAATAGTGCATGCGAATAGTGCACGTGAACAGTAATTTGTGTACAATGCATTATAAATAGTGTAATTTCGGAATTTAATAATTAAAACATTAAATTTAGAAATTAAACAAACATTAATTAAGCAAACAATCAATCAATTAAGCTGAACTTGCTTAATTAACCACAAAACACAATTAAGCAAAATTAAGCTAATCTAATTTTAACTATCTATCTAACCACCTATCTTAAGGCTAATACAACTTAGTTAAACTTCCCAAACCAGCATTAACCCTAACTAAACTAACTCTAAGCAAGTTTAGGCACTAACAAGGGATTATGGACTAAACTCACACGGATGAGGTAGCGACGATGAACCCGACACCCAAGAACCTCTACCATGACGATCCATGGCAATCCCAGACTCAAAACAGTAGCAACAACCTCTGCTCTCTACTACAACGTTTGAAAACAGCACTACCGAGAGAGGAAAGTGGCTGAACGGAGCTGGTTGGAGCTCCAACAAGTGGTTGGCCAGCGACCGGCGGCACCTTGGGGTCGAGGGGAAAATGCTGGTGGCTGGGTTGGGCGGAGATAGGGTCTGAAAGGAAGAAAAATGGCTGAAAAGACAAAACAAGGTAGCAGTAGCACTACAGTAGGTGGGTTAGGGAACGACAGCTTCTGGCCGATCGGCCGGTCAGCCAACGGCTCCGTGCGGCGATCGGCTGACACAAGCCGTATGGATTCCCTCTCCTGAGCATGGTGGTTGGTGGCACGAGCAGAGATTCACATGGGAAGGGCATGAACAACTCGGTTTTTCGAAGGAAAAATAAAAGGAAGGAAGGGAAACAAGGGAGAGAGAGGGTGTTCAGTTTTTGTGAGCTGAATGGGAGAGAGAGAGTGAAGTGAGAGCTGGTTCAAGGCCTCATTAAGGCCATTAAATGCCTTCCCCAACTTGTCAAGCAAATGACATCATCTTCTCTCTCTTCTTTTCTTTTATCTTTAAAATATCAAGGGCAAAATGGTCATTTCCACCTTCTACATTTCTCAATCTGCCTTTGGGCTAAAAATGAAGGGCAGGCCTAAAAAACGGGCTAGAAAATGAATAAGAACAGGCTTGGGAATTGGTTGGGCTCAAATTGACTCAAGTTTAGGCAACAGGCTCGGAATGGTAAATAATCGGTTTGGTCCAACAGACTCACTTCTTTGCCTCGGGTCTACCACAATAGCTATCCTACCTTGGGCCCACACTATTCTTGCCTGGCCCATGTACTTGTAGGCTTGTTTCCTCGATTTGAAAGTCCATTTTCCAAAAACCCGATTAAACTAACACTGTCAACTATCGAAGAAGCATTGTCCAAAAGTCCGTCCTGGATATTCTTGAAAATTCCAAGTCCAATACTGGATTATTATACCATGTCAATTTTGCTCGAATGCTATTTTGGTACAACTTAGACTGACAGGCGGCTTCGAGGACTCACGCATAACCAACTCGTGCCAAATCATGTTCAAAACTTTTTGACATATGGACGTCCTTAACTATATAAAATTGCGAATGATAGATTCTTATTTCAAAGTACATGATTATCAAGGATCGACATAGAGCCGTTTGCAGGTTCAATAACAGTATACAAAATCACCCAACCCATTACATTTTGTCCGCGAATCGACTTCTAGTCGTCCCTAAAATTAACCTGCATAACCACATGATCGTCCTTATACAAGTCTCACGGTCAAATCATTTTCCTAGGTCAAGTTCTTTAGTCGCACGAGTTTTGTCCTTATTAGCCTTTCGCCTCAAGGTCAGTATCTTGGGAGTGATTAGTTCCGAGTGAGATTGACCAACAATGCATTGACAAAATTCACATTCATTCATTCCTCAAAGGGCTAGAATTTCAGGACGTCACAATTCTTGCCCCCTTACAAAAATTTCATCCTTGAAATTTGCAACTACTAACAAATCCTCAAAAAGATGAGGGTATTGATGTTTCATCACTCTTTCACTTTCCCATGTAGCCTCCTCTGTTTCATGATGCTGTTAAATCGCCTTAACAAAGGCAATAGTGTTGTTTCGAAGTACTTGCTCTTTATGGTCCTCTATTCATATCAGCATCTCCACGTACAACACCCTATCATCTACATCTAGTTCCTCAAAATTCAACACGTGAGTCGGGTCCGGTTCATACTTTCTCAGCAAGGACACGTGAAAAACATAATGTACTTGAGCAAGCTTCGGTGGCAATGCAAGACACTACATTGAAACCCTGATCCTTTCCAAAATTTTAGAAGGTCCAATGTACCTCGGACTTAACTTCCCTTTCTTGACAAATCTAGAGATACTCATCATCGGCAATACTTTCAAAAATACATAATCACCCACCTTAAACTCCAACGGTCAATGATGCTTGTTTGCATCACTCTTCTAACGACTTTGAACTGTCTTTAATCTGTCTCTGATAATCTAAATTGCATTCAAAGGCTGCTGTACCAACTCTAGCCCGCTAATCTTACACTTGCCAACCTCGTCCCAACAAAGCAAAGTTCTGCAAAGTCTTTCATACAAAGCCTCAAATGGTGCCATTTTAACGCTTTGTTGGTAACTGTTGTTATCAACAAACTCAACCAAGTGAAGTTGCTCTTAACAATTGCCTTTAAAGTCTATGACATTGGCTCATAACATGTCCTCAACAATTTGAATCGTCCTTTCTGATTGACCGTCTATCTGCGGATGGTACACCGTGCTATACTGCAGTTTCATCCCCAAAGCTGATTGCAAGCTTTTCCAGAAAGTTGCCATAAACTTAGGATCACGGTCAGATATGATCATCACTGGAACTCCATGAATACACACAATCTAACGTACGTACAACTCTGCATACTTATCCAACGTAAAATCTTTTCATATGATGATGAAGTGAGCTGACTTCGTTAATCTGTTAACCACTACCCCGCTAACTCCTTAGCAATCCCATCACAAAATCCATGGTAATGTGTTCCCACTTCCACTCGAGAATCTCAAGAGGTTGCAGCAATTTGCCAGGTTCCAATGCTAAGCCTTTACTTGTTGGCATGTCAAACACTTAGCCACGTACTTTGCAATGTCCAACTTCATACCATTCCATCAAAAGTGTTGCTTCAGATTCTGATACATTTTCGTACTACCAGGGTGGATGCTATAGTTACTACGATGAGCTTCCAACAAGACTACTTCCTTAAGTTCTGCATTCTTCGGAATGCACAATTGTCCTCGAAACCTCAATGACCTATTCTCGGACACTTAGAAGTCTACTTTCCTCTTTGCTTGATTTATCTGTAGGATCTTAAGAATTTCAAGATCTATCGCTTGGGCACTCTTAATCCTACTTTGCATCTCGGGTTCCACCTTGAGAGTGGCCATTAGACTAGCAAGATGGCCAACCTCAAATTTAAAGTCCGAGTCCCTAACTCCCTCCAAAAGAATCCACTCTCGTACCATCATTTGAGCAATTGATGACTTTTGATTGAGCGCATCTACCACTTTATTCGCTTTCCCTGGATGATACAGAATTTCGCAATCATAGTAATTAAGAAGTTCTATCCATTGTCGTTGCCTTATGTTCAACTCCTTTTGAGAGGACAAATACTTCAAACTCTAATGATCAGTGAAAATCAGAAACCTTTCCCTACACAAGTAATATCTCCAAATCTTAAGTGCAAATATTATCGCTGCTAATTCCAAATCATGTGTTGGATAGTTAAGCTCATGAGGCCTTAACTGTTGGGACGCATATGCAACCACTTTGCCATGTTGCATTAATAAGTAGCCTAGTCTTTTATACAACACGTCATGTAAATTTCATACCCTCTAGGAGCAGACGGTATTGTCAAGACAAGTGAGAAAGTCAATTTACTCTAGAGTTCTTGGAAACTACACTCGCACTTGTCCGTCCAATCAAGCTTCTCCTCTTTCTTTAACAACCTCATCAAGAGCATGGCTATCGCAGAAAACTTCTCCATGAAATATCTGTAATATCTAGCCAATCCCAAGAAACTTTGAATCTCAGTTACCGTCGTATGTCTTGTCTAGTTTATAATAGCTTCAATCTTAGTCAGGTCAATGGAGATCCCTTCTCCTGAAATCACATGACCTAAAAATGCCACATGAGATAGCCAAAACTTGCACTTTCTAAACTTAGCAAAAAGTTCATACTCTTTCAAGGTCTATAGTACTAATCTCAGGGGTCTCTCATGATCCTCGAGACTCCTTGAGTACACCAAAATATTATCAGTGAACACAATCACAAATTAGTCCAAACACTTATTGAACACTCGGTTCATTAAATCCATAAAGGCAGCAGAGGCATTCGTCAATCCAAACGGCATTATTGTAAACTCATAATGACCATAGTGTATCCTAAACGCTGTAGTCGGTATATCCTCCTTTTTTATTCTCAACTGACGATAGCCTGTCCTTAGGTTTATCTTGGAAAATATTAAAGCTCCTTGAAGTTGGTCAAACAAATTATCAATCCTTGGCAATGGGAACTTGTTCTTAATAATTACGTGATTGAGCTACCGGTAGTCAATGCATAGACACAAAGACCTGTCCTTTTTCCTTACAAATAGTATCGGCATTCCCCAATGAGATGCACTAAGACGAATGAATCCTTTATCCAGTAACTCTTGCATCTACACCTTTAGTTCCTTCAATTCTGACAAGGCCATCCTATAAAGAGCCTTGGAAATCGGTTCAGTCCTAAGGGCCAACTCAATTACAAACTCAATTTCCTCCAAAGAGGGAAACACATCCATGTACTCTTGTACAACCACAATATCCTCCATCTTTGATCCCTCTACCAGCGTATCTACCATCAATGCCAAATACCCCTGGCATCCAGACTCCAACAACCGAGTTACCTCAAGTGACGAAATTAGAGGAATGGAGGGTCCCCCTCGATTTCCCACAAGCTCAAAACTATTACCCACTATTGGTTTAAACTGAATTGTCTTTCCATGACAATTCACCATACTTCATTGCTTGGTGAACCAATCCATGCCAACTATGACATCAAAGTCATACATTGCTATCACAATCAAATTAATGATTCCCTCGCGACCTAGTTTTGGGCGGTTGGCTTTCTCACGTAATTCTTTTTGTTAGGTGGGATGGGATTCCTTCGCCCCATCATTGGTCCCTTTCCAAATTGACGATTATCACTATTAAGCATGAACCAAGAGCCAGATGCAATCGCCCTCTCAATCATGTTCTTTTCTATCATCTGGGCCCTCTCGTACATCTTATCAAAACTCTTTAAATTTAAGGGCACTAACTGGACTTTCAATTATGGTTTCAAGCCATCTCTGAAATGTCTCACCCTATCCAAAGGGTTCTCTACTAACTTCAGCGCATACTTGGCCAACTTAGCGAACTTTGCCTCATACCGATCCACTGACATCTGATTCTGATGAAACTGTTGGAACTCTACCATCTTGGACTCTCTCATACTATCCAAGAAGTACTTCCCCTTGAAGGCTTCGCGAAAAGCACCTCATGTCTAAGCCGCACCTTCAGGGAACACTCTTCCTTGAGTGGTTCCCACCAAGTAATGGCATTACCTTGAAGCTGATAAGCCGCCAGAAACACTTTGTCTTATTCTGAACACCTCAACACTGAAAAGTCCTCTCAATATCCGTTATCGAAAAGGTCTCAACCTTAGAGTCGCCCACGCCACTGAACCTCGGTGGCTTCAATCTCAGGAACTACTCTATTAGCTTGTGCATCGGTCTCTCACAGACCTCTCCTCTCTCTACGGGAACCACGAGGGCTACAGTAGGAACAATAGGAACAACAGCGGCAGCAGCAGTAGTAGTAGCTCGATCCTCAACTTGTTGTCTATCAAAGTCTCTAGCACCAATAGGATCCCATCTAACCTAGGACCCGCTTGCACGCTACCTCTAGCATTGGTCTAACCAGACACTACCTTATGCCTAGGGGCTCTCTATTCAGAATTGCTCATCACTCTGGACACTCACTAGTCCTGCTTTCCATTTCCAACCGGGAATTAGAAACTATGAGCAACCCGCCACAAAACAAGAACACCAAGCAATCACAAACATGTAATATAAAAGCCATCCCTATCTCACCATCCCAAAAATCATACGCACCTTATCACTCCAAGTCTCAACCTTGCTCTAATACCTAAACCAACAAGGATGTCACGCCTTGAGCCCTAAGCACGCAACAACCCCTTACCATGGTCAATTGAAAGCGATGTCCTAAGACTCGTCGACGACCATTCATTTTAATATTTCATTAAGTGCAAGTGGAAGACAAAACCATCTCCAGTCCAAATAGACAATCAAACAATCAAACATGGATAGAGAGATGAACAACAAGATAACATCAATTACTCATTTATACAATTTACTTAATTAACAAATAGAGGATCTTTTCCGATTTACAAGCTCAACAAAGGGCCATCCTCTAAACCAAACCAAAACAAAACTAGACTAGGCTAATCCAGTTATACAAAAAGAACCCTCAAATTCAGCACCATTATCACTTGGACCCATCGGACTCAGGCTCCGTAAGGTCATAATTATCCACTACACCATCAAAAGGGTCCGACTCCATGGGATCCCAATCGGTGTCTTCGAGGCATTTATCGGGTGGTCCATCAAAACCTCACAGAGAACCGATTAGCAAATCATCCACTCGGATGTACCACTCGAGGAACCAATGGGGTATCTATTGCCCGGTCCCTTATGCACCTAGATGGTGGCAACGTACTTCTTGTACAAGTGCACCCGACCTGAGAACCGATGGTGCGTCATGACAGTCTCCCAATCTTGAGAGACCCCAAATCGCACCGACGGGTGCGCCATTCTAAGGGCATGAAAATGGTTATACAATAACCAATGAGATGAAATCTTAGTGAGTTCTCCCCCTAAGCCCCAGTTAGAACACCAACTCAACCTGGGATATCTCTCCAAAACCACCCCTCACACAACCCAACAATAAATAACTAGCAATTAGCAATCAACAATAGACAAAATCAACCAACAATTACAAAGTCGGTTCGCATACAACCTTATCTAGTATGCCATACCCTACACGTTAAATCTTAGCACAATACACGCAAGACACATGGTCGTTAGATGATGCAGTTCATCAATCACATGCGAGTTGCGTCACAAGCGATCTCACTTGGCCATTGCCACACCTTGCACATTATCAATTCATGCGTGGGTGCCATAATTAATGTGATCACCTCATACATAATCGGAACCAATGATGCCATGTTTCTCATACACTCTTGCATTCACACGTTTTTCGATTATTACTGCCCCACAAGGCTACAACTTGGGTCGAGGTACTACGACGCTACGACGCCTTTCCTCCGCAAAGGCGCAACTGTGCCCTTTCGTGCAAGCTGAGGCACTACGGTGCTATGGTGCCCTTCCTCCGCAGAGGCACAACTGTGCCTTTTCGTGCCCTTCCCGAGGTGCTACGACGCCCTTCCTCCACAGAGGCGCAACCGTGCCCTTTCCAAGGTGCTACGGTGCTACGGTGCCCTTCCTCAATAAGGTGCAACCGTGCCTTTCCTTTCGATAAATCGACCTATCACAGCCAATGCACACATGCTTGCATATAAAACCTCAAATCCTTTCTCATAAAAGTGGTCCATTTCTAGTGTCCCTCGAACAAATCATTTTCCCCTTTCTTTTATGAAAATCAAAGATTCAAGTGGATGTTCATGCAATGCCACATCCAATTCACCTCATAGGATCAAGACACATGAATTATGCACACTTTAGCTTTTGGATGAACAGTGCACGTGAACAGTACCGCGTGAACAATGCATTATGAACAATGTAATTTCGGAATTTAATAATTAAGACATTAAATTCAGAAATTAAACAAACATTAATTAAGCAAACAATCAATCAATTAAGCTAAACTTGCTTAATTAACCACATAACACACAATTAAGCTCAATTAAGCACAATTAAGCAAAATTAAGCTAATCTAATCTTAACCATCTATCTAACCACCTATCTTAGGGCTAATAGAATTTAATTAAACTTCCTAAACCAGCATTAACTCTAATTAAACCAACCCTAAGCAAGTTTAGGCACTAAGAAGGGATTAAGGGCTAAACTCACTCGTTAAGTAGGCTGGTGACACAGATATAGTGGCGGCTACGAACCCGACACCTAGGGACCTCTACCACAACAATCCAAGGTAATCCCGGGCTCAAAACAGTAGCAACAACCTCTACTATCTACTGTAACTTCTGAAAATAGCATTACCGAGGGAGAAAAGTGACTGAACGGAGCTGGCCAGAGCTCCGGTGAGCGGATGGCCTGCGACTAGCGGCACCTGGGGGTCGAGGGGGAATTGCTGGTGGCTGGGCTGGGTGGAGATGGGGTCGAAAAGGAAGGAAAATGGTTGAAAAGGAAAAACAGGGCAGCAGTAGCTCTACAATAAGCGAGTTGAGGAGCAACAGCTTTTGGCCGATAGGCGGGTCGGCCGACACAGGCCGTACAAATTCCCTCTCCTGAGCATGGTGGTAGGTGGCATAGGAAGAGATTTGCACGGGAAGGGTGCAAACAACTTAGTTTTTCGGAGGAATGTCAGAAGGAAAAATAGAATGAATGAAGGAAAACAAGGGAGAGAGAGTGTGTGCGATTTTTGTGAGCTGAAAGGGAGAGAGAGAGTGAAGTGAGAGCTGGTTCAAGGCCTCATTAAGGCCATTAAATGCCTTCCCCAACTTCTCTCTCTTCTTTTGTCCTTTCTTCAAAATATCTAGGGGCAAAATGGTCATTTCCACCTCCAACATTTCCCAATATGCTCTTAGGCTAAGAATGAAGGGTGGGCCTAAAAAAATGGCTAGAAAATGAATAGGAATAGGCTCGAGAATTAGTTAGGCTCGAATCGACTTAAGTTTAGACAACGAGTTCGGAAGGGTAAATGGTCAATTTGGTCTAACAGACTCACTTGCTTGCCTCGGGTCTACCACGATGGTTGTCCCACCTTAGTCGTGAGGTCCACACTATTCTTACCCGACCCACGTTCTCGTAGACTTGTTTCCTCGATCTGAAAGTCCCTTTTCCAAAAGCTCGGCTAAACTGGCACTATCGACTGTCGAGGAAACATTGTCCAAAAGTCTGTCCTGGACGTTCTCGAAAATTCGAAGTCCAATACTGGATTCTCATGCCATGTCAATTTTTCCCGAATACCATTTTGGCACAACTCAGACTGACAAGCAGCTTCGAGAACTCACGCGTAACCGACTCGTGCTAAATCACGTTCAAGATTTCTCGACACATGAATGTCCTTGACTACGTGAAATTGCGAATGATATATTCTTATTTCAAAGTACAAAATTATCAAGGATTGCCATAGGGCCATTTGCGGGTTTGATAACAATAAACGGAATCACCCGTCGTCCCTGAAATCGGCCTGCATAACCACAGGATTATCCTTATACAAGTTTCATAGTCAAGTCATTTTCCCAAGTCAAGTTCTTTAGTCACACGAATTTTGTCCTCATTAGCCTTTCCCCTCAAGGTCAGTATCTCAGGAGTGATTAGTTCCGAGTAAGATCGACCATTAATGCATTAACGAAATTGACGTTCATTCATTTCTCAAAAGGCTCTAATTTCAGGACGTCACACTTGTGACTGATCAAATGCTTTTACTTCCTTTGAGTACCTGTTACTATCTAGGTACTCTCTCTTATTGACACTCAACTTATTCGAGTTGTCCTCAAAGTATAGATACTTATGACTGTCCAATTATCCCAGTATTTTTTAGTACCTAGCTATATTAAGATATCCCATTATTTACAAATACCAACCATTATCCAGGTACTCCACTTCTTTGTGTGTTTGCAGCCACCCAAGTATGCTCTCATATTGCTAACACTCAACCTACTCGAGTTGTCCCCAAATCATATCTTTGAATACTTCTACCTGTCTGAGTATTCCAATAATCTTTTAAAGCCTGCAAATATTTAGGTATCCTCTAAGGTAGTGCTTGTGATCATTCAAGTACTCTCTTGATGCTTGCAAATATCTAGGTATCTTCTAAGGTATAGTGCTTATGATCATCAAGCACTCTTTCGATGTTTGTGATTGTCCAGATATCCTCCATGGTTTGTACTTATGATCATCCCAAGTAGTCTTTCGATGTTTACAAATATCCAAGTACTTCCTAGAAAATATTACGAAGTTACGACACAGTATGCATCTGTAGCCCGGAGTCCCCCTTCACTGACACGGCATGCTTCTACATCCCAAAATCCCCCATCTAGACATGATATGCTTTTGCAGCCCAAAGTGCCTCTTTACCAACGTGACTTGCTTCTGTAGCCCGAGGTCAAGTAATCGACAAACAGATGTCTTGAAAAAGGTCGGTACATGTTATGTCTCAACCCTCGAGTATGCAGCAACACCTATTCACTTAGGTCATTTGAATGTGATGTCCCAAGACGCATTGCCGACCCCTCAATTTATCTTTCGAGTTATGCGTGCAGAAGCAACAAACAATAACCTAGTCAAAACAACAATAAAAGGGATAGCTACCAACAACAACAATAGCAAAGACACCATTTTATTTTTATATTGATTAACCCTAGGAAACTTATACATGCCTAACAAGTGGGCACCTTTCCTTTTAAGCCCATGGGGCTGGGGATTAATCTACTTCATCAAAAGTCAAGGTTAGCCAAAAAGTAGAGTTCAGGCACATCCATCAAGGATTGTCGAAATATCAGGACTACAAGTCGGGGTTGTTCTCCGATGGGTCATAGTTTTAGGGATACTTTAGGTCTAGGTTGGTGTTCGAATCCTCCATTGCCCCATCAAGAGAGTCAATGTCCATTGGATCCCAAACCTTGTAACTATGGCCCACATCAAGAGGGCCATCAAATCCTCTCGAAGGGCCGAACAAATCCTTGCCCTCTCTGATGAACGATGGCTTGAAACCTAAAAGGATCCCACATGGCTAGGCCCTCATCTACCTAGACAATGGTGACATGATACTCATACAGATGTGATTGATAGAAAACCTATGGGCAGTAATGACATGATCTTGGTCCATCGATACCCCAAACCACATGGGGTAGTGTGTCATTCTAAGGACCTAAAAACATTTAACAACCACAAATGAGAATAAATCTTAGCAAGTTAATGCCCTAAATCTCAATTAGAAAATCAACTCGCATCGGGTGTGGCCTAAATGGGTGACTATATGTCAACTGTAGATCAATAGAAAAGAGAGCCACGCTTTGCCCTAACTATAAATGCAATCATGCAAATAAATATCATAATAAGACCATGTGTCGTCAAATTGACCCATAAGCATTCTTACCTCGCATTGGCACATACTCTACATGATATAAACTCACATGTGCCATAATCAATGCAATCAAGCATTATGCATAATTAGAACACATCTCATATTTTCTCATGCGCAATGCATTCACATGTGTTTCAATTATTACGACCCCTCGAGCCACAACCAACACTCATGTTGGCAGTCTTTTGGCATGATTGGGCATCATCTCGCCCCATTAGGCACAATATTGTCTAGAACCCCCTGCACAAACGACATCACATAAGGAGCATTGATCTCGCCTCAATCTCAACTCGGCATCCGGACCTTGTCAGGCATCCGATAAAATCGAGCATCGTCCCCAAACTCCTGTTAGGTGACAGATTCCTTTATGTGACCACATGAGCATATCAAACCACTCAATCTCCTCAATTAGCCAGTACAGACTTGGTCCATGCTCATTATAATAAACTACTGCAAACTTTTCATATAACCATGCAAGAAAAATATCTACACTGGTCATGTACATATAGTTAACCCATCAAACTTAGCACGCTATCCTTTATAAACATACTTATCCCCATTTAATTCATAATACACCATATAAATCCAACACCTCGGAATTTACCTTTTATATGTCCATAAAAATCCTTTTTAAAATTAGTAAACATGGTTTCACATGAGGCAAATATTTTTTTAAAGCAAAGCATGCATCAAACAATATACAATGTGCATAATTCATCGAGCAACTCAAGTAGAAAACACATAAAATCTTTGCTCATTGCCCTATGGCAATAACCTATCAATATTATCTCGATAATTTATCACTTAAATAGCGATAACTTGTCATTAAAAATCTGATAGCCTATCACCCCTTTGGTGATAGCTTATTGCTCCTTTTTTTTATAGCTTATCATTTCTTCAATGATAACTTATCACCTTTTCTGATAGCCTATCACAATAGCTTATCATCCATCCTTGATAGCCTATCGCGATAGCTTATCAACTAAATTATTATTAATTAAACTAGTCAAGCTTAACTTAATTAAACTATCCCTAATCAAGTTTAACTATAAACTAAACTATCCCTGAGCAAGGTTAACGTCCTAATAAAGGGATTAGAGCATTAACTCACCTGTTAATGATTCCAACTATGCAAGGACGATGGCGGCTGCACAAGTGATGAGCGGCTAGGTCTGGAAATGACAAAGGGTGGAGGCAGCAGTAGTTGGTCACAGTGGTGGCGATTCCATGAGGAGAGAAAGGTGGTAGTAAGTAGCGGCACGGCCGAACGGATGGCGTGAGGCTGTTTCCAAACAGCAGTAGTAGCTAAGCAATCTCGATGAGTCGGCACAAGTGGCTTGGATGGCTCCTTAGTGACGGCCACAAATGAACGATGATGCATAGTGGCTAAGAGGGCATGAGGTGGCGGCAACAATAGCAACAAGTTGTGGCTAAGGGGAAGAAAAGAAGAAGAACAACAAGAGAGAGAGGAAACATAGAGAGATGAAAAGGGAGGGGATGGGCAGATGCAAGGAGAGAGGGTGAGAGAGAGAACTTGGGATAATCAATGAGATTTTTGCAAAAATCTCATGATGGTTTCACATAAATGCTAGTCATTCCCCCCTCCCCCCAATTTTCTCTCCTCCAAGTACTTTGTCTATTTTGTTTTCTTACTCATTAATGCAAGAAGGGAAAATTGGTAATTTCACCTTTAAGACATGAATTTCCCATTTTGCCCTTTGGTCAAATTGAAGAAATGGGCCTTGGATTGGGCTTGATGGGTTAAAATGAAAAGGAATAGGCTCCAATTACTTATTGGGCTCGAAATTAGGCTTAGTGGGCCTTCCAGGGTCAAGTGGGCTTGCTTGGGCCCACTTGGGTTTGATTGGGCCCAATGTGGCCAAACCCAATGGGCATGGGCCCAATGGCCTTTGGCCGGCCCACTTCCTCGTGGTCTCAAATTTTAGGTCCATTAATCCCTTTTTCGACAATTTTGTGTGTACCAATAAATAGGAGGATTAAAGAGGCGATGTTGACACATAAATTTTGATTGATCATTTGTAATTTAATGCACAAAAATTTAGGGATTAATTTTAACCCCTAAACAAAAAATATTAGGATTAAATTGCATAGCATATAGTTTTAGGAGCATTTATTATTGCATTTGCATTGGACATGTGGCGAGCTTCAATTGATGGTTCTAAGCTTTAATTTAATAAGTTGGACTAAGCCCACAAGGGAAAAGAATTTGGCTAGGCCCGTTAAGGAGTGACAATTGGAATATGAGAATATTCCCGGGAATATGAGAATGTTCCCGAGAATATTCGCATTATTCTTTCAATATTTAAGGAATGTGTCGGATGAAATATTATCGTTAAGGGGTGACGAATTGGAATATAAGAATATTCCTGGGAATATGAGAATGTTCCCGAGAATATTCTCATTATTCTTTCAATATTCAAGGAAAGCGTTGGATGAAATATTTGAAAAATATTGCACGTGGGATACAAGAGCTAAATAGACAACGTGCAAATTTATCATCTTTCCTTAAATATCATAGTCTTCACACCTATAAAAAGGGGGGCCACACACACTGAAGACACAGAAAAAAAAAACACAATACATGAGAGAGAAGAGGGCACAGCGAGAGAAAAGCGAGAGGGAGAGAGTGAAAAAAAAAAAAGGGTGTTCTTCGAGGGTGGGATCTTCGAGATCCGACCAACCCAAGGCAACGACACCCGCTACTGTCACTACCTCAGCGGCGATTTCCGACGACTTTGATCCTTCAGGCGATAGCCCAATCTAGTGTCGATGAGATCCAAGCTTCGCCAGTCGATCGCGCATACTAGTGGTCGCCAAGCACCTTCGAGTTCCTGCTCTGACATCCTCTTGCACCGACCTCACGGAGAGCTTGAATTTGGGATCAAGAGATGAAGGAAGACTCTGACCGAGTCAAAAATTGTTGAAATCTGGTCAAGCGGTGGTCCAACATAGTCCTGCCACGAAGTCTTATGCTTGTTCAACAATCTCAGCGAATTTCCATCCTCCTGCGTGCATGTGGAAGCTCCCACAATAGTTCTCGCCAAGGGTTTCGGTTTCACCAATCGCCGATCGCCAATCCTTGCTCCTCCACCATTGAGTCCAACAAGACACGCCACCGCGAATCGTCGATCGTGAGCTAGCTGCCGAGAAGCATCGTTGATTGCGATTCCCGCAATCTGCTATCATCCGAACTTGGAAAGAACAAACAAAGTAGGTAAAGTTCCTATCTAAATTAATTCTTGAATATCTTGTTTCCTCGTTTGAAGTATTGCATACTTAATTGAATTCCGATTGAGTGAGGTCATTGTGTCGTGTAAAAAAATCTCAATAATCAAAAATATTGAGCCGCGAGACGTCGGATCAGGTTTTTGATTGTTTTGATTTTCTATCTTGGGTCAGGGCTAAATTGGGTGCTTTACATGATTCGGTTGCATTATGTGTTGATATGCCTTTGCTCGAATTGATTTGGCTTATTAAAGAAAACCCAAAAAAGAAAATATAGTTGAGTTAGATGTAATTCTTATTAGAATATTTTCTTTTAGGATAGTTTTCATGTTTACACATAGGTTTTTTTTTATTTCGAATTTTGATTATAAAAAAAAAAAAAAATAAAAATTACCATGTTCATGTCATGTAGAATTAGGTCATCTTCCATGTGTCATCTAGTCATTCCATGTTTAGGGCCATTCGAATACGTGACATGCTAGGATAGTTGCATTAAATATTTTTTAGCTTTAGATTAAATTAAATAATTAATGTCACGTGACATATAATTTGCATATTAGGTTGCACGTTGCATGTTATTATAGTTAGACACTTTCACACGTCATCGCATGTATTGCACTTAGTTTTTTTTAGGCCTCATTAAATAAGTGAAAACCTTAAAAAAAAAATTTATTTAAATGAGTGCGTTTTAATTAGAAATTATATCTAGGATCATTGATGTAATTTTTAAGCTAACATCGCAGATGCTTTCGTAGCTTTAAGGTAAGTAACTTCCTCTTTTTCCTTGCAATTTATTTATTGCTTTGCTTTATTGAGTGTTAAATAATGGTTGCGCACTCGCATGATCACATTGCATGTTAGGTGGTAAATTAAAATCTACACAAACTGCCTGCAAATCATTTTTTTTTAAATAAAAGAGAAAATGTACCGAAAAGGCGTCAGAGAAATCTAACGTAATCAAGTCCCCGATCCCATGGTCTCTGGTTCGTAGGAGTGAAGTAACTCTCCCGTACTTTACTTGGGTTTCTAATCGACCCACCAAAAATAGATTAGTGGCGACTCCTAAATAAAAATCATTGGCATGTTAAAAAACTTAAACCTTAAGTCGCGAATTAGTATGGGCTTGGGAGAGCCCGAACTAAGTTTAGGCTTAGTAATCCATTAGCCAAACCCTAGGTGGAGCAACCTTCGGGGAGGTCGCGACAGGCGATACCCAATAAGTTAGCCTTGAAGTCCTTGAAAGTTTGATACTTAAAATCATATTGAAATTTATGGTTAAAATCAATCAATTGCAGTTTTAGTACATCTCAAACTAACAGTCGACTTTTAGGAGTTATGCATATTTGACCTATGAGTAAAATGATCTCAATCAATGGGGGTAAGTACACTAGGAGTGCCATAACTTTCGTACGGCGCTCACTTTGGTGCCAAAGCTTTTTTTTCGCTCGCTTGAGTGCCAAATCGAAGTAAAATCGTTCACTTGAGTGCCACTTTGCCGGAAAAGCTAACGTGGCCACTGTAATGCTGATGTGGCAACTAGAAAATAATATTTTAATATTTTATTTTATTTTATTTTATTTATTTCTTAAGGGCCGGCGAGGGCCAACGGTGGCCCTCGCTGGCCGCCGAACTCTCGCCGGATTGGGTGAGGGCCCCTTCGCCATTGGCTGCGAAGGCCTTGGGTGAGGCTGGTGAGGCCGTCGAAGGCCCTAAGTGAGGCCGACGAGGCCGTTGACGGCCTCACCTATGGCAACGACAGTGAAGGCCAGGCAGCCCTTGCCCAGATCTGGCCCTAGGCAAGGCCACAATGGCCCTCGGCGCCGCAACAACCTCACCCAAGGCCTTCGTGGCCAACGGCGAGGGTTCTGCGGCCAACGAGGGTCAACGGTGGCCCTCGCGGACCCTTAAAAAAACAAAAATATCAAAAAATATCAAAAATATCAAAAACATTAATTAAAATATTAAAATTTACTTTTCGGCTGCCATGTCAGCATTTTGGCAGCCACGTCAGCTTTTCCGATGAAGTGGCACTCAAATGAACGATTTTACTCCAATTTGGTACTCAAGTGAGCGAAAAAAAAAAAGTTTTGGCATCAAAGTGAGCGCCGTACGAAAGAATTGGCACTCCTAGTGTCCTAACCCCCAATCGATGTTTAAGTCTCCTTGATTCATAGATGATTTCGGTTGTCATGTAATTGTGAGAGATCAATTGCTTGTTCCGAAGTATATAATCATTAGTCACCAATTTTGGATTGTTCACAATCCATGCAATGGTTATACGGAATCACCTGCAATCCAATTATATTATCTTGGCGAATCAACCTATAATTATTCATTGACCAGCCTATATTGGCACAAGATTGTCCATCATCAATCCTTATGGTCGAATCATCAATCCATGATCAAGTTCTCTAGTCATGCATACTTGAATCTCTAATAACAGTTCCTCTTCGATTAGTATTTCATGAGTGATCAATCATTCATATAACATGAAAAGGGTCAATTTTTCAAGATATCATGGTACATCCTTGAGAAATGTTAGGTAAACAACTTGTTGCTCCAACAGGTGACTAGAGATATGTCTAGGTCCTAGAAAAGCAATTACCATCAAGGCAATCGAAGATATGCCCGAGTTCTAGACAAACAACTTGTTGCTCCAAATCGGAGATAGATTCGAGTCTTGGAAAAGCAACTTCCTCACATCATTAGATAAATTTATTTCTACTAGGAGGTGAGAGACATTCACAAGTACTTGAGGTACACCCCGCGATATTCCTTTTATCAGGAGGTGAGAGATACTTATGAATATTTGAGATACGTCCTTGATATTCCTTCTACTAGGAAGTAAGAGATTATGACATCCTAAATTTCGACCCATTTTAGGATATATTAAATGGTTAATTTATCAATGCGTTGTTAGTTACAATTACTTTAAACTGATCACTCATGAGTTGACTAACTTATTGGGAAAGGCAATTAAGGATCGATATGCATACGACTAAAGAATTCAATCGAGGTTAAACCACTCAACCATAAGGATTAAAGAGGGATGATGCCATACTGTTACAAGCCAATTAGCGAATGAAAATAAATCGATTCGGTACAGACACGAGGTCAAATTGTAGGTGATTTCGCACGACTACAATACTAACTGCGAACGACGGTAAACCAATTCCTTTTGACTTTGTACTTAGGGTGAGTAATTGATCTCTCATGATTACATGACAACAAAAGATTGCCCATAAATTAAAGAAGTACAAATATGGATTGAAATTTATCAACCACGGCTCAAATGCATGAAAACTCTTAAAAGCCACCTGATAGTTTAGGTTGTACTAAAGTCGTATTTGATCGAATTTAATCACTAATTTCAATCCGATTTTGGGTATCGAACTTTTAAGGATTTTAAGGTTAACCTACTGGACATCGTTTCATTAATACAACCAATTATCAGTAAGCACCAATTTTTGAAAAAAGGAATTAATAGGCCAAAAATTGGAGCCCACAAGGGAATGGGCTAGATGAAATCCCATTGGGCCTCGCGCCCAATGAAGTGTAGCTACTTGGGCCCAACCCAAGCCCAAGTGGACCCAAGCAAGCCGCTTAGCCATATAAGCCCAAGTCAAGCCTAAAGCCTCTAAGCCCATTTCTTTTCAATTGAGCCCATCAAGCCCACCAAACCCAGTCCAAGGCCCATTTCAACAATTTGGCCCAAGGCAAAATTGGAAATTCATGTCATAAATGTGAAATTACCATTTTGCCCTTCTTGCATTTAATGAGAGAGGACAAAAGAGAGGGAAAGTAAAGAGTGATGATGAAATTGCATGGGGAATGGATGAAACTTGAAGAAGAAAATTTCAAAGTGAAATATCTCCATCTCTCTCTCCTCCCTCTCTCTTTCCTTACGTCCACCCCTCCCCTTCTCAGCTTTCTCTCATTTTTTTCTCTTGTTCTTCATATTTTCCCTCTCATTTTCATCCTTTCTGCCCCTAGCCATCACGCTCAGCCGCCTATACCGCCTACCATCCAAGCGACTCTCCATTCATTGCCATCTCACTGTGAGTCCGCCTATAACGGAGCCGCTTCATCAAACTGGCGGACACCATAGCAACCGCCGCCCTCCTCTCCTCTCATTGTGAACTGCCACCGCCTGCTTGCCGTTCCTAAACCGAGCCACTTGTTGTTCACGTCACTATCATCGTTCCCATGCAAACGCTGTCATTAATGAGTAAGTTAATTTCCTAATTCCTTGATTATGGCGTTAAACTTGATTAGGGATAGTTTAGGCTATGGATAATCCTAATTAGGGGTAATCTAGTGATAATTAATCTTGCTTAAAAATAATGAATTATAATTTATCTAATAAGCTATTGGAATAAATGATAAGTGAGAATGATAGGCTATCGTGATAGGTTATCGAGAAAAATTTAATAAGCTATTGCCAAAGGGGCGATAAGCTATTGGAAATGGCAATAAGCTATCGTCAAAGAGATGATAAGCTATTGAAAAGTAAATGATAGGCTATCACCAAAGGGGTGATAAGGTATCGAGAAATTGGTGATAAGCTATCACCAAATAGGTGATAAGTTATCAAGCAAGGATTGATAGATTATCGCAATAGAACGATAAGTGACTTAATTATATGTGTTTTATGCTTGAGTTATGTGTTGAATTTTGCATGTTCTATGTTGTTTGAAGCATGCTTTGCTATGAAAAATATTTATCAAATGAGAAAGCTTATTTATTAATTTTTAAAAGGGTTTTTATGGACATATAAATGGAAATTTCCGAGGTGTTAGGTTTATATATAAGGTTTCATGAGTTAAATGGGGCAAGGATATTCTAAAATGAAAGCATACAAAGTTTGATGGGTTAATTATAAGTATGTGATCACATACGATTGTTTTACTGCACTATTATGTACAAAAGTTGCAGTAGTTCGTTTGTTGTGAGTACGAACCATGTTTGCATTAGCTAATTGATGAGAAATTAAATGGGCTTAACCAGTTATTATGCTCATGTGGTCACATAAAGAACCTATCATCTAACAGGGGCTTGGGGACAATGTTCGATTTTTATCGGATACCTAGTGGATAGTTGAGGCCGAACCAATGCTCTTTTATAGAATGCTATCTATCACAAGTGTCCCAGACATTGCCATGCCCAATGGGACAAGACGATGCTCGACCATGTGAGAAGACTACCAACTCTTGTGTTAGCTGTTGCCCTATAAGATTGTAATAATCAGAACACGCATGAATGTATTGTGCATAAGAAAGTTTAATATGTGTTTTGATTATATGATATGCTTATTGTATTGTTTATGGCATGTGATATTTGATATCGTGTAGGGTACATGCCATGGCAAGATAAGAATGCCTGCGGGTCGATTGATAGTTTGGTTGTTTTATTATGAGGTTTAAAATAACTATTTGTGTATATAGTTAAGGCAAAGCGTAAGTCACTTTGCTATTAATCTGGCATCAATAGATTATTAATTGTTTAGGCTACATCTAAGGCGAGTTGATTTCCTAATCGAGGCTTAAAACATTAACTTACTGAAATTTATATCTCACTTATTGTTGTTAACTATTTTTCAAGCCCCTAGTTATGGTTTTCCGTCCTACGTGGTTTGAACTCCCCTTAGTCTTCAAGCTACTCATATCGATATTCACTACGGTAGGGAGTGAGGCAATCTTCTTGAATTTTATCACCACCATTTGGGTAGATGTAGGTTGGGGTGAGCCAATTCCATAACTCTACATGGCCTAGTTCAACTGGTTTGATGGTAACCTACTAGGACCCTTCTAGGGAATCGAAGGGTAACTCATGGGTGTAGGTACCTGATGCCATCTTCTTGGATGAACCCCCCTCTTTTTGGAAGGAAGTAGATTAACCCCTGCATAGTATCTTTTTGGTTGGCAAACGAAGAAGTTGCCTGTCTAAAAGGGCTTATTTAGTCTTCCCAAGGTTAATCAAGTATATAAATAGAAATGAGGCTTTTGCAATCGTTTACTGTGTTTTTCATACTGTCCCTCTTGTTATGTTTGGCTCGGTGATTGTTGATTTATTTCCACATGCATTTAATTGAAAGATAAAAAGAATGGTCAGCAACGTGACTAAGATGTCATATTCAATTGATCAAAGATAATAGGAGTTGTCATGTGCTCAAAAGTCGAGGTGTGATGAAGACTTTCACAAATACCTTAGGTACATACTAAATATTCCAACTTCTACCGGGATGTGAGAGACATTCACAAGTATTTGAGGTACGCCCTCAATATTCCTTTTTCCAAGGAGGGAGAGACCTTTATGAATATTGTCCTCGATATGCCAACTTCTACTAGGAGGTGATAGACCTTCATAAGTATCTGAGATACACCCTCAATATTCCTTTTACAATGAGGTGAGAGACCTTCATGAATATCTGAGATACGTCCTTAATATTCTAACTTCTATTAGGAGGTATATGCCTTCGATATTCCTTTTACTAGGTTGTAAGTTACCTTCATGAATATTTGAGATACATCCTTGATGTTCCTTCTACCAGGAGGTAAGAGACCTTCACGAACATCTGAGGAACATCCTCAATATTCCAACTTCTACCAAAAGGTGCCCTATACCTCAAGCTCACTCAATTGTGTCCACAAGTAAATAGTTGTAGGTACGTTTTCTATTTCTACATTAGCATCAGATAAGGTGATACCTCGATACTTTTCAAAAGCTTGGGGTTCTCGCCCCATATCACTCATTCCAATTAAGTAACTATAGATATTTTCGTATCCATCTTAGTATGTATTATGTATTATTGCCATTTTTTGCATAGGATACCAAACAAGCTATCATCTACTGCCTATGCATGGATAAAATTTAGGTATCATTTCATCTTTGAAAGCAACCTTTGCAAGCTCACCTTCAAAGATGGGCAACTATTAACACCTAAATTTTAGCTAAATATCTAGGTTTAAATTGCATAGAAAATTGGGGACCAATTTGACCTCAAACAAAAAAAAAAAAAGATTTTCATATCACCTATGTATTAATAATAAATTTTCTCCACCGCCTTTTTTTCCCCGCTGGTACTGTTCCTCACCCTCTCCATCAGGATTTCCGAATTACTATTCATCGGTTTTGGATTTTTTCTACTCCAAGAGCTAGGGGCTACGGCTGGGGCTGAAATTTGGAGGATCTGCACGTCTCCTGTCAATCTTCAATCCCACCGAAGCTTTTTCACCAGGTAAGCCTCAATCTCTGGGAATGCCAAATCGTTTCTAGGTTTTGCGGGTTCTTCTGGTTTTTCCATGGATCCTATCATTTTGACCGTGGGACCAGTTAATGCGATTGAGAATCGAAGTGTTACTGCCATAACCCATTACGGAATGGGTGGCGGTCGTGAGTGTAGCAGGAGCAGGCCTACGGTTCCCCTTCCCTAGGCCCGTGTCCGAAGTGTAACCGGCAAAGGGGTGGCCCCGACTGTAGTGGACAGTGGATGCCCGACTGATGGCCAGATGGCCCCGTCGAAGGCCCATATATATGGTCGGAAAAATCGTAGCCGAAGCAGGCCACACATTGAACGAGCTTAGTCATCTGCTCAGCCAATCAATGGGGTGAAAGCCCCTGCTGTTCGTTCGTGGGCAAATGTGGCCAAAACGGCTCTCTTATATGCCTCCTATGCTCATAAACGATACACCTGTTGTCAACTTATCGGAGGATGTTCCAGAAGCCACGGACCCGATGTGGTATGAGTGCATCGTCAAGTATTTTGTGGGGAAAAAACTCCTCTTCAAGTTGGTTGAAACGGCTCTAAAACATGTGTGGGGTCACCAGCTGGTGGATGTCATGGCAAATGACTAGGGATTCTTCTTTTTTTAATTTCCCGGATACTGAATTCCAGAGGAAAATTCTGGACGGGGGGGGGCCTCTTACTGTTGCTCGAGTTCCTCTGATCCTTCAACAATGGCACCCCTGCTTGAGTTGAAAAAGGATAATCACTCCTCGGTACCGGTCTGGGTGAGACTAAAAAACATCCCGTATGCTTTATGGTTCGCCCCCAAGATAAGCGCAGTGGCTAGTGCCATTGGAAAACCCCTGTATGTAGACGAGCGGATGGAGCAAATGAAAATGATCTCTTTTGCTAGTGTGTGTGTGGAGATCTCAGCCAACAAAGACCAATGTGATTCGGTAGATGTCATTCTGAACGGGGAAACTCGGACTGTGGCAGTAGAGTACGAATGGAGGCCATTTTCATGCTAGAGATGTGGCACTTTTGGCCACAACTGCACGGCCAAGGAAAGCCCCCTGCCCATGTTGGCCCTACTAACCCGGCTGTAGCTCTGCCCTCAGAGGCTGTTTGTGGCTTGGATGTATGTGATGGCCCTTTTGTTTCCGCCCAAGTTGCCGACCTCCCCCCAGATGTGGCGTCTAATCAAGATGCCCTTGAGGAAGGCTGGCAAAAAGTCCGGCCATCAAATAAGAAGTCCCTCCAGCTGAAGGAAGGGGTCTCACAGTCCATGAGAATAGAAGCTCGGCCTCGTGCCAAGCAACCTCCCCTGTCCAGATCAGATAGGAGGAAACATAAAAGGGATCTCTCCTATGATGATGCCTCCCCACCTCGTCTGGCTGGTAAATACCCAGTGGAACCTACCACCTCAACAGCGTCGTTCTCCTCGGATGATGACATAGATAAGGGAGCTACAATTGTCAATAGCATTGACGAGGAGGAACCCGGGGTGGGCAGGTCCTTGGCTACACGGATTATAAATCCCATGGCTGATTTACCTAATGTGCAGCCAACCATAAAGTAGGCCACGCAAGATCCTGCTGTAAGTCCAGGCCCTACTCTTGCAACTCCTAAGGTATTGAGTCCAAAGCCGATGACCAGTTGTCGGAGGACGAGCAAGCGAAGGTAATTTCCTTCCGCCTATTTATGTACATAGTAATATATGAATATAGACACTTGGAATATCAGGGGTCTTATGGATCCGGTGAGGCAAGCCGAAGTGCGCAAACTCGTGCAATCCAATAATATCTGCTACATTGGGCTGCTAGAAACTAAAGTACTTGCTGCTCATTTTATGGCCATATCTTCTAGGCTATTTCCTAGGTGGCAATGGATCTCGAATTATGAATTCTCCCCCTGGGGACGAATTTGGATTGGGTGGAACCAACTAGAGTTGCTTATGATGCTCACCTGTCTAATGCCCAAGCAATTCATGGGAAAATAAGGGTACCCAATAAAGGGACCACCTTAAACCTTTCGGTTATTTATGGGGAGCACACTTTTGTTCTCGAAGATTGCTTTGGGCGGACCTCATACAAATGAGCACTTCCCTTATTGATGGCCCATGGATGGTGGCAGGGGATTTTAATGAGATCCAGGACCCATCTGATCGACTGGGGAGTTCGGATACATGGCTCCCATCCTATGATGAATTCAGGCATTGCCTAGCTCAAGCTGAACTTGAGGATCTTCGTTATGTTGGGTACTAGTACACTTGGGAGTCCTCATTCGGTGTTCATAGGAAGCTCAAGAAGATTGATAGGGTACTAATAAATAACAAGTGGTGTTAAGAATTCTCGTACTCGGAAGCATCTTTCCTTGCCCCGGGTATTTCCGACCATACGCCAATGGTGGTCAGGATTATGGCTCCTTCATCTTAGAGGAAACCGTTTAAATTGTTCAATTTCTGGATGAAGCACCTGGACTTCTAGGCGATGATCATTGAGGTGTGAGATGACTAAAGATCCGGCACTCCTATGTTCTGATTGTATAGCAAGCTCAAAGCATTAAAAATTCGACTCAAGCAGCTAAATAGGGATGTCTTCTTTGACATATTGATGAGAATTGTGACTGCAAGACAAGCTCTTTAGCGCACCCGAGATGCCCTCCAATAGGAACCATGCAGTAGCACATTGGCAGAATTGGAAAAATCCCAACTCCGGAGCTTCTCCAAGCTCTGGTCACTTGAGGAATCTTTCTATCGGCAAAAATCCAGAGTATGTTAGCTTAAAGAAGGTGATCAAAATACAAAATATTTTCACCATTTGGTCAATAGAAGACACTTGCGAAATAGGATCATTTCTATCTAGGACAGCTCTAGCAACTTGGTGGCTGATCCGAGGGAGGTGCAAAACACGTTTGTATCGCATTTCCAAGACTTGCTTGCTCTAGTAGAAATGTCTTCTTGGCCATCCCAACTGGAGATCAAAGAAATGCTTCAGTACAACCTTAATGAGGAGCAGGTGCATTCTATTTCTCGACCTATTCTACCTATGGAAATTCATGGCTCAATGTTTTCATTAGCCGAGGACAGAGCCCTTGGTTCGGACTGTTTCAATGCTGAGTTTTTCAAACAAAATTGGGACATTGTTGGCCCTTTGGTAATAGAAGTGGTCATAGATTTCTTTAGCACTAGGAGCTTACTGAGGGAGGTTAATAATATGATAATAGCTCTTGTGCCTAAGATTCCTAATGCGTCGTCAATGGGGGATTTTCGACCAATTGCCTGCTACAACACAATCTATAAATGCATCACTAAGATCCTTGCAAATAGAGTGGCAGGGGTCCTCCGGCTATAGTTGGCCCTACACATAATGCCTTTGTGAAAGATCATAGGATCAGTGATAATATACTATTAGCACAGGAGTTGTTCAGTGGCTTCCACATCGACCCTTACCTTCCAAAATGTGCTATCAAGGTTGATTTTCGAAAAGCTTACAATACTCTAGATTGGAACTTCTTGGAGGCAACATTAGGAGCTTTTGGTTTCCCCAACCAGGTTGTGCATCTAATTATGACTTGTGTTCGGATACCCAAGTTCTCCATATCCATTAATGGGGGGCTGCATGGATTCTTCCCTAGTGGCCGTGGATTACGGTAAGGTGATCCCATGTCCCCATACCTATTCACTCTAGCAATGGAGGTATTCTTCGAGATCCTTTATCATCAGGCATGGCGACCAGAATTCAAATATTATTGGAGATGTAAGTCCACATGCCTCTCCCATTTATTTTTTGTGGATGATGTGTTCCTTTTTAGTGAGGCGAGCATGGCATCTATCTCGTGTCTAAAGGGTAGGCTCAAAACCTTCTCATCCTAGAGTGGTTTGCGACCAAACTTGAGCAAAAGTGAAATATTTTTTGCGGGTGGAACCGGGGCTGTTCGAGACCAAATCAGCCATGCTTTGGGATTTAGGGTGGGCACTTTACTTGTACAATACCTGGGAGTTCCTATCATTACGTCAAGACTGGGGAAAGCTGATTACAATGCCTGGTAAGCTTACTCACCTCTAGAGTACAATCATGGACCCATCGATTTCTATTGTTTGCAGGCTGGCTTCAGCTTATTAAATCAGTCCTCCATGCGATTCAAGTATACTGGGCTAGTATCTTCATGTTGCCTAGTTTGGTTTTGGAAAGGATTGAGCAAATTTGCCGTCAATTCCTTTGGAAGGGCCCCGCACTCGGTACGGGAGGTGCAAAAGTTGCTTGGGATGATGTGTGCCTTCCAAAGGAAGAAGGAGGACTTGGCTTGCGCAAGCTTCATGATGGTAATAAGGCGGCCATGATGAAGCATATATGGCTCCTCTTTATAGACAAAGAATCTCTTTGGTGTAAGTGGATCCATGCTACGTACTTAAAGATGAAGAATTTCTGGGCTACCACAAAGCCAACGATTTGTTCTTGGGCATGGAAGAAGCTGCTTGCATTAAGAAAGGAAATCCAAGGGTATTTCTGGTGGCGGGTGGGGGATGGCTGCTCAACATCACTATGGTTAGACTCGTGGCATCAGCATGGGCCATTAAATGCAGTTTTCTCAAACAATTTTATCTATCGCTCGGGGCTATCTAGGCAAGCAAAGGTTGTAGAGTCATTTACTCCTACTAGCCAAGGAATTTTGTAGGAGATCCAAGCGTGGCAAAATTCAGTTCCAAGCCTTAATCAAATCCCGAACAAGTTTACTTGGCTAGAGCACTCCTTGGGTACATTTTCCATTGCCTCTACTTGGACTGCTATTAGGTGGAAAGCCAGAATTGTCCCGTGCTCCTCTGTCACGACCTCACCTCAGGTGCACCACCTAGGGTTTGGCTAATGGATTACTAAGCCTAAACTTAGCTCAGGCTCTCCCAAGCCCATACCAATTCGCGACTTAGGGTTTAAGTTTTTTAGCATGCAAATGATTTTTACTTGGAGTCGCCACTAATCTATTTTTTAGTGGGTTGATTAGAAACCCAAGTAAAGTAACGGGAGGATTACTTTACTCCTACGAACCAGAGACTATGGGATCGGGGACTTGATTACGTTAGATTTCTCTAACGCCCTTTCGGTACCTTTTCTCTTTTATTTGAAAAAAATGATTGGCAGGCAGTTTGCATTGATTTTAATTTACTCCCTAACATTCAATGTGATCATGCAAGTGCGCAATCATTATTTAACACTCAATTATCAAAGTATTAAATAAATTGCAAGGAAAGGGAGGAAATTACTTACCCTGAAGCTACTAAAGCATCTGCAATATTAGTTAGAAAATCACATCAACCTAAAAGTGATTTCTAATTAATATGCGATCACTCGAATTTTGGATTTTCTCTTATTTAATGAGGCCTAAAACTAACATGCAATGCATGTAATGACGTACGAAAGTGTCTTACTATAATAGCATGCAATGTGCAACCTAAACTATATGACATGCAAGTGATATGTTTTTTTTGTGTGTTTTTCATTAAAATAAACAAATAAATTTCCTAGTTCTAGAAATTATCGAATTCAATCTAAAGGTTAATCTAACTCGAATCCTAGTTTATATGAACCCTATCCTAACATGCAATCATATTCTACGAATAAAATCAATCACCCAAGAAACAAATAAAATCGACGAATCATATCTCGGGCATGAGATCGAATTGGTCGATTTTCCGTGCAATCGCGAATCGTATCTCGGACATGAGATCGGATTGACGATTATGGCACGTTAAGAAATTAGAGAATAATCTCTAATTTAAAGGGCTACTTGAAATTTGGGATAATATAATAAGGAATCCAATCAAATATATCCGCAATATTTCAAGTAAGGAAAATATTCGAAAAAATCAAATGATACGAGGTTTTACCTAATCTGTGAATGGTGGATCGGTGTGGTTCCCGGTGATGGTTTCGTCGGAACATGATGGCACGGGGCAACAAATCGCGGCTAGCTCACTAGTCACGGTAATCAATGTTCACGGGCAAGGAGGACTTCGTGTACTATTTGTACACCACGGATGGACTTCACGGCACAGTGGGGGACTCACGGTGGAGACTTAGTGCTCACTGGACGAAATCAAAGACATGTGAAATTAAAATTAGATGCAATAATGATGAGTGGATGCGATGCGGGCTGCTAGTTTCTCGTCGATCTTCGGAGTGGTGATGGCAACGAGTCAACTCCTTGGAATTCTTGGCACTGCACTTAATTCTTCGATGGGACTCAGCCGAGAATAATTCTCTAGACAACCTGCAAAGGTAGAAAGCAATACTCCTCGGTTGGGTACGAATTCAGCAAGAGCTCGATGATGGGATGGCAAGCGCGAGGCAGGACCCCTCTGGATGTTCTCCGTTCTTCTCAATGTGGCCGCCTCTATCTTTTCTGCCTTTATTCAGTGTGTGTCTGTCCCCCTTTTATAGGCAAGACAACATGGTGTACTAAAAAAAAACAAGATAATGACACGATGATCGGCTTTCTTATTACGGATATATCCTTTTTTGCTCTTTTCCTATCTTTAACCATGCAGATATACTTTACCTTTGAACCAACAACATCCATTCCTTTTCTTGACCATGCGGATATACTTTACCTTTGAACCAGTTATATCCTTGCAGATATGTTTTACTTTTGAACCATCCACATCCCTACCTTTTCTTGACAATTCAAAAATTGATCGCCGCAAATTCTTGAAAGATTATGCTCCTAAAACTATATGCTATGCAATATTAAATTATGAATGATTAATCAAAATTTAGGTGTCAACAGCTGCCCTTCTTTTAAGGTGAGCTCGCAGAGGTTGCATTCAAAGACAAATTGAGACCTAAATTTTGATTATACATATGCAATGTAATGTTATTTTTTGTGGGAAAATGAATCTCATTTTAAAATGCAATATGATATGATGCATGGAAAAGCTAATGCAAAGAAAAGAAAAAAAAAAGAAAAAAAAAAAGAAAAGCATACCTGTAGTTACTTACCAATCAATATGGTAGAGCATCTTGAGGTACGGAATAAATCCACAAGAATCTAGTTTTTATCCCGGATTTCTTGAGGAGTCTGATATTTATCGAATTGCCTAGATCCAGACTGAGGCAACTGATTGAATTTAATCAACAGACGCTCAATGTCAAGTGAGACGGCCATTAGAACAAGATGTCTCGAAATACCTAAATCCAAACTAAGGTATATCGAGAAAAATCAAAGAACATTCATATCCTGAATGAAATGTTCAATGAAAAGATTTGAGACATTCAGATCCAAACTGAAATGTCAAGAATTGAGAAACTTAACCAATAAACACTCAATGTCAAGTGAGATGAATATTGGATTAAGACAACTTAACCAATAGATGCTCAATGTCAAGTGAGTCAAATATTGAATTAAGATAACTCGAAATACCTAGATTCAAACTAAGGTATAGTGAGAAAGATTTGAACATTCATATTCAAAATGAAGTGTTCGACAAAAAGAGTTTGTGACATTCAGATCCAAACTGAAATGTCAAAAATTAAAGAACTTAACCAATAAACACTCAATGTTAATTGAGATGAATATTGGATTAAGACAACTTAACCAATAAATGCTCAATGTCAAGTGAGTCAAATATTGGATTAAGATAACTCGAAATACCTAGATCCAAACTGAGGTATGACGAAAAAAAATCTAAACATTCATATCCAAAATGAAATGTTCGATGAAAATATTTTGTGACATTCAGATCCAAACTGAAATGTCAAAAATTGATTGAAAGATTTCTGAAAATTAGGGGAGATGCTCAAATTTTGCCTTGAGCACTCGAATTTCATTCAAGGGATAAGTTACTGAAGTTTTATTTTGAGTACTCAAAGCGATTTAATACTTACCTGGTGACATTTCTAAACTCTGGAGAAGATGTCTCTAAGGTGATGAGGAAACTTTTTGGCTATAACAGCACACCAAGTGGATAAAGAGGAACTCTAGGCTACGGGAGCATGCCGGATTGATGAAGAGACTCCGAGCTATGGAAGCACGCCGTGTCGATTAAGAGGGACATCGGCCTACAAAAGCACGCAGTATCGCTAGGCTACAAAAACATGCCAAGTTGATGAGAAAACTCCAACCTTCAGAAGCAGACCGTGCTGATTAAGATGGACATTAGGCTATGGAAGCACGCCTTGTCACATTTCTGTAGAAATAAAATTCAAGAATGTTTGGACAAATTTCGAGGCTTTAGAAAGCAACTCGAATGTCAGGCATTATTCGGTCTTCAAGAAAATATTATCTGTTAGACACGATTAGAGCAAAAACTAACATGCATTCATCAAGAAGGTAGACAATTTGAGCTACTCTAGAATGCACATTTCAAAGTTCACTGAGGTTTCCATCAATTCAATCAAAGTTTATGCACAATAATTTTACCATGTTTGCACAACCAAATTGCCATTAGGGAGAAGAATCTTGCAAAACAACTTTGACTCATGACAAGAATTTCTTAAGAATGCTCAATGAGAGACTTTGAGTTAGAAAGGACTTTCACTCACTCTCATTCAGAAGGGCTATTTTATGAGAATCACTCCATCTCACTATCATCATATCGACAAGGGTCCAAGTATTTCTTGCAAGCAGTACGACCTTACCAATCTGAGAGATCTTTAATAGGGACCTTAATGTGGACTTGGTCAATGGCTTAACAACGGGGACTCTTTGAGCCAAGGCTATTGAAAGAAATAATCTTCCACGATCATCTTCGGGTTTACAAGTCAAGAACCCTGCAAAATGAGATAGAAATAATCTCGCTCTCACTTCTTCGAGCAATGCTTAAGACATGTGAATACCTACATTAATTCAAGTGCCATGATCTGAAGAGACTTTGTAAAGGTTGTAACATAGGCTAGGTTCACAGGTTGAGAAATGAAAGGATTATCAGGCTTAAAATGTGTATATATGGATGAGAGTTGGTGATCATCTTAGCATTACCGCCAGTCTTCATCTTCACCATCAAGGATTGTCTTCAAAATGTGCTCTATTGATTATAAAAGTTTTGCATTTGAGTTCTTTGAGTATCACTCCATTGGGAATACAACTTTTCACAATCTATCTTGATTCTTTTTCATTTTCTCCTATAGGCATTTGCCTTGCTTTTACCAGACACACTGATTTTCTTGCCCCATTTTTTACCATTGACACACTATTTACAATGTATCAATTTTTCATTTGGACTTTTGAAGGTCTTCACATTTCGTTGGCACTCTAGACCTTGCTGCTTCTTGAATGATTACTTTTTGCTTGCCCCAGTGTGGGGGATGATCACCAACTGGGTTCAGAGAAATGAACTTGTAGGCTCAAAAGGGCTATGCAACAGATATAAGTGTGTAGGATAAAGAAAAAAAATGCTCTTTGTCATCCTGAGGCACTTGGATTATTGTTTGAGTTCATCTGCAATAAGATACCCAAAGATTGAGAGCAAGAAAATTTCTATCTATTTTTCTCATCACATGATACCAACTTACCTCCAGTTTGCCCCGATATGGGGTGATTCTTGACAGGGGTAATTTAAAAGAAATATCCACAAGTGTATGGGGCTCAAAGGGGTTAAGCAATGGATCACTTGTAGTGTTTGGGATGCAAAAATGAATTGTCCCTCATCATTTCGGTCATCATACCTTTCGCAAGAAAACTCTTTACCTTGTGGATATGGAAATTACTGCACTCATCTCACAAGTGTATAAGTAAGGGATTGTGGATAGGACATGTTTTGCCTTTCATCATCCTAACACACGTCTCACTTAGCATTCTTAAGAATTGGATATCATTCATTGAATTGCATATCTTGACAAATCTCCATATGAAATTATTAAGTTAAGCAAGTAAAATCACCATGCAAATTCTCTTTCAAAAGTGCTCAACAATTTTAAGCAATAAAAACTTTGTGACTTCGGAACAAACAATGAAAAACATGATATTGAGCATTCATTCAATCAGTGTCCTTGGATTGCTTCTTTATGAAGGGAACGAACACATAAATTGATCAATTGGAAATCGATCCTCAATTCGATAAATGCTCCATTCTTGTTTTTGCCCCAGCACAAGAGAATGTGCATGAATAGGACACTACACAAGAGATTGAACATCCATTTTGGCTTGGATTGAGGTTTCATCTCAATTGGGTCATTACCGGAATCTATCATCCTTTCGATCCGTCACCTGCAGGGAAAAGAACAAACTGTCAATTCCAGAATCAATTATATTCAAGGACGAGATGTACCTCCTTCATCAAAGATGGATGGTCCTCTTTTGAGCTGCCCCTCACTTTCTTTAGGAGATGAGAAATATAGGACACTTTGCTTGGATTTTCGGGATAGATATCTCAATTATCAACAAGAGATGCCTCACATTAACTCTTTGGAGTTGTGCTCTCAACCTAATTGAATAACAATCAAGTCAATGGGTCCATTACAACTTGTTGTGCCTTTTTCGATGTTCTTTCCTTAGGCCAAGAAAATTATGCTCGAGACATGAAGTAAATGAGTTAGAAAAAGAAACAAACCAACCAGAATGCATGTTTTTTTTTTTGGAAATGGCTTCAAAAAAAAAAAGTTTCTTTTAAATTTTTCTTTTGGGTGAGGAAGTATGATGAAGCCTAGGCCTCAGAATTCTCCTTGGATTTTTCTTTTCATTGTTGGATATCGTCACTGGGCTAGTTTGGTGTACCCCATTATGCCCTCAAAACAAAACTTGTAATTTTATTGATATTCATCAATCAATTACATCTTATTGAATGGAAAATGCGGTATTCAAGCCCTAAAAGAAAGCGAAAAAGAAGAAAAGAAAAATCCCTAAAATGTAGTAAAAATTCCCACACAGGGGAATATGCGAAAATGATAAATGAGTTACTATTTGGGATTAGCGCCCATTCCCTCCAAAGATTCTTCTTCAGTGGCACCTAATGCATCATCAAGAAGGTTATCTTCTCCTGGAGGTATTGGATCATCCATTCCATTGTTGTGCACCGAGATCTTAGTAGATGGTTTTGCATCTATTTCATCCTTACTAACATTTAGCATAGCCCATTCTTCCTCCCAATCAATAATGACTTGGGATATAGTGAAGACCAGGCTAGTATAGTTAGCATACACAATCATACCAGCCTCCACCATCATAGCAACCCTTTTTTTCATCAAGGATAGGGGAACCACCTCATGACTCGGGTGGTATCCAGCATTTACTAGCCCATTATAGACATCAGCAACATGCACTTTCAAATTTTTGACTTGACCAACATCAAATCCAAATATGGCATTCACCTTGCCTTCGTGCTCAGGTAGTGGGTTCCTCTTGACATTCGGTTGGGTGGTGCGGAACGAGAATGCATTAGTGTCCAATAAATTTTGAACTTTGTGCTTCAAGGTCATACATTCATTAGTTGAATGTCCCACTTCTCCCATATGATACTCACATTTCTTGGAGGGTCGTAGTTAGAGAATTTCTCCGCATTGAGTCGCTTCAGCTCTTGGGAGAGCAACCCATTCTTTTGCAAGATCGGCAAGGCTTGAGACAGAGGACCAGGAAGTGGAGAGAATTGCCGCCTAGCGAATTGTCGTGATGTGGAAGGGCGACCTTCCCCATGCTGATTCTTAGGGACATGAAGGATCAGAGGCTTATTAGAGGTCGGTTGCGCATATGCAACATTTACTTCAGTAGTAGGTTCTTTCTCCTTCTTTGTAGTAAACCTCTTGTTTGGTTCATTAAACCACCCCTCCTTCAGTCCCATCTCGATTTGTTCACCCACAGGAATGAGTTGATTAAAGTTCTCCACATATGTGCCAACCATCCGATTGCGGAACTCAAAATGGAGGGTCTTAATAAATAGCTTCATCAACTCTTTGTTAGTGGGCTCAGGAGTGATTTGGGCGGCCAAATTCCGCCATCTTATGGCATACTCTTTAAATGACTCACTCTTCTTTTTTTCCATCCGCTCGAGATCTTCTCAGGAAGGTGCAATGTCCATGTTGAACTTATACTGCTTAAGAAATGCATCAACCACCTCACTCCAAGTGTCGAGGAGGTTTATGTTCTTCATGATATACCAAGTGAGTGCAGGCCCGCCCAAGCTCATTTGGAACCACTGGATCATAAGGGGTTCATTCTTAATATGTTGGGCCATCTTCACATGGTACATCTGCAGGTGAGCTTTTGGACAAGAAGTGCCATCATACTTATCAAATTCTGGCATTTTGAATTTGTTTGGCGTGTTGACCTTCTCATAAATAGAGAAATCAATCGAAAGTGAACTTTGCAAACCCTGCAATTGTTTCACTTTCTCTTCAAGCTTCGCAAAGCGCTCATCTTGCTCTGTTTTAACGACCTTATGAGTTTTGGCCTTTCCTTCCACAACAATGACATCATCTTCTAAGGGGGGCATGTCGTCATCAAATTCATTGGATTGGCCAGGATCAACTTTCTGCTTCGGTGCTGTAGTTCCAGGAGGTGTGACTTCTGGGCCCGAACTTACTCGGAGCGCCTTAAACTCAATCGTCATTTGTTGTATTGTAGCGAAGCATTGACTCATTTGATTTTCCATTTTATTAATGCGATCACGCAACTCAGCTTGCTCGGCCATTCGTGCTTTCAATCTCGTAATAATGGATGAACGGGGTGGCTCCGTTATCACCTAATTCGAAGAAAGAAAAACACATAAGCATCATATATGGAACATGCCAGTCCATGACAAATGTCTAACAACTTTTATTTATTAATGGAAGTATTCTATGGGAAGTAAAAACTCGAAATGCCCTAAACAAATGAAGTAGGAAAGCAAAGAACTTCACTAAAAAAATTAGACTCAAGACATTTCACTCGGCTTGATCAATATACAATTGGGAAACTTCTAGACGCAATCGCTTATTCTTCTCCGCAAGATGTGCCACATGCCTTTTGGTCTCTTCAGCAACTCTTTTGAGGCGTCTATTCTCAGCATGGTTGGTGATCTTCTCGGGCACTTCCGATATCTTCGGGTGTAGCTCCTTTGGAATTTTGTGCCGTTGAATATATTCGGTAGAGGCATAGTACCTTCTTTCTCTTCCCTTCAACTCCTTCTCTGGCCATATGAGCTTCCGTGGGTGGCACATATCCCACATCGATTTGATTGTAAGAACGGAATTCTCATGTTCTTGACTCTCATTAGTGAAGTTAACTTGAAGCGGGTTTGCTTGCAAAGCTTGTGGAAGTTCTTGCACAACTTGGTATTGATGAGTCACTCTAGTCGGGTTGTCACGCCCCGACCCTCGAGCACGCGGCAACCCCTGTTCTCTTGCGGTCATTTGATTTGCGACTCCCCAGGATCCGTTGCCGACCATTATTTTTATCTTTTAATTAAACGCATGTGGAAGCGAAACACAATCCCCGGTCAATTACAAAAACAGGGATAGTAGGAAAACCCAACAAGAACACATTCAAAAGTATCGCTTTATTAACTAACTGATTAACCCTAGGAAGTTTATAAGTACAAGCCCTTACCACGGGCATCTTCCTAACGAGCCAATGAAACTAACAGGCCAGGGTTAATCTACTCCCTTCAAAGACGGCCACGAGCCGTAACACGCGTCGATCCTCCATCCTATGGACCTGAAAAATGTTAACCACGACGGGTTGAGATAAACTCAGCAAGTCAAAGTCCTAAGCCCCGGTTAGGAACTTCGCTCGCCTTGGGAGCAATCTAACCATGCAACCTAGTTCCGACAAACAACACATACCACACCTCAAGCAACATTATCGAAGACAGTTCAATAAGCGGTTGCAAACACAAGCGACCCTACCTGGCCTTGGCACACGCAACTGCGAAACCGTCAATTCAATCATCACGACATTAAGAGCATACGAATAATCGAGCATCTCACACAACTTTCTCATGTCTCACACTCACACATGCTCCAATTATTAACGCCCCCTCGGGCAAACGGCACAACCTTTTAGTTGGCGGTTACGGCTAAACCGTTTCGTCCTCTTTACCTCGAGGCACGGCGACGTCAAGGGCTCACTCCCAAGACGGCATTCCCGAAGGAGCATAGGACCCGCCCACTACCGCAGCCCCGCAACTGACAGAGGCCCGGGACCCGCCCCCCATACCGCGGTCCCACGTAGAACCCCTCCCTGTCAGGCATCCGACCGAAGTCAGGCGACCCACTAGCCACGACACAACCCCATAGGGATTGGCGGTCTTCCGACAACGCCGGGTTCCCTCTCTTAATGTGATCATGCAACACATCATCAGGCAATCCATTTATATCTTTGCTCTGTCGTGAATGCAATATCGCTCATGCTCATGCGACATGCCATTTCAGATAATCCACGAAATATGTCATGCGATCTCACTCGACAATTTCCAAAATCCAATTTCCAATCAGCATTCAATCATACACATTCCCTAACTCTTGGGAACAACCAACAATTCAAGTCACGCCCGTCGATCAATTCCGATCAATCAACATCACGATACTCCGATACCCAACAACGTGTCGATATTTAATAATAAATAAACACAAATATCAATTAATAAATAAATACGTGTCCTCACGACTACAACAATCAGCTATTTCCAACAATACTCAATTATCCAAAAATAAGTATAAAATATAATTATATTCAAATATACTCATTTAAGAAACATATAATACTATAGCCGATTTTTCCGATAAAATAATTCAAGTCCCACAAAATACTTATAATTATTTTTCAATCCCATAATTAATTATCCAACCCAAATAATTCCATTTCGTAAAACCCTTCTTCAATAAACCAATGTCATTTAATAAAATAGTATATAAATACTATTGACTTTGGAAAAATAGACCATAGTAATTTTCTCCCAAAATTACTCAATTAAAACAATTTCTAATAAATAATCACAATTAATTATTTTCTCCAAAAATAATTAATTTTCAACAATGAATAGTAATAACCATATTACTATTAATAATTCGAAATTATAAATTAATTTAATTAATAATTCCGAAAATAATAAATAATTATTATTATTCCAAAAATAATAATAATAATATTTATTAATACTAACCATGATTAACACTAAGCAAGCTTCATCAAATAGTATTAAAACACTAATAATCATCATCCAAAACACTAATCAATAATTAAACTAATCAAACTACTCCTAAGCAAGATTAGCCCCTAAATAAGGATTAGGAAATCGACTCACGGGTTAGCAATTCCGACGACACGAGCGCGACGGCGGCGGCGGGGGAATGCCCGCGAACTTCCGGCGCGTTGGGACGAGGCGGCCCGGGCCGGATCTCGGCCGAGGGCGGCTGTCCATGCAGCAAAAAGCCGAGAAACGCAGGGGACCAACGGCCGTGGTGGTCCAAGGCCGGGCCGGCGGGCGGTCCGGCGACTCCGGACGGCGGCCAACAGCTCCGGCGATGGCTGGACAGCACCGTGAGAAGGAAAGGAGAGGCGGTGCAGTAGGTTTCAGGGGGGGGAACAGCAGCTGGGGTGGCTCCGGTGCGGCGAAGGAGGCTTGGGGACGATCCTCCGGCGGCCTACAGCGGTGACCGGCGGCGGCGGGCAGCGGCGAAGCTGCTGGCCGCTTCTCTGGTCACGGCCGAGGAGCCGGGAGGGGAAGAGGGGGCACGGCGACGACAGATGAGGCCGGCGACCCGGCGACCGGCCAAGGCGGCGACCGGGCAGCGGCGGAGGACGGCAAGCAAGGTGGCGGAGCTTGGGCGAGGCTGGGTCGGCTCGGTTCAAACCAGAACCGAGGGTGAAAAAGAGAGAGAGAGCAAAGTGACGGAAAACAACGGGGCGGTGGCTCGCGGCGGCGGTCCGGCGTCGCAAGGCGGCCGGCGTTGCAGCGGTGTCGGAGGAGCGACTGAACCGAAGCAAGGTAGCGACGCTCGGACGGAGGGAGAAGACGAGAGGGGAGGCGCTGGCTGCGGCGGCACCGTCGGACGGCACGACCGGCGGATCGGCGGCGAGCTGGCGGGACGGCGATGCCGCGGCGGCGACGAGGTGGTTGCTGGTCTCACCGGTGGGGGAAGCAAGGCGGCGGCGGCTCCGGCCGAGGGAAAACAGCCGAAAGAAGAAGAGGAGGAAGAGAAGTTGCAAGGAGAGAGGGGGCGATCGTGCATGGGGGGGAAGGGAAGGAGAGAGAGAGAGAGACACGCCCACATGGGCTGTCGCAAGTGGGGGAGGAGAGAGAAAAGAAGATAAGACCGAGTCAATGGGAGACAAAGAGAGGATAAGGGCAAGTGGGTGAGGGTGTCGACAAGGGGGAAGAAAACGCGGGGAAAGAGAGAGAAAAAAGGGAGAGGAGAGAGAAACGTGCGGAGGAAAAAGGGGGGGGGGAAAGAAAGGAAAAAGAAAAAGAAAAAGAAAAAGAAAAGAGAACAAGACAAAATTCAAACAAGTTTCTAGAAAGGGCAATTTGGTCTTTTTGCCCTTGAAGCACAAATTCCCAAATATTTGGCTCCAAAACTCGGCCCGTTGAATCCTTTTTCCAATAATTCGGGCTTACCGAAAAATTCGAGAATCAATGAGACACGTCCTATATTTTAGTCTCGACATCTTTAAAAATTCGATACCCGATACCGGATTGAAATTCGCGGTTAACATCGATCAATCGCGACTTTAGTACGACCTAACTTTCGGGCGGCGTTTAGGGGCTCTCACGCGTTTGACCCGTGGTTGATAGCTTTTCAATCCACGATCGTGCATTCGAATCAGGGTAATTCTCGATTGTCATGTAATCACGAGAGGTTAATTGCTCACACTGAGTACAGGGCCAAAAGGAAATCGGTTTAACGTCGTCTGCAATTGATATCAAAGTCGTGCGGAATCACCTGCAATCCGACCTCGTATTTTTGCCGACTCAATTTATTTCCGTTCGCTAATTGGCCTGCAACAATGTAGTATTATTCCTCTTTGATCCTTATGGTCGAGCGGCCTATCCCTGATTAAATTCACTAGTCGTACGCGTACCGATCCTTAATTGCCTTGCCGAACGCTTAGTTAACTCGTGAGGGGCCAACTCGAGTAAACGTAACTAACAAAGTGCATTGATAAATTAACCATTTCATCTATCCCGGAATGGGTCGAAATTCAGGATGTTACACGGGTAGTACTCCATTGCTCCAGTAAATCCCAATAAAGGGACAGAGCCAATACGCCCACATGTGAGCCTCGCCTTACTAACTTGAAACCACTTAGCATGCCATAGGAATCCTTTGGAAACTGAATTTTTCATGAAAACTAGCTATCTGGAATAATGATAATCCGGCGCATGTTTTTGTTTGTTCTCAAATCTCATAATAGGGTGATTAAAGTTGCAAACATCAAGTATGGTCATTAAACCACCAAACCCTTTTATGTGAGAAAGAAACCAAATTTGTAAGAGCTCAGGAGAAGCATGCAAAACCCTGTCACTGCCTTCTTTAAATCGAGTAAGGGAAAGAAAAGTTTCGGTCAAAGTAGTGTTAACGAAATTCTTTCCTTCAAGGACTTGTCTAACTAAATTAGCAATTAAAGGATTAATAGCATTCTTGCAATGAGGGAAAAATAAACCCAAAAAAGGCTAATAGGAAGACTCTACGCATTTGAAAGGAGTTGCCATTTTCAAAATATTCATTTAAAAATGAGAGTGGGCATGAATTTCGGTGACCTTTCAAGACTTTTCTTATTTCTTCTTCTTTAACTCTCAAAAAACCAGACAAGGCCGTGATAGGATTTATTCCAATAGGTGGACTAGCTAATTCAGCTTCCAAAGATTTTCCCATGGCAATACTATATTCTTCCAAGGTAGGAGTGAGCTCATGCTTACCACCAAAGATAAAAGTGGAAGTCTGAGGGCACCAACAATGGGCAAGAGCTTGAACAAGGCCACCATGAATATTAATACGCAGTAGAGGAAGGAGCCAGCCAATATGTGACTCCACGAACTTGTGGCAAGCTTGGTCCAACTTGCCCCACCATGTGTTGAGCTTTTCTTTAGGAGGGAGAATAATTCGAACGTCTGATATTCCCATTGTATATTGACCAAGACTCGTGACCAACCTAATGTCATGGACCGACAAAATAATAAATAAATTGCAAAATGAGAGTTAAGAGAACTTACTTCACTGATAGATAGGTAGCAATCACATAGACATGCACATGGTACGTGGCTCAATTTCTACTCTAAAAGGCTTAACAAAATGAAGCCACAAGGATGATCGGACTAGCCACGGGCATGCGGACTAAGTTGGGTCCTCATGACTCTAGCTTGGTCGAAGAGCCGACCCAGGCCGTGGGCATACGGACCGAGGTGGGTACTCTTGACACTAAGAAAAAAACTTCGGGACTGAAATGGGCGACTCGTACCGCGAGCATGCGATCAGAGTGGTATCGATTTCAATACCATCCTAATCAATCCTATGCAACCCAGGTCCGACGGCAGGTTGTGTGTGCAAGAGTGTAGTGTAAATGCATAGGCACGCACAATAGTTTATATTCACCACAACACTTCAATAACTCAAAACATTCATTCCCAACTCCAACCTGCAAGACAAGGGATTAACAATCACTCCACCCCTTATAACTCCCATCTGCAAAAACATTTAATACCTCAAATGGTTAGGGACGTACTTGGTATCCTTGCTGCCAAACAATTTTTTTTTTTTTTTTAAAAAAGAAGAGAAAATTGGCCTAAGTCCACTAAGAGAATAAACTCAAGTCCCCAGCGAAGTCGTCAAGCTGTCGTGACCTCACATTGGGTGCACCACCTAGGGTTTGGCTAATGGATTACTAAGCCTAAACTTAGCTCGGGCTCTCCCAAGCCCATACCAATTCGCGACTTAGGGTTTAAGTTTTTTAGTATGCAAATGATTTTTACTTGGAGTCGCCACTAATCTATTTTTTGGTGGGTTGATTAGAAACCCAAGTAAAGTAACGGGAGAATTACTTTACTCCTACGAACCAGAGACTATGGGATCGGAGACTTGATTACGTTAGATTTCTCTAACGCCCTTTCGGTACCTTTTCTCTTTTATTTGAAAAAAATGATTGGCAGGCAGTTTGCATTGATTTTAATTTACTCCCTAACATTCAATGTGATTATGCAAGTGCGCAATCATTATTTAACACTCAATTATCAAAGCATTAAATAAATTGCAAGGAAAGGGAGGAAATTACTTACCCTGAAGCTACTAAAGCATCTGCAATATTAGTTAGAAAATCACATCGACCTAAAAGTGATTTCTAATTAATATGCGATCACTCGAATTTTGGATTTTCTCTTATTTAATGAGGCCTAAAACTAACATGTAAGGCATGTAATGACGTACGAAAGTGTCTAACTATAATAGCATGCAATGTGCAACCTAAACTATATGACATGCAAGTGATATGTTTTTTTTGTGTGTTTTTCATTAAAATAAACAAATAAATTTCCTAGTTCTAGAAATTATGCAATTCAATCTAAAGGTTAATCTAACCCGAATCCTAGTTTATATGAACCCTATCCTAACATGCAATCATATTCTACGAATAAAATCAATCACCCAAGAAACAAATAAAATCGATGAATCGTATCTCGGGCATGAGATCGAATTGGTTGATTTTCCGTGCAATCGCGAATCATATCTCGGACATGAGATCGAATTGACGATTATGGCACATTAAGAAATTAGAGAATAATCTCTAATTTAAAGGGCTACTTGAAATTTGGGATAATATAATAAGGAATCCAATCAAATATATCCGCAATATTTCAAGTAAGGAAAATATTCGAAAAATCAAATCAGACGAGGTTTTACCTAATCTGTGAATGGTGGATCGGTGTGGTTCCCGGTGGTGGTTTCGTCGGAACACGATGGCACGGGGCAACAAATCGCGGCTAGCTCACTAGTCACGGTAATCAATGTTCACGGGCAAGGAGGACTTCGTGTACTATTTGTACACCGCGGATGGACTTCACGGCACAGTGGGGGACTCACGGTGGAGACTTAGTGCTCACTGGACGAAATCAAAGACATGTGAAATTAAAATTGGATGCAATAATGATGAGTGGATGCGATGCGGGCTGCTAGTTTCTCGTCGATCTTCGGAGTGGTGATGGCAACGAGTCAACTCCTTGGAATTCTTGGCACTGCACTCAATTCTTCGATGGGACTCAGCCGAGAATAATTCTCTAGACAACCTGCAAAGGTAGAAAGCAATACTCCTCGGTTGGGTACGAATTCAGCAAGAGCTCGATGATGGGATGGCAGGCGCGAGGCAGGACCCCTCTGGATGTTCTCCGTTCTTCTCAATGTGGCCGCCTCTATCTTTTCTCTCGTGCCTCTCTCTTTTCTGCCTGTATTCAGTGTGTGTCTGTCCCCCTTTTATAGGCAAGACAACATGGTGCCCTAAAAAAAAAAAAGATAATGACACGATGATCGGCTTTCTTATTGTGGATATATCCTTTTTTGCTCTTTTCCTATCTTTAACCATGCAGATATACTTTACCTTTGAACCAACCACATCCATTCCTTTTCTTGACCATGCGGATATATTTTACCTTTTGAACCAGTTATATCCTTGCAGATATGTTTTACTTTTGAACCATCCACATCCCTACCTTTTCTTGACAATTCAAAAATCGATCGCTGCAAATTCTTGAAAGATTATGCTCCTAAAACTATATGCTATGCAATATTAAATTACGAATGATTAATCAAAATTTAGGTGTCAACATCCTCCTTTGTGTTGAATAGGGCTCTTGTCCCAAGGCACCAATTTCACCTTTGGCTAATCACTAGGAACTGCCTTCCAACTCAAATGTTTTTACTATCATATGGTAGAATTTCAGATGTGGTATGTGCTTTTTGTAATGCAGGACCAGACTCCATCGATCATCTTTTCTTCAGGTGCCATGTCTCTAGAACCTTTGCAATGTTTTGGGCTGGCAAATGTAACCTATCCTGGCAAGATAGAACGTGGATGGACATCCTATGGTGGGCCATGAACTCCCTCTCCGGCCACGACTTTCATTGAGAGATCACTCGGTTTTCCCTTAGTGCACTATGCCATGTAATTTGGAAGACCCTAAACAATATCATATTTCGAGGCCGGGCTTTATATATCCCCTCTATGAAGTTCTATATCATCAAGGCAGTAAAGGATAAGGCAACTTCTTTCAACCTCGTTGAGGATACTCCTAGAAATAGGAGGATACAATGATGCCAGGGACTTGATCCCACTATTTTTGGTGATGGAGACTGATTTCCTTTTGTGTTGTTTCGAAGGTTGTCACCTTGTAATCTAGCTCTTCTTGTTTCCTTACTTGGCACCCTTTCACTCACTTGACATGTTATCTTGTTGAGTGCAAGCTGGTGCCTAGTCTTATCTTCGCTATATAACTTGTTGGCTGAAAATTTATAAATATCTTACCTTACCAAAAAAAAAAAATATATATATATATATATATATATATTTGCATCTACCAAGTATATTTTCCACATTATTTTGCCTTACTTTTACCCTATTTTTGGATTAATTCAATATTAGGAAAAAATAGGGGCTAGACCTTTGCCCTAGCCCCCTTTCCTCTCTTTGCTATATGTGGGCCCGAGCCCAAGACTACAGCCTTCCCTCAAGCCTGGCCTGCCCAAACTTTCCATTCTTCTTCCTCCTTTCTTTTCTCGCGCTGCAAACCATGCACACTAAGGCCGACGATGCACGAAGAACGACGACGCACGTGGAGTAGGGGAGCAGTCGGCAAGAAACCCGGATACACAGGACATGTCTTCAATGCCGCCAAGCTATGGAGCGGGCCTAGATAGAACCGCCTCAGATGAGACACCAGCCTGGCTAAATGGGAATAGTTGAGAACCAGCGGCTGAAGTCCTTCGTCGACCGCACTCCTCCCCTATAAATAGGGCTGTCCAAGAGAGAAATGGAGCGACAGAGGCACTTCGGAGAGATATTCGAAGGGTCTGAGATAAAGAGGAGCAAGTTTGGAGGACTTCCCCGGAAAGACATCCAAGAAGGCTAAAGAGCGAGCGAATCCAAAAGAAGAAAAAAAAATAAAGAGAGAGAGACCTACGTGGTGAGGGAGGGAGTTGCCACCGACCGCCGCACTCGAACCACAGCCAACCTCCCAAATCAGTAAAACCCTGACTACTTTTGCTTTGTTCTTAGGCATGCTTGGTCGAAGCTCACGGCCTTCTGGCTTGCAGGAGTTCCAACCCTCATCAGTCCCTTCCTGAGCTACCGTGCATGTCGTGAGATATGTGTCAAGAGAATAAGTGGCAGTTCCGATCCTGTTCGAGCCGAGAATCCCCCTCCTAGTCGTGCACGCCACCCGTTTGACAAAAAGTCCTAACAAGATATAGTTTCTTTTCCGTCCTTTCGGGCCGGAATCATGTCGCCCAAGCACTGTTACATCGAGTCAAAATCTTCATAAGGTGGTTGGTATCCCAGGTGTAGCTCGTTCAATTGTTTCGTGCCTGTATAGCGACCTCCACTTTGCCTAATCTCATGCCAGAAAACGCAGCCACAATACACTTCAACAACCATCAAATACAACCACAAGCGATCTCACCTTACCTTGGCACATGTAACCTGTAGATACAATATAATTCGAGCTATATTAATTTCAACAATCATTTCACATAATCAAAACATCCAACGAACTTTTTCATGCATTAGTATCCACACGTATTCCAATTATTACGACCCCTCGGGCCACGGCACAACTTTATAGTTAGCAGTCTACTAGTCCAAAACCAGGCATCGTCCTCCCATGGGCGCGGCTATGTCATGGGCCTCCCCCCAATTCCCGAAGGAGCACTAGTTTTGTTCTCTACCACAATTCAACATCTGACCACTACCAAGCAACCGACCAAAATTGGGTGACCTTAATGGCCACGGCACAACCCCAAGGGTTGGCAATCTTCAGGCAACACCGGGTATCCCCTTTATGTGATCATGCAGCACAACCATCAACCATTTCATTTCTTTCTTTTCTCTGTCGCCAATGCAACCATGGTCCATGCTCACGCAACATGCCATTGCAATTAACACACATATAGTGCAATACAACAATAATCAATGGTCACGTAAACTTGCATAATTCAATAGTTCCAAATATAACCATCGAACAGCAGTTCGAGTCATAATTCGACAAATAGTCACAACAAATTAACGTCACGATAATCACATACTAGATCAAGTTAACCATCACCCTTGACTATTCCCGTAATAGTCATTGCTTACCAAAAACTCGTCCACAATCGACACTTTGATAATCAGTCCCATGCCTCAGTCTATTATCAATAATCTAACACATACTTCAACAATTAATGGTGTCCAACCACACGTCTCGATATTCAACACTAAATAATCACACGCCTCCACAACTAATGATAATCAATTATTCCCATAAATAATTAATCATCACAACACAAGGATAAACTAGGATTATCTCCAAAAATACTCATTTATAAAGTACATAATACTATAGTCAATCATTCTGATAAATAATTTAATTCCTACCAAATAATTATAATTATTTATCAATTCCCATAAATAATTATCCAACCAAAGAAATTCCATTTCATAAAACCCTTCTTTAATAAATCAAAGTCGCTTGACAATATAGTATATAAATGCCATCAACTTTAGAAAAATAAGCCATAGTTAATTTCTCACAAACATTGCTCAATGTAATCAATTTCCATAAAATAACCATAATTAAATATTTCTCCCAAAAATAATTAATTATCCATAAATAGTCAATAATTCGAAATTAACTAATTTCCACAAAATAATATAATATTTCCATAAATAAATAATTTTCATAAAATAATATAATTATAATTAATTATTCCCATAAATAATTAATCATAATTGACTAAGACTAAACCTTCATTAGCCAAATTAATCAACCATAAGCAAGCTTAGTAATATAATATAATGCTAATTAATTATAAGTGTACTTAATTAACAACTAAGCACAATCAAGCCATAATTAGCTTATCATAAACTTACCTAAGCATAATCAAGACATATAAACCATACTTTAATCATAAACAACCCTCATTAACCACTAATCACACACTTAAACTAATTAAGCTACTCCTAAAGCAATATTAAGCCCTAACTAAGAGATTAAGAAATCAATTTACACACTTAAGAATTCCAATGATACAAGAGTGATGGCAAGGACGAGGGCTACACGAGACTGACTCGGGGATGGTGACGGACAATGAACAATGGCCAGTTTTCGATGAAACATTGCCAGTGGCTGTTTCTCATGGAAATAGCAATAGCAACTTCCAAAACTTGAACAGGCGACTGACGGCAACAAGCGACAACCGTCAGGTGGCAACTAGACTCAGGATGGCAACAGTTGCACGGTGGACGGTGGTAGTAGCTTCCGGTGAACAGCGGCAGCAACGGCGGCAAAGGGCAAATAGCAGTAGTGAGAATAAAGAGAAAAGTGAGGAAAAAGGAAGAGAAAAGAGAGAGAGTGAGATGAGGAGGGAAGTGGAGAGCAGCTAGGGAGAGAGAGGAGAGAGAATGAGCTAGCAAGACTTGTCCAAGAAGCTTGCCAACTTGTTCTCCAAGAAGCTTGCCAACTTGTTCTCCAAGATTCAATGTCAACCAAGCAAAAACAAAACAACAAGGACCACACAAAGCTAGGCTTCTAGAAGAGAAGGCCCATGGGCTAAAGAAAAGGGAGAAATAGGCTAGCTTGGGCCATCCTTGCTCGGCGCAAGGCCCATTGGGCCACCGGTCTTGGGCCGGCCCACTTGTGGGCCTAAATTCTCGGTCCAAATTTTCATTTTCCGACACTTTGTGGCTCACCAGAAAACCTAAGAATAAATGTAGTGACGTCCAATTATTTGGTCATGAAGTCCCTAAAAAGTCGATACTCGAAATCAGATAAAAAATCGAGGTTAAATTGAATCAATTGCGACCATAGTATAGTTTAGACTAGCGGGTGCCCTTTTAGGATTTTCCTCATGTTTTGTAAGAACCCGGATCTATCATTGTGTTCTATTGTCCGCTTTGGGCTAAGGCTCACATGGCTTTAAAATGCGTTACATAGAGTAGAGAACCCAAGCCTTATAAATTAGCCTAGGACTCCCCTCCTAAGCAATGTAGGACAAGAGACATGTGCCCCCTCCTTATGCATGTCTAAGAACTGAGGTGCGAACACACCACCATCCCTTCTCCCCATGCACCATCACCCGGGTCATCACATTTTCCCTACCTTCGAGCACAGCGTCCTCGCTATGGCCCCACATGTAGTCAAGAGTTGGCTCTAATACCATTTGTAAGAACTCGAGTCTATCACCATGTAATATTATTTGCTTTGGGCCGAGGCCCACACAGCTTTAAAGCACGTTGCACAGAGTAGTAACCCAAGTCTTATAAACTATCCCAAGACTGTTAGATGTAAGCCCTAAAGCTACTATGTAATAGTTACATATTAGAGATTTCAGTTGTACTATCATTATTATTATTTAATTAATGACAATGACGCATTCATTCATTTGTCCAATTATTTTATGAATGATTCCATAAGATCAGTTGCAACTAGACCTATTCTTGAGACGTCAAGAATATATGTGACGAGTTCATACTTAGACTGAATCTTTAAACCGTTCCTAGTCAATGGATTATTGAGTGGATATTTATAATCCTATTGAGACCGGTGTGTTCTTAACTTCACCATTAAGTATTGGATACTTAAGGGAATGATGAGTCGCAAGTCATTAGGTATTATAATACCTAAGTTCGAACACTAGTGTTTGTATTAGACAAATTCACTGAACGTGACGCATATGGGACAATTAGCAACATGGAAGCTTTTAGCGTGGTCAACGTCTAATTGTTCATGCTTTGGTCTTGTGTAAATAATCCTTAGACCCGAGGCACAGTGTTAACTTGTGTGTCGAACAACTAGGGTTCACGGGTGCACATAATGCTGGGTCATTAATCCGTCTTTATACCTGATGGCCATAGTTTGTTCATATACGAAGTTGCACATATACGCAATATGGAATCTGTCTCCTTGTTATATGCAAGGTATAATAATGATGTCCTATGCAATCTAATTATGACAATGCATTGAAATCCTCGACCGGGGTTGTAACTGAGAATAAATTGTTTATGTCTCGAACAAATGCATGTCAATTAGATTTGTGCGTATGATCGAATTGGTGACTTGACAAATATTTCATGGTCTTTGTTCAATCGAGACATAGTAAGACAGAGGGATTGAATTACACTATAGCCAAAACTGACAGGTTCATTATGTTCTTAAAGCATTCACACTATCTGGGTACCATTACAAGCCATGACTATGAACAAACTTAAGTTTGAGTTGCAAACTTGTGACAGATATGCTATCCCACACATGGCCCTTCTTGGCCTCAATAGGGACTGCCTGTTAGTTACCAAGTTTCTTCTCAAACTATGAGCTTAGGCCATAGTAAACTCTAGGATATTGGAAATTCTAATGCACAAGATCCCCGAGGGGCAAGTGCAGAGATACTCCAGGATTTTTCTAAATCATGGTGTTTGTTCAGAACCATTGTTCTGGACTAGAAGAGAATGGGAGTGTTTAGAAGATCGTGTTGGAAGTAGAGTACACAACACACTTCTTATTTCACTCTCTGGTTTTTACAATAGAGACTTCTTACTCTTATATAGGCAGAGGAGGGTACAAAAGACAAGAGCTGGTAGACTGGCCATGCTTGGACACAATTATGGGAGCATACTAGCCACTTATGGGCTACAAACATAGGGAGTCCTAAAGAAATCCTATGACAGGCTATAAATAGTGACTTTTCGCCTGGTGCTACAGTAAAAACAAACTGGATGAATAGTGATCAGTGTACAGTGACCGGTAATACAGTTATTTCAGGACAGCCTTTATTTGTCTCTTCCATCTTTAGCATTGTAGTCATAGTCTGAATCATTAGAGCTATGATGAGCTAACTGTTCTTTGAAGAGAGCATCTTCATCGATATCTGATGGACTAGAGTTTCCGTCTTTTTCTCTTTTAAAAGCACAGATGAGATTCTCAATTTCTTCTGTCGATAGGTCGGGTGGATGGGAAGAGCTAGCACCGAAAGTATTGGAGAAAGAGTCGGAATAAGGGGCATAACTTGGGGTGTCTCCCCAAGGGTCCCATGAGAGTGGCCCCCACCCCCCTTAAGGATCATAGGGGGTGGAGAAGTCTGGATTGTTCTATCGAAAGACATGGAGCGCTTCTTAAATATGATTTCTCGAGGGATCCCAAGCTTTAAGGTGGTTCTAGGAGACAGGGACCTGTGCAAATGGCCATGCTTCTGGTCGAATGGTACAATTTTCTTGACATAGGATCCTCTAGAGTTCACGTGATGCGGGTCTGCTGGAGGTAACAGAGTATGGAAGTGTCTGGTGAATTCGTGCAAATTCTTGAAAAACTTGGGGTTTGTAGTTTGAAGTTCCTACAACAGAAGGTTTGTCAGATATCCATCTGGTAGGATGGGAAAATGTCCATGGTCGATGGAACAAGACAACAATGTGTCTTTCAGGTTCAGGTTTTCCTTGACGATTTTGGACTTTGAAGAATTTCCTCCAATATTGGAGTGATTTATACCATGCAAAAATTTCCAAAATATGTCTTTTCCAAAATATTGGAGTGGTTTGTACCTCCAATATTGGTCTGGGAAGGTTTAAGAGATAGGATTATTCATAACCAGAGACATCTTTTGGAAATTTTTGCATGGTATAAACCACTCCAATATTGGAGGGAACTCTTCAAAGTCCAAAATAGTCAAAGAAGGCCTGAACCTGAAAGACATACTGTTGTTTTGTTCCATCGACCATGGATATTTTCCCATCCTACCAGATGGATATCTGACAAACCTTTTGTTGTAGGAACTTCAAGCTACAGACCCTAAGTTTTTCAAGAATTTGCACAAATTCACCAGACACTTCCATACTCTATTACCTCCAGCAGACCCGCCTCACGTGAACTCCAGATGATCCTATGTCAAGAAAATCGTACCATTCCACTAGAAGCATGGCTATCTGCACAGGTTCCTGTCTCTTAAGACCACCTTGATGCTTGGGATCTTACGAGAAATCAGATTCAAGAAGCACTCCATGTCTTTCGACAGAACAATCCAGACTCCTCCACCCCCTATGATCCTTGGGGGGAGCCACTCTCACAGGACCCTTGAGGAGACACCCCAACTTACGCCCCTTATTCCGGCTCTTTCTCCAATACTTTCGGTGCTAGCTCCTCCCGTCCACCCGACCTGTCGGCAAAAGAAATTGAGAATCTTATCCGTGCTTTTAAAAGAGAAAAGACAGAAACTCTAGTCCATCAGATATCGATGAAGACGCTCTCTTCAAAGAACAGTTAGCTCATCATAGCTCTAATGATTCAGACTAACTACAATGCTAAAGACGGAAGAGACAAATAAAGGTCGTCCTGAAATAACTATAGCACAAGTCACTGTACACTGATCACTATTCATCTAGTTTGTTTTTACTGTAGCACCAGGCGAAAAGTCACTATTTATAGCCTGTCACGGGATTTCTTTAGGACTCCCTATGTTTGTAGCCCATAAGTGGCTAGTATGCTCCCATAATTGTGTCCAAGCATGGTCAATCTACCAGCTCTTGTCGTTTGTACCCTCCTCTACCTATATAAGAGCAAGGAGTCTCCATTGTAAAAATCAGAGAGTAAAATAAGAAGTGTGTTGTGTATTCTACTTCCAACATGATCTTCTAAACACTCTCATTCTCTTCTAGTCCAGAACAATGGTTCTGAACAAACACCATGATTGAGAAAAATCCTCGAGTATGCTCTGCACTTGCCCCTTGGGGATCCTGTGCATCAGAATTTCCGATATCCTAAAGTTTACTATGGCCTAAGCTTATAGTTTGAGAAGAAACTTGGTGACTAACAGGCAGTCCCTATTGAGGCCAGGAAGGGCTGTGTGTAGGATAGCATACCTGTCACAAGTTTGCAACTCAAACTTGAGTTTGTTCGTAGTCATGGCTTGTAAGACCCAAAGATTAATCGGGACAATTAATTATTTTGGGAGTATTAATGTGTTAGTACAAGTCTTACTACCAGCTTAGTGATGAACTTAGAGATGTCACACACCATAACCAATTAGGATAACGTGGAACAAGAGAGAAATAATTTTGCAAATGTGTTTGCAATTACTACAGTCGCATTGAGTCGACATGAAATTAAATTAAATGAGATTTAATTTAATTTGTATTATAGTCATGAGCGTACGTGCATATGATGCACATGCATGCCCAAAGTGGAGACATGTTAATGTACCCAAAATACACGCACAAAGATTATATCTTTTTTATTTTATTTTAGGAGTTGATTAATAATTTAATTGATTAAATTATGCACACGGTCAGCAATTGTTGCTGACCGTGTGCAACGCACATCATGTGCGTGTTTCTTTTTGAATTAAAAAAAAAAAATTATGCATGGCATGATGGTCAGCAACAGCTGTTGACACGATCGTGCGCACGAAAGACACGATCAGCTATGGTTGCTGATCATGTGCACGAATGACACAATCAGCAACGGTTGCTGGTCGTCCCACGATCGGCGACGGTTGTTGATCATGGGTGGTTACCCACTCGTAGAACGGTTCTTATAAAAAGGGTGAGTGTGCGTTGTTGTGCGCGTACGTACGCAAACCAAATGAAAAAGAGAAAAGAAGGATTCTCTCATTTTGGGCTGTGGCTAAAAATGTCAAGGATACGAAGGATTATCTCCACAAAGTTGCTTGCACAATCATAGTGGTGATTATCCGCAAGTTCTCTTTTCGTTTGACGTCCATTGGTGGTGTGTTTGAACTAGAAGTCCGACGTTCGTGGGGCTTGAACTTAAGAACATTCGAACCAATTCGTTTAAAGCGCGCTTTGAGAGGTAATTCGTTTAACTCCATTTTATATTCAGATTTTTAATTAAAACGCACGAACAATGCCTTTGGAGATACATGTATAGAAACATTGTATATTTGTTTCCGCTGTGTTTATATTAATTTGCCTATATATGATTCATGAAACCCCAACAAAGACTCCCCCCCAAGTGACGTGGAACAAGAGACGTGTCCCCCCTCCCTACGCATGTCTGAGGACTGAGGTGTGGACACACTGCCATCCCTTCTCCCCACGCACCGTCGCTAGGCTGTCACATGTTTGACCCGTGGTTGATAACTTTTCGATCCATATATAAGCAAATTCTCAAACCAAAGACGACCTTCAGTTGTCATGAAATCCCGAGGTTCAATTAACAATCCTAAATACAAGATAAATATGAATTAGTTTAACATCATTCGTAGTTCGTATTGAAGTCGTGCAGAATCACCCATAATCTAGCTTCATACTTCTGCCGAATCATTTATTTTCATTCGCTAATGGTCTAGTATAGAATGGTATTGTTCCCCCTTGGATCCTTATGGTTGAACGATCCATTCTTTATTGAATCTGCTGGTCGCACGTGTATCGTTCCCTAATGGCATTTTCGAATGGTTTGTTAAGTCATGAATAATCAATTAAGAGTAATTATACTAACAGAGCATTGATTAATATTACCATTTCATATAAGCCTAAAATAGAGTCGAAATTTAGGATGTCACAAGAGGTCAGCCTCAAATGGGCCAACTGAGGCGACATTGGAGTGCGTCTAGCTTGGCTAAGGCGAGCGGCGTTGCCCGTCTTGGCTAATCTCGTCAGCACCACAAGCAGCACGGAGGAGAGGATATTGGGTGGGAGAGCAAGAGGAAAATTAGGGTTTTGCCTTTTGGTGGGCTTTGTTCCATGGGCTTGAATCTTTAGTTTGGTAAATTTGGGCTTTGTTCTCACTAAAAGAGTATTGAATTTTGGGCTTAAATTGGTTTGTTTGGATGAGTTGGGCTTCGGGCTGGGCTTTCTATGTTCTCTCTTTCTTGGTGGGCTTATTTTGAGCCGGCCTGGGCTTGTGAATTAGACCCAGTCCAATCACATATGGAGTGATCCAAGTCGGATCCTATCTAGAGATCCAGTCCGCTTGATTTTATATTATAATAATATAATATTATATAAAATTTCTTCTAATTAAAAATATTTGTATAATAAAAAAATCCAAAAAAATTCAAAAATAATTAATATTTTCCAAAAATAAGTAGAAAAAGTCAAAAAATAGTTTTTGATTATTTTTCTCCGTAATTGCATGTGAAAATCATTAAATGAAACCAAAAAAGAAATCGTGTTTAAGTTCTTTGAAGCAAATATTGGCTTATTATTCCAATTATGCCCTTATGATGCATGGATTTCTATTTCCTCAATTTGGTTAGGAATTGAATCCTAGAACTTGTAATTGGTATGAAATGCTGCATAAATGATTTACTTGATGTTTAAACAAGATTATATATTGAAATGGTATTAGTGATTAACTAGTGTAATTAAATCTCAGATTCTAATTTCTTTGATTAAGCAAGAATAAAATATTTCTCCCAAATGCAAATGATTTCTTTTGCTTGGGTCTATGTAGAACTAGCAACTGATATGGACTGCTATGATGTTGTGGAAATGATATTGAACGGGGAAACTCGTCAAGTGGAACTTGAGTATGAGTGGGGACCTATCTCCTGCAAAATTTGTGGCACATTTGGTCATAAATGTACTGAGAAAACAGGCCCCCTGCTCAGGATGACCGGAGCCCTACACCTGCAAAAGAGACTCATGTGATTCAGGATGGCCTTCCTCCTATCCAAGGTCCAGCTCCTATCCCAAATGTAGCATCTAATAAAGTTTCCCCTGGCGAAGACTGGCAGCAAGTTCGATCGAGAAAGCACTCATCCCGTCCTAAGAAAGATCGAGCTCAGTCCTCTAATATGCAGCTTGCAACACAATTGCCTACTATCCTTCACTTGGGAAAAATCAAGCAGAGAAAGGGTGCACCAAATGACAATCCCCCCATCTCAGTTGACCCCAAAATGTCTGGAAGTGCCTATCACCCCAACCTCATTCTCCTCGAATGATGACTTGGATGAGGAGTCAATAGCAAACAATTCTGATGGGGAGTTGAATGTGAGGGAGGAACCTGCATGCCATTCTCCGGAACCTGATGCACCTATTGCTCAACCTTCTATACATGGGAAGGAGCCATTGGAAAGTCCACAACCCCAACCTGCATCTTGTATTAGGAAATCAAAATTGGCAACTAGCCGGCGGTGAATTACACGGAGGTAATCCTCCTTCTCTCTATCTATACGTCTACTAGTATATGAATATAGGTATTTGGAATATTAGAGATGTTATGAACCCTATTCGGCAAGCTGAAGTGCGGAAATTGGTCCAATCTCATAATATATGTTGTGTTGGATTGCTGGAGACTAAGGTCTCTCTTGATCATTTTGGAACCTTCTCTTCGAGTCTTCTTCATGGCTAGCTATGGCATTCGAATTATGACTTCTCTCCGCACAGTAGAATATGGGTTGGCAAGGACCCGAACAAGACTACCTATGACTTATGCCTAATGAATGGCCAAGCTATCCATGGCAAGCTTAGAGATATTGGTTCTGGTAGATCTTTGGACCTGTCGGTTGTATATGGGGAACATGCCTTTGTTCTAGGTCAGTCTCTATGGGCTAATCTTATTCAAAGAAATAACATCATGGATAATAACCCATGGCTGGTGGCGGGTGATTTTAACGCCATCCACGATCCCTCGGATAGAATTGGAAGCTCAGATACTTGGATCTTGTCCTTTGACGAATTCAAGGCATGCTTAGATCAGGCAGAGCTTGAAGACCTACGATATGTGGGATATAGATTCACCTGGGCCTCATCTTCTAGAGTACATCGGAAACTTCGAAAGATTGGTTGTGTCCTAGTAAACAACAAATGGTGCTAGGAGTTCTCCTACTCTAAAGCGACCTTTGTAGCTCTTGGAATCTCCGATCATATGCCTATGGTTGTAAGAATCAAAACCCCGTCTACTCAGAGGAAGCTTTTTAAATTCTTCAACTTCTAGTTGAAACACCCACGCTTCAAGGAGATAGTTACTCAAGTTTGGAATGGCTATCATTTAGGTACCCCTCTATATCAGCTTTATTGCAAACTAAATGTAACATCCTGAAAATTGACTCAATTTAGCCCGATTTTAATCCGATTTTGGGAATCAATTTCTTAGTGATATCAGGACTTAATACTTGGACGTCGCCTCATTTATTTTGGGATTTCATGTTGGACGCGGAAGTATTGGAAAAAGGAAGAATTGGATCGGGTTTCGTGCCCGCGGGTGGGCCGGCCCAAAACCAGCGACCCAACGGGCCTTGCACCCATTTAGCCCAGCCCAAGAGAGGCCCGAGCTAGCCCAAGTTCCCCTCCCTTTCCAGCCCATGGGCTTCTCTCTTTTGGCCTTTTGCTTTTGTGCCCAAGTGGGCTTAGTTTATGTTTGTTTTTGCTTTGTTTTGATTGGTTCTTCAACAAGTGGCTTGCCCACTTGCCTTGGCCCTTACCCAAGTCTTCAACAGCCCCTTCTCTCTCCTCTTTCTCCCCCAAAATTCATGCACCAGCCCAGCCACACTCTCTCTCCCTTTTCTCTTCCATTTCTAGTGTTCCTTGCTGTCTTCACTGTTTTCCAGCCAGAAAAATGCCTTATTGCCATCACCAGAGCTGCCACCACTGCCCAAAGTGTAGTCCTGCAAGTTAGGAAGCTAGCCACGCACCCCTAATCACCCTTGGTTGCCGTTAGCCGCCCGTTTCAACCTTTTCCGCTCAACTGCACCGGTTCCGCGTGAATAGTAATCAGCACTATTTTCGACCCGTTTTGGCCACCATTTGTCACTTGTTGTCGTCCCCGAGCTTACCCCTCGTAGCCCTCGTCCCCTCTATGTGCCGATGTCGCTGGATTTCCGATCCAAGTAAGTTAACTTCCTAATCCTTGTTTAGGGGTTAATTAGTATATTTGTGTGTTTGTGATTAATTAAGGTTGATTGGTTAATTAGGCTGGTTAATTAAGGCTGATTAGGGTTAGTTAATTGACCATAGTTAGTAATAAAGTAACTGTGGTTAATTAATTAAAGTAACCATGGTTAGTTTTAAAAGTAACCAAGGTTAAAAATTAATCATGGTTAAGGTAGATTAACTAGGGTTGAGTTAATTTGTTAACCACTGTTAAGTTTAATTATTTTTATTTATTTATTTAATTTCGGACGAATTTACTGTTGATAATTACTATTCACGATTACTGTTCACAGCACTATTCATATAGAAGCAAATTTTTGTTTCAAATTGATGTGTTCTTGGTTGTTATGCTTTCTTGAAGTGCTGATTGTTAATTATATGCGTGAATAATGATGAAATGCATGATCGAAGACCGAGTGGAAGTGAAAGTGTTTGATTTATTGAGTTATTCCTGAGAATTAGGGAATGTACATGATTGTTGATTGGTTGAATTTGAAATTTTGGAATTGCCGAGTGATACCGCATGACATATTACGTGGGTTATCTGAAATGGCATGTCGCATGAGCATGAGTGCATGAGCGATGTTGCATTCACGACCAAGCAAAAGCAAAGATAAGAATGAACTGTTTGCTGATGTGTTGCATGGTCATATTAAAGTTGATAACCCGATTGAGCCGGATGACCGCCAATCCTTCGGGGTTATGCCGTGACCATTGGCTCGCCTGACAGTGGTCAGATGCGAAGTCGCGGTTAAGGTCGAGCCTATGCTCCTTATGGAATGCCGTCGGTGGGGGAGAGCCCATGATGTCACCAAGCCTCACGGGAGAGGACAATGCCTGGTTTATAACTAGTTGACCACCAACCATAAGGTTGTGCTGTGGCCTAGAAGGTCATAATAATCGGAGCATGTGTGGCCTGTGTGATATGAGAAAGTTTTGTGCAATGCTCTGATTATTTGCATGTCTCTTACTGTTGTTGTGAGGCAATTGACAGTTTCTGCAGGTCGCGTGTGCCAAGGCCAGGTAGGGTCGCTTGTGATTGCACCTGTTTATTAAACTGTCTTCTGTGGTGATCTCTCTAAGGTGGTATTGCATTGATTGCTGTATTAGGTTGTATGTTAAACTCCCGAGGCAAGTGAAGTTCCTAACTGGGGCTTAGGACTTTAACTTGCTAAATTTATCTCAACCCGTCGTGGTTAACCTTTTCAGGCCCTAGATTATGCAGTACCCGAGGATCGAAGAGAGCGATCCCTCTGAGGCCCGTAAGCAGACAACTGTAGCATATTTCCTTTTTGACGAGCCTTCCCCCACTTGTATAGGGTTAGGCTAGCTAGGCCGGTCCCTTTTTGAGTAGGCCTTAGCTTGTCGCCTATAGTAAGACGTGTATGTATTTGCTGGTGTGCCAGCTAACCTTCAAATATATAAAATACTGTTTGTCTATCCTCTGCCGCTGTTGTTGCTATCCCTGTTGTTTGATTTGGGAGTTGTTCATTTCCGCATGTACTTAATTACAAGATAAAATGAATTGGTCGACGACAGTACCTGGGACGTCGTATAGTTAGACCTCAAGTGAAATGGGGTTGCCGCGAGCTCAAGAGTCGGGGCGTGACACTAAAAGCTTTGAAAGTGAAACTCAAACAGCTTAATAGAGATGCCTATGCGAATATCTCGATGAGGACGGAGGCAACAAAATAGGAACTTCGGTTCGCTCAAGATGCACTCCTAATGGATCTGTGTAATGTACCTTTGGCGGAAGCTGAAACAGCCCATCTTCAGAACTTCTATAAGCTCCGTTCTCTTAAAGAATCTTTTTTCCAACAAAAGTCCAGGGTTGAGTGGCTAAAAGAAGGTGATCACAATGCCAAATTCTTTCATCATTCAGTTAATAGGAGGCACCTATAGAATCGGATCATTTCCATCCGTGACAGTTTAGGCAACCTAGTGAATAACCTAGTGGAGGTGCAAGATTCATTCGTATCCCATTTCCAGAATTTATTAGCTCCGGCAGAAAGGCTGCCTGGTCCATCCCAACTAGAGATCAAAGACTTGATTTGGCATCCTCTAATGGAGGAACATGTGCGGCTTCTATCTCGTCCTTTCCTCCCTTTGGAAATTCATGACTCCATATATTCCCTAGTTGGAAACAAAGCCCCTAGCTCGGATGGTTTCAATGCAGAATTTTTTAAACATAATTGGGAAATTGTGGGCTAATCAGTGATAGAAGGGGTTATGCACTTTTTCCATACCGGAAGCCTTCTAAGGGAGGTGAATAACACCATTATTACCTTAGTGCCAAAGGTCCCCAATGCATCGTCAGTCGGGGAGCTCAAACCAATTGTATGCTGCAACACTATCAATAAATGCATAACTAAGATTTTGGCCAATAGAATAGCTGCGACACTTCCATCCATTATTGGTCCAGCCTAGAATGCATTTGTAAATGGTCGTCGGATCAGTGACAATATCCTCCTAGTACAAGAATTGTTCAGTGGATTTCATATTAATCCCTATCTCCCCAAATGTGCAATTAAAGTAGATTTCCAAAAAGCGTATGATATGCTTGACTAGCAATTTCTAGAATCCACTCTGGGAGCTTTTGGTTTTCCTACTTGGATCATCGGTTTGATTATGACTTGTGTTCAAACGCCTAAATTCTCTATATCCATTAATGGGGAATTACATGGCTTCTTCTCGAGTGGCCGGGAATTCAACAAGGTGATCCTATGTCCCCGTACTTGTTCACTTTGGCTATGGAGGTATTTTCTGGTATTATTGCCCGACAAACCCAACGGTCTGAATTCAGATATTTCTAGAGGTGTAAGTCCACTTGCCTCTCCCATCTTTTTTTTGCCGACGACGTGTTTTTATTCAATGAGGCAAGCTTGGCTTCTGTTGCTTCTTTATCAGAAAGATTGCAGATTTTTTCCGCATAGAGTGGGCTCCAACCAAATCTTAATAAGAGCGAAATATTCCTTGTGGGAGGTCCTGAATCACTGCGGGATCAAATTCGGCAGGCTTGGGGATTCCAATCGGGTTCTCTTCCAATGCGGTACCTTGGGGTCCCCATCATCACAGCACGTCTTAGGAAAACCGATTGCAATTCCCTAGTAAGCCTACTTACCTCAAGAGTTCAATTGTGGACTCATCGGTTCTTATCTTTCGTGAGCCGTCTCCAATTAATCAAGTTAGTCCTACATGCGATTCAAATATATTGGGCGGGCGTGTTCATTTTACCTAGCTCAATCTTGGAAAAAATTGAACAAATATGTCGCCAATTCCTTTAGAAAGGATCTAGTCTAGGCACAGGCGGCACAAAAGTTGCATGGGATACTATTTGTCTTCCTAAGGAAGAAGGTGGACTAGGATTGCACAGACTCTGGGATGGCAACAAAGCGGCTATGATGAAACATATTTTGTTACTATTCATGGACAAAGAATCACTCTAGTGCAAATGGATACATGCAACTTACCTAAAACAAAAGAATTTCTGGGACACCTCGACACCTACTTTTTGCTCTTGGGCATGGAGGAAATTATTGAGCCTCAAAGATGAACGCAAGAGGTACTTTTGCTGGCAAATCGAGGATGGCCGGTCAATATCTCTATAGTTTGACCCTTGGCTTCTAGATGGATCTCTAAACACGGTATTTTCCAATAACTTCATCTATCATTCAAGCTTGGCTAGAGAGGCCATGGTGGTGGATCTCTATACTCCGGATGGCCAGGAAGTGCTACTGGAACTCTAGGATCGGCAATTCCCCATCTCAACTCTCAATCAAAATCCGGACAAGTTTATCTGGTTGGAACATTCTTCAGGTATGTTTTCAATTGCCTCTACTTGGGCAGCAATTAGACATAAGTCTCAAATAGTCCTGTGGTCCAAATTTGTGTGGGATAGCTCTCTTATCCTATGGCACCAATTTTTGCTTTGGCTTATTACTAAGAAAAGTCTCCCCACTCAAATGTTTTTGCTGAATTATGGTAGAATTTCAGAAGGGGCATGTGCATTCTGTAATACTGAACCAAATTCTATAAATCACCTTTTTTTTGGTTGTCACGTCTGAAGAACCTTGGTCACGTTTCGGGCGGGCAAGTGTAACCTATCTTGGTAAGACAAGCCATGGAATGACATTATAGAATGGGCGAAGACATATTTACTGGGCAATGAATGTCATTTGGAGGTTGCCCGTTTCTCGTTTGGGGCACTTTGCTATGTAATATGGAAGTCCCGCAACAATATTGTCTTTCGAGGCCGGCCTCTTCATATCCTGTCGATGAAGCTCGACATCATAAAGGTGGTCAAAGACAAGGCTTTTGTTTTCCATGGCATCGCGGACACTCTTGCGAATAGAAGGATGCAATGCGGATGGGGTATCAATCCGACGATCTTTCATGAAAATGACAACTAGTTGCATTAGCCGAAAGTTGTTCATGTTGTACTTCTTTGCTTTTGGACTTGGCACCCTTCCACTCATATGACATGTTGTCATGGTGAGTGCAAGTTGGTTTTGGTTCCTTTTGATGTATAGTTTGTTGGTTTGAAAATTAATACATATTTACCTTACCAAAATATATATATATATATTTCTCCCAATATTTTACTTGGATTCTAATCGACCCATCACAAATAGATTAGTGGCAACTATTATTTGTAATTGACTTGCAAATTGAAAAGTTGAACCATAAATCGTGAATTGGTGGACTTGGGAGAGCCTGAGCTAAGCCTAATACTTAATGAGCCATTAACCTCTGCACGCCCTTGTGTAGTGCTCCGAAAAGGAGGTCATGACAAGCCCTTATGATTATGCATAGAGTTTTCATCTGATATCTGATTGACTCAATTGTCGCGTCCACAAAAAGCTTGTTAACTGAATTGGGTTATGATTATGCATAGAGTTTTCATCCGATATCTGATTGATCCAATCGTCGCGTCCACAAAAAGCTTATAACTTGAATCGGGTTTCTAAAAATTGGGCCAAACAGATATTTGTGGTGGAAAGTCAAGATATTTCCTTCAGTAAAAATTCGATCAATGAGATTCATCAGACTTCAAAACGCTTATGGCTCGATATTCGAGATGAAATTAATCAATCAGGTCTAAAATTCTAAATATCTCATGATTGGGCAACTGTAATTAAAAGTTGCAATATCTTGAGAATTGGCTATTCGACTTAGGTAAATTAGATATTATTGGAAAACATTTAACGAGTTACAATCTAATTATATCGTGGTCGAATTTTATGGGAGTAATAGTCCCAGTCAATTTTAGTCAAACCTTTGCTAAATAAAAAGTAGTTGTCTACAAGCATTTTGAAAATAATGTAAAAATATTAAAAAATAGGTTTTGATAAAACCGACTCCATTTCTCGATCATCTCAACGTGCATTGAAAAAAGTATTGCTTATGTGGACTCATCCATGTTATGTCGGGAAACTTATGCCATGAATCAGACACGCTAATACTGATTTCTGCTAGTTCGTATCTTTTATGCTACATGTAGGACTAATGCATGTCATTTTACATTTGTTTAAGCCATGATTAATACGTACATGTTTGCACATGTCATGAAATTAGCTCGTTACATGTCATACATCATCGTAAATAGTATTTTGCATCGAAATTATGTATTCACCTGAACTTGCATTTTATGCAATGGATCATGCCTTCGATGTTTGATATGTTCTTCATTCATCCTCGTGATTTAATTTGCAAGTCATTTTGCACCTATTAGGATATGTATGTTGGTTCCCTACTTTGACTAGATTCACTTTTGTTATTAGAATGGTATGCATTGGATTCATAACAGTCCATGGCATTAGCTGCACTACGAGGCATTGTGGGCATTGACTCCAGCGGTTTTCAATCAAAATTGGCTTGGTGGACAACATTAGCCAATCGTCAAAAAAGTTTACAATTAAATTGTTTTAATTAAAAAGTTTGTGATTGAATTGGCACAAGTGCAATATGTTTAGGACATTTTTTGGTAATTTTCACAAGAAAGTGGACTTGTGGCCATTGAAGGACGTTTTATGGGATATGTGAACTGGAGACCAATTTAGTAGAAAGCGGGTTGGGGAGGTTCATTAAAGCCAATCTTGTTGTACTCTACTTAGACTCTGTTCGTTTCACAGAAAATGTTACTTTTCTGGAAAATATTTTTCAAGAAGTTATTTTCTAGGAAAACGTAATTATTTTCCGATGTTCGGGTAAAACTTGATTTTGAAGTGAAAAATATTTTCCGCTGTTCACTTGGCAAAATATTTTCCTTTATAAACTCTTTTTCAATAATTTTATTATTATTTTATTATTTAAAATCATTATTTATTATTTTTTAAAATAGATTATTAAATTATTTTTTCCTTTATTTTGTGTTCTCTCTTTCCTTGGCCGGTCGCCGGCCATGCCTCAAGCTCACCTTGCTAGCAAGGCTCGAGGCTCGCCTACCTTTGGTGAGCTTGCATGATCAGCTCATCGGCAAGGTGAGCTCAAGGCAATGAGGCTCGGGCCTCACAGATTGGCATCGCGAGTTATGCAGCTTCAATTCAGAAAGTAGTTGAACAACCAAGAGGAAGAAGAAGCACAACGCCATGCAAAAGCTGAGTAAGGGAGATCGACCAATTAGGGTAAGCGATTGACTTTGTTCTACTTTAAAAAGGAGGGATTCGATTGTTTTGAAGGGAGCAAAGAGAGGCAAGCACGAGTTTGTGGTCTTTTGGCCACAAAGTTCTTCAATTGAGACTTTTTAGTTTGATTCAATTTATATATCTACCTTACCAAAAAAAAAAAAAAAAAAAAAAAGAGGCAAGCACGAGGGCGCTGGGTTCGTGAAGCAAGGGAAGAGAGGATTATAGTTTTTTATTTGAAAAGGGATAAATTTGTAAATAAGTTTCCGTCTTGTGATACTCGAGCGTCGCTGATCTAGCGAGCTCGGCTTGCTTGTCATTGGTCACCGGCCGTTGCTGTGGTCGACGACCGGCCGAAAAAGAAAAACAACAAAAAGAAAACAAAAAAATAAAGAAAAATAAATAATAAATAATCGATTTTATTAAAAAATAACAAAAAATTCGAATTTAGATGCCCGTATTTTTGATGTGGAATAGACTTAGGCTTAATCCTAGGAATATCCGGGTCCCCTATGAGTCCTTTTCTATTCCTCTACTGTACATGATTTGTTTTCACTTGTGACCGAGGTACCCCTGTCACTCCAATGACTTATTGTCTAGTTGAGTGCTGCGCAGTGCCACGCCTCACGTTTGTTGTACATTTTGGTCGTTAATATATTATCTTACCTTACCAAAAAAAATAAATTCGAATTTATGAAAAAAAATTTAAAAAAATCTAAAAATAAAAGAAAGAAATGAGGACTAATGGAGAGTGTAAGATAAGAGAGAGTGAATGTGGAAAACATTTTCCCTCACTTTAGAAGATTTTTTTCCTTCATGAAATTTTTTTTCCCCAATGAATTTATTTTCCGTGAAAGGAACGTCGGAAAATCCGGAAAACGTTTTCCTGGAAGTTATTTTCTATGAAACAAACGGAACCTTAGTCGTTATAACTCTGCTGAATTTGATTCCCAGGATACCAGGGCAAAACACTAATTCACGGCCATAGTCACATACGCACAGATGGATGCGAAGCTGTCTATAGACCGGGAAATGTGGAGGGAGAGAAGGCAGAGATTGGAAGCGTTAGTCAGTGACCACCCGAGCCAGCAACAGCAGGATCCTGCACAAACTATAAAAATTATGGATCATCAGCTATACTTGGCTGCAAAGGAAGGGGACGTCGACAAGGTCATCACAGCCCTGGAGGATTGTTGTGCCAAGGTAGGAGAGACGTTGCCCATTGTTCTTGAGCGAGGCAGCCCCTCCAAGAATACATTGCTTCACGTTGCGGCAGGTATATTACAAAGGGTGTGACTCTAACATTTATTTTTTGCTCTGCGCACTTTTAAAATGCTTGAATTTTCACGGTCAAATTTACCAGACAATAATGGAAAACAGAGAGCGATGATATTGTCCGAGCGATCATTGATTTTGTCCCCGAGCACTTGTTCACTGCGATAAATTCCAGAGAAGAGACACCGTTAATCATTGCGGCTAGAGCCGGAAAAACCAATGCGGGGGAGCTTCTCCTTCCCCAGCGGATGCCAAGATACGCTGACCAGAGTGGCAACTCTGCTCTGCATGAGGCTGTAAGGAATCGCCACTGTGAGGTGATCCGTCGGTTGGTAAGTGCAGACCCCTATCCCCTGTACTTTCAGAATAAGGAAAACAAGTCTCCATGGTGCCTAGCAGTCGAAACAGGGTACTTGGAGGTTCTCAGGCGCTTGTTGGAAGCGACAAATTAGGGCGAAAGCTTGCATAGATTAGACTCTGCTGGGAAATTTGGCATGTCACCCGTTTATGTTGCCATGACGCACCAGAAAATCGGTAAACACTACTTTCGCGCTCTTGCTGATTATTTAATCTTACTGGTCACTCTTTTGCTTGCTTTACTTCTTTTTTTCTTTTCTTTTTTCCATTGGTGGTGGAAATATCAAGTTTCACGAGGAAAGTCTAGTTTAACGAGGCACATGTACGGATGGCATAATAGCTTACTGTCCTAGGGGGCAAGACTGTGAACAAACTCTCGATACACCTGATCGTCTAGAACCGGAAGATCCTCTATGCAAGAATTACAATATATGTGTTCATCCCTAATGATTAAATTCTTGCGGTGGATTTAGATATGCTGGCAGAGATGTGGGACAAGAAGCAGTGGCTATTTCAATTGATAGATGAGGACTATGAAACTCCACTCCATTTCGCAGCATACATAAATTATTTTGATGGAGTCCAGTTCTCGATGGCGAAGTTCCCAATTTGCAGCCTCCTGCAAGACAGAACGAATGGCTATCTTTCTATCCATGTCGCTTGCATGATGGATCATGTCAGGATCGTTGAGAAGCTACTTGGGGGATGGCCAGCAGACCCAGAAGAGTTTCTATCCAAGCAACAACAAAATATTCTTCATGTGTCAGCAAGGTACGGAAGCATCTCAATTGTCAAATACATATTAAAAAATCCTAAATGCGATCACCTCATAAATGCGAGAGATCTCGACTTGAATACGCCTCTGCATCTGGCCGCATTGCACTGGCAACCTTTGGTCTTGCTTCTTCTTGCACGAGACAAAAGAGTTGATCTTAAGTTGGTAAATGTGAATAACATGACGGCTCTCGACATTGTAGAGTAGGACATGAAAGGAATGGATGCTCCACTTCGGAAGGTATAGCCTCTTACACTTTCTTCACAAGTAACCATATATTGCACTTTGTATACCAACAAGGGACAGTCCTAGAGTATAAGTTAGTGAGGTATATGAATTAGTATGCTCTAAGCCAGATCTGTTATATAATTGCCAAAATCATAACATTTTTCGTTTTCTATTTAATTGTTTGACTCACTTCTTGCAGAGATTAACCCGGATAGTTTTGGCATTTGTTGGAACACCGAGAAGTGGAGAATTATCTATCTACAAGCCAACAAGCCGTAGCAAAGGGAGAGAACTGGAACCACCAGAATTGGATAGACTTAGGGAGGAGGTGAATACTCGCATGGTTGTAGCAGCTCTCGTGGCTGCTATGACCTTTGCATCTGGTTTTTCCGTTCCTGGAGGATACAATGGCTCTGACCCCAATGCTGGAATTGCCATATTGCTCCACAAAGCCATGTACAATGTCTTTGTGATTTCCAACTCCATCGCCATGTATAGCTCGATCATCACACTCGTGATCCTCCTCTGGACACAGATCAATGATCCACATGCGGTGCGGTATGCTCTTTTGAAAGCGAGATTCCCATTGCTGGTTACTCTTGTTGCAATGCCTCTGGCATTCATGGCAGGCGTCTATGTGACTATAACCAAACTTGCTTGGCTCGCAATCGTTGTCTTGGTCTTGGGATCTGTCGCACTCTTCATTATCTTGGGTTTCTACCTTCTGTTGTATATCCCGCTCGGGTCCAGCAATCCTCTTGTTCGTCGCTTCACCGACTTAGTTATTGTCGCGGGCATTGCAATGTCGGGCAGCGTGACTACAGGGAGTGGGATTGCAAGACGTGCTACTACATCTTCTGGTGGCACTCGTGATGATAACCTCCGCCTCCACTTGAATAGATGATTTAGCCTACAGTTTCCAGAAAGATGGTGTTTTTTTTCTAGAAAGATGGTGTTTGATTCTTCTTGCATATGTTATCTTCTGTCTAATGACATGCCTGTTTGAACAATATGAAGTTGATTGCCGGATTTTTGAAAGTTTGAGCATGTTTGTTTGCTGGATTTTAGATTTGGTTGTCAGTGTTCTTCAAAGAAAGCCCCGATTCATCATAACGGAAGAAGAATGAAGGAAAAAAAACTACAAGCATTTAGCGCAGAAGAGCGACTGAAGCACGAAGACAAAGAAGGTCAACAAATGTCATTGAAAAGTGCTGCTTGGAATGCTTCGCCTGTCTTCAAATGCACTTATTTGTGTCTTCTATTACCTTTGTTTGTGAACTTTGTGAACTTTGTGAACTTTCTTGTTTTTCTTCATTCAATGTTATTATTGATACTTAAATTTTAGCTACCTATTTAATCATTCATTAATTATATAAAAATTATAGATTAATTTTTAGCTTCCTAACGAAAATAGTTTTTATTAAAATTACATAGCATATGAACATTGGGGGGCATCCGAATTAATAATAATGGAACTTTGTTTTCTTTGAAAAAAAAATGAATGAGAGAAAAGACTAATTAAAAACAGATTTTCAGGTCGGGGGCAGGCCGGCACGGCAAACTGGCGATGGCAGAGGCCATGCCCGCCTGAGTCCAGTTCGATGACCCCCAGCCGTCATCCTCCTCGTCCCGACCTCACGACCTCCGTGCTCAAACCAGTGGTGAGTTTCCTTTTTCTGGTTCGAACCTCCCTTTTCCCGAGGATCTCGCCTCGGAAACATCGCCGGGCGGTCGGCCATTGCTCGATTCATCTCCTGAGCTCGCCCTCCCGTGTCGCCGTCTCCAAAGCCGAGTAGGCACCCATTTGTTTTAAACGCTTATCTCTGCGAACCATTGCTGCTCCGCCCTGTTTTGGTCCAATCGGAAGCCGATACTTGTTCTTTTCGTTGGTCCACACGCATGCTGGGTTTAAATGAGCCGACGTGGTTGATTTTGGATGCTTCTTTGATGATGGCGCCGAGTTCGAATCCTAAAAAATGGTTAAATATCGTTCCCCCAGTCCATGCTCACCACACGTTTGACAATACGTCTAAGCCAGCCTAGGCGCGTGCATTATCGGACAGGTTTCACATGTTATAAACCCCTTGTTGTTTGTTCATCGTCATTTGCATCATCGGACCAAATCTGGACATACACCTTTTTGTGTTCCCACTATCTGCTTTGTTTATTTTCCAACGTGTCTTGGTGGTCCTCGCCGACGAGAAAGCGTCCAGAATCTAAGATATTCTGTTGGTTTGTCTCTCCGCTCCGTACTCTCCGTATGGTTGCTGTTTTGTGGTCATAAATGTGAGGTGTTGGGGCCGACGGTGATTGAGATGGCCGATTCACACTCTTTCAGGAATATGTGTTCTACAAGGAGTTTTCCTTGAGATTTGCTGCATTTCATTCATTTCCCGTTGGCTTCCTGGATACTGTGGCTGTAAATGATGAATGGCTTGGGATGGTCGGCGATGGTGTTGCGAGGTGATGATGGTGCCTAGCGACGACTATGGCCATTGTTTTTGGTTGATGGTGGCTCGCTGATGGGTATAGACTTCGCTCCTTGTTTCGCATGTTCTGGTGTAGCCTTTGTGATGCTTGCTGGAAACGAAGAGGATGGAGTGTACGGCTGGTGAATCGACACGATGATGGGCAGTCAGTGGTGAAGTTCATTTGTTTGTAGCCTGAGCCTTTGGGACGTTGATCTTGAAGAGTGAGTCTGGAGGTTCATAAGTTAGTGGACAAATTTAATGAGCTCTGGGTCCATTAACTGAGAACAATAAATAAGGTTAGAAGATGAGGAAGAAGAAAAGAAAGAAAATTGTTCCTGAAAAACAAGATGTTACTTTTTTATACTTCTTATTTTTATTTCAAATCTATTCCCTTAAATAACTTTTTACACGGGAAAATAGAATTACTAACTGATATTATCAAATGAATTTTTATTTTTTTATTTTTATTCCTGAGAACAAAAGAAAGAAAGGACAGAAAAACTGGCAAGTTAACATATGCACCCTTAGTAAACACTATGGAGGGTGAGAGGCCAAAAGGAGGGAAGTTTCACGTTCTGTAAATGTTTCTGTGCATGAGTTGATTGTGGAGAGAGTGAGCGAGAAGCAGGGAAAATTAGGGTATGGGCTCTACAATGATAAATGGGTTTAACATGGACTTGGGTTTATTTGAAGTAGGCTTTAATATGGGTTTGGCGTTGCTTTAGTGGACAAGCAGGCTGGTGACAAGTCCTCTTAATTTGGGCTTGGTTTAAGTTAAATGAACATGGGCTTAACTTGGGAGTCTTATGAAATCGGGCTGTGGAAGATTAGAATTGGAGTGGGATTTTTTTTCTTTTCGGGTCGAATATTGGAGTGGGTTTGAGGATGGACTAAATTTGCACCCTTTAGCCCATCTCGGCGAGGCCAGAATTCTACCTTTATTGGGATTAGGATGAGGGACCCAGTTCGATTCACCATTTTCAGAATTATTAAAATTAAAAATTCGAAAATATTTAAAAAAATCAGCAAATGCTTGGAAATAGGTCTTCATGAATTTTTTAAGTTTTAGCATTAGTTTAATTTCATTTAATTAATATAAGTGTAGTTTAGTTCTAGCTAAGTATCCTTTTGAAAGGAATTGAATGTGACTGGGATTTAGCTCTTGAGATATCATGTCTTGGGGCTTATAACATGGTCATGTATATTCTTTACTAGACTTGTATCAGGTTTAATTTTTCTGCATTTACTTTAAAAGCTATTTACTTTGGTGTTTACTCCCCGCACTTGTCTTTCAATAAATTGGTTATTTATCGCTTTCCTAGAATAGGCTAGGATTAGTTTAGGCTTTGATAAAAATGAACCGTACAAAATCATTTGCATGATCATTAAGTAACTTTGATGATGCCTAAGGACTATAATTTAGTCTTAAACCTTTTTTTTCTCCTAAACCTTTTGACTTAATACCAATTTAGTCATTCTAGCTAATTTTGAACATATTTTACTGATGTAAACACCGGCTAGCTTATGTGACACTAATGGCACTAACGTAGACAATTTTGTAATAATATTTGGATTTTTATTAATTTCCATTTTTCTTTCTTTTCTTTCTTTTTTCTCTCTCCATCCTTTCTTGTTCTTTTAGGCGATGGCCAAGTGGGCTGGCCTTGATTTTGGCCTAGGTGAAGGCAACCTCGGCGAGGGCTCCCCTTGGCGAGTGCTCTCCTCGTAGGGGCTTGGCCATAAGCTAGCCAAGTGAGGTTAGCTTGCCTAACTATTGCCTATCGGCCAGTCATTGTCTAAAGGAAGAAGAAAGGAAGGAGAGAGAAAACAAATAAAAGAAAATAAATCAAAAATAATAAAAATCAAAAAATTATTAATTATGAAAATTGTTTACGTTAGCATTGACAGTGCCGCATAAGCCTGCTGACATCCATGTAGCAAAATCTAGTCAAAATTAGTGGGAAGACTGAAGTGACACAAAATCAAAATATTTATGATTAAATTGGTACTAGTTCAAAAAGTTTAGTACCAAATTAGCACAATCAGAAAGTTTTACTAAATTCGTATAAATGCAATAAGTTTATGATTTTTTCTGACACTTTTGCCTTATTTAACACATAACTACTCAAAAGAGATTAATTATAATCATGAGTAAGTATATCAACATAAAATAGTATTAGCTCTATTAATAATATTAGAACTTTGGATGAAGAAATCTAATAGCTATGAACACATGGAGTAATTTTCACTCAAGATCGTATAACATGGCATATTTAATAATATTACATGATTTTGCTTAAGTATGGACCTGGATTTCAAATAGGTAATAGCACAAGGACTTATCTTCACTTAGGACCACATAACACAGCATTATTCGGACGGTCACATTGACACATATTTCTTTGTTTGATGCTGGTTTTGTTACTAAATTATTGATTAATTTGACCAGGCAAACATTAGATAATTTTTTATTTAATGTAGCAATGGAGTTTAACAAATCAGCAACGAATACCAGCTTAAGATTTGGTCCAGTGTTTTACCAGGCACTTCGTTCACCTTCTTGTTGATTTATTCTTATACTAGAGTACAAAGATGCATGACTTATTTTGGTACTTTAGTAAATGGTGGTGCTCAAGGATCGACCAAGACATCTAAAGGTGCAAACGCATGGACTTTTTTTTACAGAAGACTGGCCCTCGGTAGTACTTTTTATTGACACAAACTTCTTTGTGGCTGGAAATAAAGTAGTGATTAGTATGGATAGCTGCTTGTCCGCAGACCTCAATTATTGCACAAATCGACAAAAGGTCCTCCAACCTAATCTAGTGGGCATAAGAATTTTGAATACTACAAATGGAATGCGCGTCAGTTTCCAGAACATCATAGCTTTTATCACCAGAACTGCAAGCATCTTTTATTTTGACTCTTTAATTTACAGAAACTCACTTAATACTAATGCAACCTATATTTATGTGATGTTTGTTCCTATAAACAGATAAAAATTTTGCTGGTGAAATGGCTCCATTTTCCAAGAGATTATCATTGACCCGAAATTGAAATGGTCATAAATCTAGGCTCAATGCGCAGTCTCGTATTCAATTTGTACTTAGTGTAATCTGTTGTCGGAATAATTTCTTACATACGATTCGTGCAACTCCAACACAGTGGCGATTTTTTCGAAGGATTAGGGAAATGGATTCACTTTTTTTTTCCCCTGAAAATCGCTGCAGAATACCCATTGATTGATGAAACCTTGTGCATATGCTCCACGAATAGACTTGAGATTTCACGAACCTCGCCATGGGTACTTTTACATTTTCCAGGATGAGATCCTTGTAAGCTCTTTCTTCTCTTCACCTTTGTCCACGTTGCTCTGAAACCAACACAAGCAGCTCGAGATTTTAGCTGCCGATTACACCAGGTTCAGGGACTGAGATAGGATCTGGATATGGTGTGGAAGCTTTATTAGCCGCTTCTGAGTTCTTCTTGGAGATGTTTAATCAAAGTGAAGGTAGGGGAAGAGGCTACTTGATGGTGCTTGTTATAGTCGAGAGCTTCTTGCCAATGGATATACCCCCACCATCACGACCAATAACGGTAGCCAATTCCAAGTGGACTCGACTACCTCTAGTCCTACGATAGTGATGTGAAGGCCGAGTTCATGGGAATCCTCTGGCAATGATATTGCCCCCTCTTGGCCTTATAACAGGCGTCACGGATTACATCTGATTAAAAGCGGGAGTATTGGCCACAAGTGAGGGTCAGGTTCTAGATGGAACGATGGGTATCCCATGACAGCACATTTTCTGGAGTTTTGCAGTGGGCTGAGGTGCAGGTTCATGTTGGACCTCAATGCGATGATGGAGCAATCATACTTCAGTGCATTCTTCGAGATCCTACTTGGCCAGTCTATCGATTAACTTTAGGAAGCGTATATTATGTCATAGTATGAGATCATTGTCCTAGAACCAACATTAGCACAAAAGCATGGCGTATTAATTCAATCAATCATGTGACTATGATACAACAATAAAAGTGTCTGGGAGAGGGGTTTTTCTTTTTCCTCATCTATAAATGTACGAATCAATAAAATAGTATTGAAGCAAGAAACATTATTTATGCTTCAATGTGCAGGAGCTTGTATTTTCATTGCATCTTTGCGTAGATCTCTCTCTCTTATAATCCCGAATAATTTCTCCCAAGCTTAGAAAACTGTCTGTGAAAGCATGTAACATTAAAATTTTAAAAGGGTAAAAAAAAAAAAAAAAAAAAAAAAGGAACCAGCGTACCATCTGTTTGCAACGATTAGCATTTCTCTCAAAGTCAAGAAAATTTTGTTTCTCTTTTTTTTGATTTTCGGCTAGCAAGTCATCGAATCTAATGAACAACACACGCCTCTTACATGCACAAAAAAGTCAAGAAATAGTTCCATTCACCACATCAGTTAGCTTGTGAAAAGTCACAATGGGTTCCCAAATTTATGTGAGGACTGGCAAACAATGCAACATTAAAAAAACATGTCAAAATTTCGCATAAACATTCTCTATCACCAAACTTTGCTAAATTCATCGACATATAGCTAATAACCTAGGAATTGTCTTTGATGTGCTGTGGGTTTAAAGTTTGAACTAGACCTGATCACGGTGCGAACCTAGACCGGCTTAGGCCGAAGCTACTTGTGTTCGGACTTTCTAGGACCTTCCCTAGGCCCAAGCCCGCCAATGCAAGAACATGAGTTTCGGAAGCTTGCCTATATGCGCAACATTTATCTATTTGTTTAATTGACACAAAAAATAAAAACGAAATATGACTGGAAATAATTACCAGAGAAGTTGCGGTGTTTTACGTTACTATGCCCATATGTGATGTAATGTTTTTTCTTTTTCATATCAGAATTTAGCCCCATTTTTTTCTTTTAATTTTAGAATATTCATGTGTAGAAAGATGGTCTCAAAATATTTTTGAGGGCTAGGCTTTAAAAAACAGTTTTCCGTGTCATGCACGTTTTGGTTTTGATAATTTAAGATATTCAACAATCTAAAATTGGTATAGCTAATTTAGAAATACCTTTCCTTAAATTAAAAAACACATAGCTGGCTTAGCCAATCATTGTTCTTAAATTGATCAAGACAGATGAAATCGTACGAATTCAAGAGGTCTTCCTGTCCTTCTCCTTTGGATGGTCTCATTGGATAAACAGTAAGCGTATGGAGTCAGGAGTGGAGAGAGGACTATAACATATTTACATGGCATATTCTAAGAAACTCATCCATCACAAGTCATTGTTAAAATATTGACCTATATTGACCATTCAACCACGATCATCGTAACCAAGATGGGCTAAGTCTGATATAATATACTTAGATGAACGTACTTGATGATTTAGCATTGTCTCGTATGTTTTATTAACTATATAACAATACGTTTCACAAACTGAAATATTGTGCAATTGATGTTAGCCTACATTCCAACATTATTTCACTTGGGCAACGTTAATTGCAAGACATTTTTGATAAAACTAAATTTTATAAAACAACTTGAAGGCTATTTAAACATTAAACAACCACCACCAACGAAACCATTAACATCAAACCATAGCCATTATAACCCCTCTCTCAATCTATGTCAGACAACCATGACTACAAGTGACATATGCTATTCTATCGGGATGGGTCAATGCCGTAACGTAGCTGAAAATGTCATTTCTTCATGTGATGCATTAATGCTATAGTAAGTCCGGTCCTCCTATGATTTCTATGTAAAACTATATAATCCAAAAAAGGTCAGAGAAACTCAATTGACACTTATGCCCCATATGTCTCTTATGATATAACCTTACGGTAATATTCTATGTTATTGTCCTTGAAAGATATCCTTTTAGCAAAACCATCATAACAAGATGGCCATCCAACCTTGAGACTTCTTACTAGAATTAGCAATACCTTATACACGTTTCCCAAAAAAATAATAAATAAAATAAATAAATATTAAACCACAGCTTTATCTAAGGATTAATATCACGAAAAATCCCAAATTGATAAACTTGTAATAAATTTTCTCTAAACTAATTTTGTGATTATAAAAACCCAAAAATAGTACGTCTTTAACAAATTTACTCAAAACTAGTGCATTTATGACAAACTTACCATTTGTTAGTTTTTGTTAAATTTTACTGTCAAATTGCTGAATTGGATGATACATGACAATTGACTAATATGTCAATTTAGGATTTTACTCTCTGTTTGTTACAATTGTACCAATTTTATGATTTTTTTGTGATATTGATCCAATTTAATGAAGGGTATATTTGTCACAAGTGTATCGGTTTGACGTTTTTGGCAATCAAAAAATTAGTTTGGGGGTAAATTTGTTACAAATGTACTAGTTTAGGGTTTTTGTGATCATTTGAAGTGAATTTGTCACGAGTATACCAATTTGAGATTTTTCATGGTCAAAAAATTAATTTGAGATAAATTTATTATAGGTATACCAATTTAGAGTTTTTCGTGGTATCAGCCCTTTATCTAATAACTTAAATTTTTAGAAAAGTTACAATAGTTTCACAAAATCTCACATGGTATTTGAGTAGGAATTTATAAGTTCAATTCTTCTAGACCTTAGTAATGGTGCAATTGTCCCACAAAATCTCATAAAATCAATGATGTACTCCAATCCTTTGATCAAGATCAATTAACATTTCCAAAAGCTTCAACCAAAAAAATATTCTCAGGTTCTTGCTATCCGATCACTAATCTTTAGACATCGTAATGCACCTACAAAGATTTCTCATTGTTTTCTACAAGATAATATTCCAAAAAATGATTTCAATTGCTTTTCAATGCCTTCTAGATGGAATCAACTATGAAACGTCAAAACACAGTAACCGACGTGATAATATAAATAACTCTCACTGATAAACGCAATTCCATACAACTGCTTTATTATACTTGTAAAGAATGTTAAAAGAAGCAGCCCAAAACATTAATGGTGTTGAAGCTTTCAATTCAAAAGCATGTCACAACTTTCATACCAAATTACTTTATTTTTACACCATATTGGTTACCACTGTTACCAAAGATATGCGTGAATTTCCTCTGAAAATCTTCAAATACTGACTCTTGATATATCAAATATTTAACATACTGCAAAACATGCAAGTTAGCAAGCTGAGCCTACTAAAAATATGCCAAATGTAGGTTTGTCAAAAAGTTGAATTTAGTGATTCACATTAAACCCAATTATTCATTATTTCTGGTTTTCACCCAAATTCAAATTCAATTTTGAGAAGTGCTGTTAACTTTTAAACTTATAATATTTTTCCATGAAACATCAAACCTTTTAGGAAAAGTAGTTAGCCAACAAAGTTTCTTTATAACGACCTGCGTTTCATTTCAAAAACATCATCCTTTATAAATATACCATGTTATTTAGAGAAATGTGTCAAATATAATTTGGTACTTGACAAGTTGTAAATAAGTTGGATGAAGGGAGTATCAAATGGAACTCTTCCAATATTTGAAACCACTCATATGCTGTCAAACTTTACAGAGTAGATGAAAGGTGACATTTTCTTTTAACTTGACGGCCTTTATAGAAAATTCATTAGCCGAACACATTTAGGTCAAGCTCGATTTTGCTCAAAATGTAACTTGAACTAACTTATCACTTACAAGGAATTTAAAAGGTTTATAAAACCAAGGATAAATTATGTAAATAATCAAGAAAACATTTTCTCTCCCAAATTGACTCTTAGCAAACAATTTTTTAGCACTAGGAAAAAATTCAAGCCTAGGAGTCCTTTGCAGACCCAGCCTTCTTATAATCCTTTCCTAAAAGATGTTATAAAAGTAGCTATCTTAATAATGCCACTTAACACAAATTGATATAAATCAATTAGCTTACTACAGAAGTATAATGAAGTTCCAAAGATTCTTAAAGGCATTCTACTCTTGAATGGAAAAGATAATATTGTCATCAAACATTAACATCAAATATTGATTGCATAAAGATCTCAAAATCTTTGAATTTGACGATAAAAGAATCTCCTAGTAACTTCGGATAAGCATAACACTTGAAAAATTGCAATACCATTGGGTTTGATCAAATGTCAATCAACCTTCACTTGTGCCTCAAGTACATGTTCATGTACATGCACATCATAAAATGAACTCATGCATACAAGCCTAAGCATCTCAAAAAAGACATATTATATATGTCACTAAATTTATAAACTTCCAATTTAACATTAGCCAAGACCTTAGTATTTCAATTTAACATTTCAAAGGTGACAATTTTAAAAACCTTTAAGAGTTGTGGTGTATTTTTTACAAACTTGTCTTCAGATAAAGAATGCAATAGACAACTAGAAGTTCTCTCTATTACCAATCAAAATGGCACATCTTAAATGAGGTGCGGACACCCCAAGTGCAAAAACTTGGCACAGGTGGACACATAAGTGCCCAAACTTCCAAAAAGTATATTTAAGTGCCAAAATTGAAGAAGAAATGAAACACTTAAATGCCAACAATGGACCATGTCAGATTTTCGACAGCCGTGTAGATCGATTATATTAATAAAATAATACCATGTTGGATTTCCAACAAATATTGTCGGAATTGGCATTTAAGTGTCCAATTTTGTTATAAAAAAAAAAAAAAAAAGTGGCACTTAAAGGCCATTTGGTAGCATTTTTATTTCCAGGAATAATTTTTTTTTAGAAATAGTTCTTTTCTATTTTTATTCTCTAGAACAACTTTATAGTAAAACATGTTTGATAATTGCACAAAATTTCTATTAATACAAATGCATTTGGTATGACTCACAAATTTTTTTGTGACCTATAATTTCTTTTAATTTTTTAATAATTTTTTGAAAATTTTCTCTTTTTTTTTCCTTTTCTTTTTCCCTTTCTTCTTCTTTCGAGGCGGCTAGGGGAAGCGATCAACAACAGTGGCAAGTGGGTGGCAGCGGCGGTAGGCGAATGGTGGCAGCTAATTAGAAGAGGAAGAAGAAGAAAAAGAAAAAAACTTATCCTGAAAATTATTTTTGAGAATAAGTAATTATTTTTTTCTACTTCTTATTTCTATTCCAAATCCATTCTTTGGAATAACTTTCTATTCCAGAGAATGGGAACACTAGCTAACATTATCAAACGAAACTCTATTATTTTTCTATTCTAGAGAACTAAAGAATAAAAGATCAAAAAAATGAGAGCGTTAATAAATGCGCCCTAAGTATACATTTTAGAACTTTTGGTACTTATGTCCACCCGTGCCAAGGTTTAACACTTGAGTGTACTTCTTGCCATCTTTAACTAATAAGAAATCTATGTCCATAAAAACAAACCACTAAGAAACCCAACTTGCCAAGTGTCAGCTCTAATAAGAATCAATATTTTCCAAATGACAGCAGAAGAACAATAGGAGTGCAACAACTTTCGTACGGCGCTCACTTTGGTGCAAAAACTTTTTTTTCGCTCACTTAAGTATCACAAGTTTAAAAAAACATTTACTTGAGTGTCACTTCCAATTTGTCCGCCGGAAAAGCTGACGTGGCCGTCGGTTAACAATATTTTAATATTTTAAACTTTTCCTATTAATTTTTTTGATTTTTTTTTTTGATTTTTCTTTTAGGGATGGCGAGGGCCACCATTAACCCTCCCCAACCGCGGAACCCTCACCGCCAACCGCGAAAGCTTTGGGTGAGGCCGTCATAGCCTCCCCACGGCTGCCGAGAGCCGTTGCGACCTTGCCTAGGGCCTTTGTGGGCCAAATCTGGGCGAAGGCTGCCCGACCCTTGCCATAGCTGCCGTAGGTGAGGCCATTGGGTCCTTGCCGACCACTAGTGAGGCCGTGACGGCCCTCGCCAGCTTTGGGCAGCCCTTGCGACCCACCGCCCAGGGCTAGCAAGGGTTGTCGTGGCCTCCCCAACGATAGGTAAGGACCTAACGACCTCACCCATGGTAGCTACGGCGAGGGCTACTGGGCCCTCGCCTAGATCTAGCCGCAAAGGCCTTGGGCAAGGCCATGACGACCTTGACGGCCTCTGTAACATCCTGAAAATCGATTCATTTTAGCCCGATTTTAATCCGATTTTAGGAACAGACTTCTCAGTGATATCAGGACTAAATACTTGGACGTCGCCTTATTTATTTTGGGATTTTCCGTTGGACACGAAAGCATCGGAAAAAGGAAAAATTGGACCGAGTTTTAGGCCCGCGGGTGGGCCGACCCAAGACCAGTGGCCCAATGGGCCTTGCACCCATTCAGCCCAGCCTAAGTAGGGCCCAAGTTCCTCTCCATTTCCAGCCCATGGGCTTCTCTCTTTTGGCCTTTTGCTTTTATGCCCAAGTGGGCTTAGTTTATGCTTGTTTTTACTTTGTTTTGATTAGTTCTTCAACAAGTGGCTTGCCCACTTGCCTTGACCCTTATCCAAGTCTTCAGCAGCTCCTTCTCTCTCCTCTTTCTCCCCCAAAATTCATGCACCAGCCCAGCCACACTCTCTCTCTCTTTTTCTCTTCCTTTTCTCTTCCATTTCTGGTGTTCTTTGCTGTCTTTACTGTTTTCCAACTGGAAAACAGCCTTGCCGCCATCACCGGAGCCTCCACTACCGCCCAAAGTGTAGTCTTGGAAGTTAGGAAGCTAGCCACACAACCCCGGTTACCCCTGTCGCCCCGAACCGCCCGTTTCGGCCTCTTGTGCACTACTGGTCAGTTCCGTGTGAATAGTAACCAGCAGTGATTTTGGCCCGTTTCGGCTATCATTTGTCATCCGTTGCCGTCTCCGAGCTTACCCCTCATAACCCTTGTTCCCCTCTACACGCTGGTGTCGCTGGATTTCCGATCCAAGTAAGTTAACTTCCTAATCCTTGTTTAGGGGTTAATCTTGCTTAGGGGTTAATTAGTGTATTTGTGTGTTTGTGATTAATTAAGGTTGATTGGTTAATTATGATGGTTAATTAAGGCTGAATAGGGTTAGTTAATTGACCATAGTTAGTAATAAAGTAACTAAGGTTAATTAATTAAAGTAACCATGGTTAATTTTAAAAGTAACCAAGGTTAAAAATTAATCATGGTTAGGTTAGATTAACTAGGGTTGAGTTAATTTGTTAACCATGGTTAAGTTTATTTATTTTTATTTATTTATTTAATTTCGATGAATTTACAGTTCACAAATTACGGTTCATAATTATTGTTCACAATCACTGTTCATGATTACTGTTCACAATCATTGTTCATGGCACTAATTATACAGAGGCAAATTTTGGTTTTAAATTGTTGTATTCTTGATTATTAAGGCTTATTAAAGTGCAAATTGTTGATTATTCCCAAGAATTAGGGAATGTACGTGATTGTTGATTGGTTGGATTTGGAATTTTGGAATTGTCAAGTGATATTGCATGACATGTTGCGTGGGTTATCTGAAATGGCATGTCGCATGAGCATGAGTGATATTGCATTCACGACAGAGCAAAGATATAAATGGATTGCTTGATGATGTGTTGCATGATCACATTAAGAAAGGGAACCTAGCGTTGCCAGAAGACTACCAATCCTTATGGGGTTGTACCGTGGCCAGTGGGTTGCCTGACTTTGGTCGGATGCCTGACAGGGAGGGATTAACTTTGTGGGGCTACGATATGGGGGGAGGTCCCGGGCCTTTGTCAGTTGTGAGGCTGCTGTTGTGGGCGGGTCCTATGCTCCTTCAGAAATGTCGTTTTGGGAGTGAGCCCTTGACATCGCTGTGCCTCGAGGTAAAAAGAACGAAGCTGACTTGGCCAAAAACTACCAACCATAAGGTTGTGCCGTGGCCCAAGAGGAGGGGTCGTAATAATCGGAGCATGTGTGGGTGTGAGGCATGAGAAAGCTATATACAATGCTCTGATTAATCGCATGCTCTTATTGTCGTGATGAATTAAATGACAATTTCTGCAGGTCACGTGTGCCAAGGCCAGGTAGGATTGCCTGTGGTTGTGTCTGCTTATTGAACTGTCCTATGCTTTTGTTTCTTTTTGCATTGTGCTGACTGCTGGATTAGGTTGTATGTTAAACTCCCGAGGCGAGCGGAGTTCTTAACCGGGGCTTAGGACTTTAACTTGCTGAGTTTATCTCAACCCGTTGTAGTTAACCTTTTCAGCCCTAGATGATGCAGTACCCAAAGATCAAAGAGAGCAATCCCTCTAAGACCCGTGAGTAGGCAACTATAGCCTATTTCCTTTTTTATGAGCTTTCCCTCACTTATACAGGGTTAGGTTAGCTAGGCCGGTCCCTTTTTGAGTAGGCATTAGCTTGTCGCATGTAGTAAGGCATGTATGTATTTACTTATATGTAAAAAAAAAATTAGCTATATTTTGAACCCATACCAAAATGAGCTTAAGCTATTGTGAAAAATAAACGATTGGTTTTTCATGGGAAAAATCAACAGCTTCGTCTTTTCTATTTCCTTGTTTTGATTTCACACCGAAGCTGTATCATAGTTTCACATTTTTTAGTGAGATTATAGAAAAGAGATGGGATTGATCGTTTCTAGTAGTATATGTCCATATATTGTTAATGTTTTGTTAAGATGATTCTGAATTAAAGTTTCCAAAATTTAAGTAAAAGATTCACTAAAAATTTGCATTGTAAAATCTTTACTTGCTTTGTCTAGCTATTGTGACCTATCCTTGAGGGGCTGTCCTCGAGGAACACATTTATAGGTAAATACTCAAAAGACCAGTCGAATTGGTGGTCATAAAAGGGCTTGAACACACCATATGATCCATCCATTTCGAGCGTGAGCTCTCTCAAGCTCATAACTCACGTGATGTCAGGATATTTAATTTTGAGTTCTTAACAGCTTAACATATTTAGGAGTCATCATTAGGAGTAGACGAGAAACCGGTTGAGACATAGGAGAGTCATCTTAATTCCCACAGAATCAGAGATTTGGGGATCGAAAACTTGATTATACTAATATTTAACTAGTGCCATTTCTGCACTTAAACTTGACTATTTGCTAACCAAGTTGTCAAGGTAGCCTTTTACCTAAGGATCCTAAAATTCATCCTAACCATTCTAAAAATAAGAAAAAAAAAAAAAAGAAACAATCAATTTATTGAATGAACACAATCAACTAAAATAAAAAATGAAAGTGATCAAATAGCAACCTAAAAATGTCTCTAAAAACGAAAGCATTCAAAAGATAAAAAAAAAAAAAAAAAAAAACAACTTATTGTAAAGCCTAAGGCTTATTCAATTTTGGGTTTAATTTTTCAAAGGATTTTCACCCATTTTTTAAGGCTAAACTAGAACTAACACTAAAAATATAATGAAACTAGTTATAAATTAACCTCTAAAATTTTCTAAACTTTTTTATTATTTGTTAAATTTTTGATTTTTTACTTTTTAATTTTTTTAATTTTTATTCCAGAAAAAAGGACTCTGATCAGGTCAAAAGACTTGGTCCGAATGTGGGTCTCACTCCGGGTCGTTCCTTCTTCTTTAAGCCCAAAACCAAATCCAACTTTAGTCCTAACCCAGCCTCGCTTGATAATATTCGGCCCTTCTCTCTTTCTTTTATATCTTTTATTTATTTCCGCCCGTTTATATTCTTTTCCTTTTTATTGTTCTTTTCATTTTCTTTTCTGGTTCGCTCCTTTTATTCACCGAGAGAACTTCTTCCTTTTTTTTTCTTTGTTTTTTTTAACCGAGAGCTTCTTCTTCAGACGAACTCTCGCCGGAAACCTCCTTCCCCTCGATATCTGCTGTCGACATCGGCAACCATCTCCGGATCCCCCTCACAACAGTCTCGGTTGGCCATGGAACCAATTCAAATTCACTATATGCCTCTCCATTCCCTACCGATCACCGTCACTCAGCCCATAATCACTCGAACGCAGAGCATAGGAACAGAAACATACTTGGATAAACAAGCGCTGCAATCAAACCAGTGCCTCTGAGCTTAAGAGACGGATATGCTTGGACCATCAGTTTGAAGGCCAATTCCCCTCGCCAGCGGCCATTGTCGTCGAACGCAGCAAAGAAACATGCCAAATGCAAAGAAGAGACAAGCAGAACAAACAGAACACGTTCAGAATCAATCTTGATGATGATGAAACATAACTCAAATTGAATCAATGCGCTAAGAAAACGATGGTCTATGTCTGCGCATGTTCAGTTCGAACAAAATTGCAATCTATTCAATGTCTGTGAGACTAAGAGGCATATTATCAAACATCTGGTGGTCAACAAATCGCGAAGTAAAAATTTCGCTGTCTCAGGCTCCAATTCATGGCCTGATTCGAAGTTGATCAACCAGCAACGTTCGGAACAAGGCAACAATCCAATCGCGCCCAACGCGTGCTTTGATCCTAAAAGAGAGAATGTCGATCTCGATTGAAATCTATCGAAAGCAAAGGATAATAGATATTAACCTGGCCCGGGACGCTTGAATTGCGACGAACGCTCGAATCAGCAACAGGACCTCTCACGATACAACCGACGAACGAAATCTCGGCTTCGCAGAGAATTCCGAACGAGATCTTATTCCCTTTCGAATCAGCTCGGCCAAGAACAGAGCCAAACCGGGACCAACGCGAATCCGACTCTATATCGAACGCAGCCAAGACCAGGAACGGCGGCGGACGGCGGCGACGGAGCAGTATCTCGATCGTCTTCAGCCCCCTCAGCCGATTCTCTCTTATCTTTCTCGAACCGAAATCTGTTAAGCTCTCGGTTTAAGTAAAGTGACGTGCTCCTCCCATATGCCGTTACAGAGAATCTCGGATCTCCAGCTACGTAACATCTTCTAGAACCTTCTTTCGAGGTGGTTTTTGCTTCCGTCACGTCACCTACCTATTCGTGACACGAAAATCGCTCTCTCATCCGCCGATCTATAATCCGTATTATCTTTTTTTAATAAAATTCCTCATCTCATCCTTTATTATCGTGACTGACAAAAAAAAAAACTTTATTATCATACAAACAAATATACATTTGATCTAATATGACTTTTCGAGTTTTCTAGATTCTTGCCAATTGTTGTGTACGCCAGGCTTTTAAGTCCAACCAAAGCCCCTCTTCATCTCCCCTCGAAACATTGAAGGTAAATTATTTGCCATTCACTTAAAATCATAACACTTACGTCGGTACTTGTCAATTGGAAGGATGCACTAACATAATAAAAATATAAAATAAAAAACCACACGGACTATTTCCTTGCTAAAGCATGATTATTATGGCAAAGTCAAGACTATGGGTCTTAATGCTTTGGTCCGTTTGACACGCTCTAGCCATGTAAATCAAGTAAATGCTTTCCTATCAAATAAATGTTGTAATGGTATGACCAACGGACGATGAAGTGACTTCCTAACTAGTTTTGAAAGAAAGGCCTTGAGCAACTTATGCGTGATAGAAGCCTATGGGATGAAAAATATGTCCGGATACATGAGAACACTATCGACACAGCTTTCAATGATGAAGTTCCAACTGTTACGAAAGAATTTCGATGACAAATGAACAGAGACCAATTGTATGGGTATCACATTTTTATATAGAAGTAAAGTCGGAAATTTCTAATTAGCCTATTGAAATGTGGCCATTTTTATCAATGTGCCCACCATTTTCTCAAAGTGCGTCATGAACTTGAGTTTTTCTTAAACGACCCATGTGCATGGTAAGTGTGCACCAAATAGCCTTGGCCCGAACTGTGTATGAAAAAATTGTTCGGCCACGGAACTTGCATCTTAAAGCCTAGTCATATTAAATTGAAATTGAAAAAATATGAGGCCATTTAAGAAATATTGGTGAAGATTTACTATATATAATCAAGCTCAAACTTATAATTCACCAAAAACAACATTTTGAACTTGCAGACAATGGGGGAGGATTACAACATAACATCCTTAACCTCAAACTTCCCAGCAGTTTCACAATTTAATATAATTGATTCAAGCTTTTTTATAATTTAATTAAATTAATGTTTCGCATCACTCAAGCATAGGATTTCAAGTAGGCACCATGTACTTGCTAATGTAGTTCCCTTTAATTACCTTACAATTTAAGTTCTTGATTTGGATTTACTAATCGAATTAAACCTTTTGACATGCTTAATTAAGTCATAATAATAATTTGTCGACTTAAAAACTTCTCTCCGAATATTCGAGACACGTTAATTATAACGGATTTTGGAAGAGAAATATAAGAAACATGTTAATTACCTTAATGCAATCTTCTAGAAGAGGAAATTGATTCAGCAAAGACCGAGTGTAAGGGCTAGACTAATGCTGTAATGATTTGGGTCTTTAACTAGCTATCGTGAGTAAGGGAGATACCTTGATTTAAAAGGTAATGGAGGTTTCTTTCTCTCTCTCTTTTCGGAATTTGGCTAATTTGACCTAAACTCTTTTCTTTCTTTCTTTCTTTTTTAATTTAAAAGGTAACGATTGATAGAAATATAGGAGGTGATGCTAGTAGCACAAAGCAAAAAAAACACATGGAAAATGGATACCAAAAACACTTGATAGTCTAAAGACTGTTATACTAGCAAAACTCCACTAGAATTGGGTCAAGGCCAGGAAATCAAGACTCGAAATAATTCCCAAGTCGAAATTTAGGCATCTCATATACAAGCTCGAATTCCCTTCGGAAGATGAATAGTGCGTTTGGTTCAGTTTTGTAAATGGACATTGAGTTAAATGTGTATTTGGTAAAAAAAACTTTTGTAATGGGCTTTGAGAGTATAGTATATGTATATACATCTTCTTCTTTTTTTGAAAGTTGAACTAAACCCTTCGTTTGGTGAAGGGCTACCTTCTTTTTCAATTAAAAAATAATAATCAAGGGCAAAATAAAAAATATGAAGAATTAGTGAGGATAATTTTGGAAGGGAAAAATTAATTTTAGCATTCCGCCAAATGCTAAAAACCTAAAGTTAGTAGGAACTAGCTTTGAGCTTTTGACAATTTGAAGGTCAACTTTCAACTAAAAGCTAGCTCCAAAGCTGAACCAAATGCAGCCGAAAAGCAGGAGCCCCAGCAGTCGCTCAATGTCGACAAAGAAGGATCCTTCTTCATTCAGATCAAGAACCTTGACTAGCACAGTGCCGGCCCTTCCCAGTTCAAGGGACTCTAGAGCAAGCGCAAGGCTGTGTTCCCTACCTACTTGCCAGGATAGTTCGGGCTGTAGATTATAGATTATAGATATATTTTATTTTTGTAAAGATATTTATCTATACGTAGCCTATTGACATATTTAATGTATAAAATGATCGCATTTGTATCTATACTTATTTATTATAGATTTGATTGGAAAAAAAAAAGTCAACATTTTGTCTTGTATATTTACACCTTTCCTTATCAAGTTTCTAGACTTTTAATTTGTTCTACGTTCACAAAATTTTTAAGCAAATTTATCCAGCACTAAATTCAACTAAATTAAGCTTATATTGACATTTGGCGGCACCAAGAATGATGTGGAGAATATATATGGATGCTCATGTGGATTTGTGTATGGAATGGATAAAAATTAGCCAATATGTGCGATCACAGGGATATCCACATAAGAACAATTCTATCTAGGTTACATTACGATGTCATTCGACAACTCTCATTTTGTGTGGATTTGATCTTGGATGGATGGTCCCAATTAGAAAATTTGTAAAAGTAGAAGAACATGATTATACAAATAAAATTCATAAATTTAATTGGAAAGAATCGGCGAAGGATTAAGGATGAAATGTATTTCTGTTCCTAGTTGCCGGTTCCTACAATTTTTAGAGGAGCAACCATCAAATCCATTTGTAATGGTGACACGCATTATATTCGCAGAATGCAATCTACACTTCTCGGGAGGATTCAAGATGTAATGAAGCAAATGGAATATGTCTCGCTGGCTTGGTTAGTCATTTGAATAACGTGGTGCCCTAAACATCCTCTTCGAGCTCATTAGAAATGCTGCCGACCTTGCAGCACGAGCAGTTTGATGCGCAGTGTATTATTCTTCAAGCATAAGCCGGATCATTTTAACAGTCCCATGGTCTTTGTAACAATTGTTAGAGACTATTTCCTTCCTTGACCCCATTCTTTTGAATCATCATTCATTTTCTCTAACCATGCCATTAATATAGGCAGCATATGATCTTTTAGCGAAGGTGCTCCTGTTAGGATATCAAAAACCAAATCAAACAAAAAATTTTGTGTCTTTTCGATTTGGATCTCATTCAGTTTGGATAATAGGTTATTTGGTTTGTTCGATTTGGGTTTTGGCTATTTTATTTTATTTTACGTTTTGTGAAAAATGCAGATCAAAACCAAACCCCTTGCAATTCGTTCGAAAACTTGAAAAAACCTTTAGTTTCCGGTTATCCCTCTCTCTCCCCCCTCATTTCTCCCAAGACAATCACCTTCATTGCGGATTCCAACTACATGGCCGGCAAGACCTCATCGGTTTAGAGCACCGGCAGCGCGCGTCTGATGGTGGAGACGAGGACTGCCGCACGAAGGTCGATCATCTACGAATATCGTTTCTCGTACATATTTTCTCATTATTTGCAGAATAAAATTCCCAAAAATGAAAAAAATTGCAACGAAAAGGTGTTTTGTGGCATCGATATTTGTAGCAATATCATAATTGAACTGACAACCCAAATTGAATCGAAAATTTCGTGCATTTAAGTTTGGTTTGGGTAATGAAAAAATAACCTCTATTTTTTTCATCGAGTTAAGTTATTTTTGTTCGCTTCCTTTCATAACCCAACCCATACCACCGAAGCATAATATAATTATCCTACAGACTATCTTATGGCTTAACTTCTGAAACCCTGAACTCTTGGACACGGGCTACTGGCTATTGTGCCCACCCCAAATACTCTCTTGACTCGACTCGCTCTCCGTCCAACCGACTCGCTCTCATGCTGCCGCACACCCATCCTCTCTCCTCGTCTCTCAGCAATATCGGTGCCTCTTCTCGTCAGATATGGTTCTCTCCAGGTACTGTTCACGTCTGCATGCATGTTGTCGTTTATGTTTCTCAAATTCCTAGTCTTAGTCCTCTCTTTGCATGGTCAACAAGTGAAGACCAAGAATCGGCATCATTGCCTAGTGCTCGGCCTGCTTTATTGGGTAAAAAGCAGCAAACATTCGCGCACAGGCGAACCATGTGAAGATCTCATCGAATCTGAAAAGCACCATGTAGAATCTAGCATTGCTTAGCCTTGTGTCGGTAGATTACTAGATCACAAGTTCTAATCGCAAAAATAACAACCACAATGGTCTTGTCTGTCCTTGTTAATCACTGTGTCGTCGTCATTGGAACAGTTTCACGTTCGTATGATGAACCCAAGATTGCATTACTAAACTTTACCTTGTGAGAAGGACCAACATATAGAAAAGGGGAAAACCAAATGCTTGAACTAAATCAAGTTGCAATTAGGTTTGGTTCGGGATAGAACCAAAGTGAATCAAGAATTCTCTTTCTTTATCATCAATCGGATTACTGTTGACACCCCTATTGAAAACCTGCAATCTTTTAAGACCATTTTGCCTCACAAGTTGAGCTGAAAACTTTGGGTTAAATATTTGAAATCATTCAATATAGGACTAATCAATCTGCTTCTACTTTAGAAATCATAGGTAACTGTTACTTTTGAATTTGTTGTCAGAGAGAGGAGCACCCACGTATCCATCTTTAACTATTGCAGTTTCTGCTACAGGGAAAATATCAGAGTTTCTTTAGCTGAAATCAAGAACCGATAATGTGCAAGTGTTCTGCATGAGTTTGTCATGTGGAATCTAGGCAAACCAAACAACCTCAGCGTAAGCTTTAATGTTTCTTACTTCATTATGCACATGTGTTTTGATTGTTAACATTTGAGGAATTTAATTGTTGTTTGTTGTTTGGGCCGAAACTCAACAGCCGCTCAAGAATGAGTCTATCTCGATTGTCACCAATGATAGATCAACGACAGCTGGTTTTGCAATCTAACAAAGCTTATTTGGCATCAGCGTCAATTGTCGACATCAATGTCGGCTTGATTAGAGCTCTTTGAGGAAGAAATCCCAGAGTCGAGTCTTGGTGAGGAACTCAAGGAAGAAGATGACTTAGAAAACGATGGGTCCAAGATTAGACTTTAGCAGTTAGAAGACATACGAGGGCATGACAATCCACTTTGTTCAACCTCAAGATAATGATAGGCACACCCAAGTACCGAACTAGAAGAGAGGATCTAAAGCCAATAGCTTGTAGAATTTGATCTCTGACGGCCAATGTGCCACTCGAGATAAAGACTTCACTCTTGTCAGCATTCAGAATCAAGCCACTCCAAGAAGAAAACTTATCAAGCCCATCCTTAATGCAAGTGATTGAGGCAAGACTCGCTTCACTGAATACATCATCTGCAAAAAAAAGATGTGAAAGGCGAGGAGCCTTGCATCGCTAGTAATACCGATACTCCGGACGCGGGGTCTGGGAGTTGATGATCCCTGTAAATACCTCCATAGCCAAAGTGAAAAGGTATGGGATATAGGGTCTCCTTGCCTCAAACCACGACCACTAGCAAAAAAGCCATGAAGTTCACCATTAATAGAGATGGAGAATTTCGAAGTGCGAACACATACCATTATTAGTCTTATGAAATGGTTTGGAAACCCGAAAGCTTTAAGAGTTGATTCCAAGAAATCCCAATTAAGAGTATCATAAGCTTTCCTAAAGTCAACTTTAATAGCACACTTTGGGATATACGGCTCAGTATGAAATCCACAAAATAGTTCTTGAGCAAGGAGGATGTTGTCACTAATTCTCCTCCCTTTAACAAAAGCAGTTTGAACCAAACTAATGATGTCTGGAAGAACCACTGCAATACACTACAAGAGAATCTCGATGTTGCACTTGTAGATAGTATTGCAATATGCAATAGACTGATAATCTGAAACCGACGTAGCATTAGGGATTTTAAGCACCAGAGCAATGATAATATTATTAACTTCCCTAAGCATGCATCCAGACTCAATAAAATCCAAAACTACTTCAGTGACTGAAGGGCCCACCATGTCTCAGTTCTTTTTGAAGAAATTTGAATTATAGCCATCAAGGCCTGAGGCTCTATTCCCAGCAAGTGAGAACATGGCATCACAGATCTTCGACAGTAAGAAGGGTTGAGATAAGAATGTTACTTGGTTTTCATTGAGTGGAGAAGGAATGACCTCTGTGAGCTCCTATATGGATAGGTCTCAAAGGCACCTCAACCGAAGCTAGGATATCCTGGAAGTAAGAAACAAATTCCCCTTGGACTTCCCTCGAATTAGTAACCAAATGACCAGAATTATTCAAGACCGATATGATCCTGTAATGTAAATGCCGATGATTAACCGATTGGTGAAAGAACTTGGTGTTTTGATCCCCTTCCTTGAGCCATCAAATTCTGGATTTTTGCCTGTAAAAGGATTCCTCCAAAGTTCTGAGCACATAATAGTTCTTGATGTGGAGATGCTCAAGATCCACCAGTTCACTATTTTGAGGGTCTTAGAGTAGCGCATCCTGAGTAGTGAGAAGGGCCCACTTTGCATCGACTGCTCTCATAGTGATATCCGAATATGCCTCCCTATTGAGAAGCTTAAGCCGGCCTTTAAGGAGCTTAAGGCGGCTATAAAGTTTAAACATTGATGAGCCTTGTATTTGTGTTTCCCAAGCCTGGGAAACTATCATGGAGAAATCCAGGTGGTTCAACCACATATTGAAGAACTTGAAAGGCCTACGTCGAAAATTAGGTGCAAGGATCCTCACTACCATTGGTGTATGGTCCGATATGCCCGGGACAAGAAATGACGCTTCTAAGAAGGAGAACAACGTGCACTAGGTATTATTAACAAGCACCCGATCTATTTTACGTTGTTTTCTGTTTACACCTGAGAAGGATGACCAAATGAACTTGAATCTCATGTACCTTAGATCAAATAGCTCAGCTTGTTACAAGTATTCCTTGAACTCATCAAAGGCAGGAATCCAAATATCTGAGCTACCCATACGATCCGACGAGTCCAGGATTGCATTGAAATCACCTACCACTATCTATGGCCTGTCCTTAAGGGATGAACCCAATTGAATCAGATTATTCCAAAGAGGTCTCCTAGAAACAAAAGTGTGCTCCCCAGAAGCACCATGAATAATATGATTAGACATATATTGAACATTGAAGTCCACCAAAAGTGGGTTCCAACCAACCCAAATGCGACCATGGACAGAATATTCATAATTTGCAGTCCAAACCTAACCAGGAAACAAGCCAGAAGAAATAATACCAAACCAGAGAGCTAGAACTTTGGTCTCAATCAAGCCAACATGGCATAAATAATTGGACTTCACAAAATTCTTGACTTCAGATTGTTTGACCGGGTCTATAAGACCTCAGACATGCCAAAAACCAAAAATCATATAAATAAGCTGAAAATCAAGATAGGGAGGTTTACCTCCTTTTTCAGATGCCCCCAGCGGGCAGCCAATATAGGCTTAGAAGATGGAGATACTGGCTTGGGGACTAAGCTACCAGTAAGCTCAATCTGCAGCATAGGGGGTTAAGCATATGGTGTGTCCATCCCTTGAGAGGGCAATGAAGGTTTCACAAGTAATTACGCCTCACTTGGATTAATAGCTAGGCTTAACTCATCATCTAAATCATCCTCCGAGGAGAAAGAAGTTAGGGTGCATGGGTCCACCAATCCTTTAGCAGTTTATAATGGTGGAGGGGGCTGAACTCGAGTAGCGGCCTTTTTCAACGTGTTTTTAACCAAATTTGAAGCTGTAGGCCTTATCGGTATTGGTTGCAAAGGCTGAGCAACTTTCTTCTTCCAGCCCCTTACTTGCTGCTAATCTTCTACCATAGCAACCTCTACATTAGCAGATCGAGGCATGGGAGAAGAGCCATGACCAGCCAGTGAAGCATCCTCCATAACAGCATTTCAGACTAGGGAAGGGGGGCTTTACCAGCCACATCAACAGGAGCCACAATAGCAAATTGCACCAACAGAAAGGGGTCTATCCCAGCCATGATAGTAGCGTCCAAAGTAGCATAATGAACCAGGGGGGTTCTGATCAGGCTCAACAGCAACAGCTACTACAAAGGTTTGAGACACAGGAGGGGGAGACGCCAACATAGTGCTTCGGACTAAAGGATCAGCTTCTGTTGCAGCAGTAAGTCCAGTAGTATAAGGCAAAATAGAGAGGCCTTGAGCAGCCACATCAGTAGAAGGAGGGGGTCCTCGGATTGCCACCATAGACTCCACAGCAGCCCCACCAATAGCAACCTCTATAGCAGCAGCAAGGGATCGGCTTCCATCAGCCATAGCAACAGTAACCATAGGAGGGGGTCCTTGGACATCTTTCACTGGACACTTATGCCCAAATGTACCACAAGTTTTGCAGGAGATCAGCTTCCACTCGTATTCAACATCCACCATTCTTTCTTCCCCATTCAAGACAACTTTCAAAGAATCACAGCATTCCTTAGTTGCTGTAAGTTCGACACAAACCCTCGCAAACAATATCAACTTTAGTTGCTCCGTTCGTTGATCTACATACAAAGGTTTACCAACAAGACTAGCAACAACACTTAGACCTGGGGCAGACTAGAGTACATAGGGGAGATTTTTAAGCCTTATCCACACCGGGACCATGGTATGAGTACCTTTACGTAGCTCTAGCATGGGATGCCATTAACTGGAAGATTAGAGGCACCTTTGCCATAGTTAATGGTTCGCCTTCAACCACCTTTCTCTGAAATTCATTATTCGGGATATGAAAGAAATAGAAACCTTGATCATTCGCCTTTACCTACCTTAAATGGTTACCCCAGAGATGCTTCAAAGCAGTCTCCACCATCTTAAAAGGGAGTTTCTTCCCAACAAAATATCCGACTAAGCACTTAGTCCATAAAGGATCAGTAGCTTCCATTACCTCTTCCGTGAAATGCACAACATTTTCCTCATTAGTAACAGGGGGTATAAATGAAAGAGAGTACCCTTTGGTGGCAGATTTTGCCGCATTTGCCCAAGAATGAGCTGCTGAGGTCGAAACTCCAGTTTTTTGAAGCATGGAGGCCTGGTTTTGTTTAGTTTCTTGGCCATGCTTGACTCCAGCATCACCCATACCGAGCGTCTTTGGTTCTGTTCTACCTTCTAAGGTGTGCCCCCCAGCTGCAGAAACCAAAGCACCTACATTACCTTTCGCCGCTCAATCCCTGTTTTGGAGTCGAGCAACTAGAGGTCTACTTTAGCTACGGGATTGACCTCTCCCCATGCTGAGATGGGGGTTACAAACTACAAAGCCCCCGCAATTGCATTCACAAAAATACTAGAAGTACTGGCAACATCCATGGAAATACTAATTTTGGAGCCCTAGCATCACACTTCCAGGATGAGGGGAAACAGGGGCTTACTAGGGCAAATGGTTGTGGAGGTTCTGTAGGATCGAACCAGCTCTACATTTCCTCCAAGAATCGGCCATAACCGGCGTTGGAAACTGCTCAGATGAAGGAGCTTTGTATTGGTGCTACAATAGCAGGGGAGGCAAAACCCGAGAGCAAAAGGGAGCAGTTGGTTGTTATATGTTTAATTCAGTCCTCATATTTCATGAAAATTCTCAATGTTGTCTTTGAATTTGAATTAATGGAAAGACTATATTGAAGATTTTTATAAAGTTCAGAGACTAAGTTGAACATTACAAAAATTTTATGGACTACATTAGACAAATTAAAAAACATTCAGGAATCACATTGCATATTTGATTAAAATTCAAAGATCATTTGACTCATTACCTCATAAATTTAATTTGAATATCGTATTCTTCAATCTAGAAACTTGAGCAAAATCACATGCATATAAGCAATATTGAGTATATAACTCATGCACCATACTATGGAGAGTGACTAATGTATTTGCAATCTTCAAATATTAAGGTAATTTTCCAGCACTTCACTTAATTTTGTACCTTCTTTGGAGTAGTAGGTTCTAGTGAGGATGCGCTTCACATTACCTAAGTAGCCATGTATGATGAGCCCTAGGGGATTCTAGCATGTTGAGGACCCTAATGGTGAGCAGGGCCAAGGGAATTGCTCCCACACTAAGCATGACACGCCAACTAAGGTTGAGGGGAGCTTGAAGTAGCCATAGTTGAATAGGCCAGAATTGTGCCATTATTGAGGAACATCTAAACCACCTAAATGACATATAAAAAAGCAAGCAACTTTCTCTTTTTTTAGCTTTTCACATAACAAGAAGAATGCTAGCTTAACACAAAAAGGAAAAAATTGATGACAAATAAAAAAAAAAGAAAAATGCTATAAAATAGGGAAAAAAAAGAAAGAAGAAAAGGAGTGAGTACGTAAGGGAAGGAAGTTAGGGAGCTGTGAAAGAAGATGAGTAAAACCTCAACGATGTAGACTGGGACAATTATAGGACATAGCCGACACCAATGTTTTCAAGAAAGTGGCCTATTAAAAAGAAGGCATAGCTAGGGAAGCCTGTGAGGAGAGGCTCCATGAATAAGATCATACTCACCAACACGATCATGTAGCGATGGTCTTTCCAATAAGAAATCCACCTCACCATTATTGATATGAGGAGTGGTAACACCTTAAGGAGCCCAGAGCCTCCGATTGAAAGTTAGCCATCTTCAAGTCCTTTTTATGTGTATTGTCGCCCCACTCATCACTTTCATGTTTGCAAAATTCTTTTTAAAAAAAATAAAATATTATGTATTATCACAATGTTCCCACATAAATTGTAATCAAAGTGTGATTACGATTTACGTGTGAACATTGTGATGATAAATAATATTTTCTTTTTTAATTTTTTTTATAGCCATGAAAGTGATGAGCAAGGCGATAGTACACATAAAAAAGGACTTGAAAATAACCAACATTCAGTCAAAGGCCCTAATGAGTGTCCTTGCTACTTGGGTCAATAATGGTAGGGTGGACCACCAACTAAAAAGACCATCGCTACGCAATCGTGTTGGCAAGGGCCATTCTATTCATCGGGCCCATCCTCACGAGCTTCCCAGCTACACCTTCTTCCTGATACACCACTTCCTTGGCAACATCGCCATCGATGATGCCCTGATAATCATCCCATCTACATTGCTGAGGTCTCCCCACCTTCTTCCACGGCTCCCTAACCTCATTTCTTGAAGTACTCATTACTTTTCTTTCTTTTTCCCCCATTTTTATAGCATCTTTTTCTTTTCTTTTTTTTATTTTTCATCAATTTTTCCCATTTCATGTTGAACCTGCATTTTTCTTATTACAAGAAAAACTAAAGTAAGACAGGTGCTTGCTTTTTTATACATCGTTTTGGTGGTTTAGATGTTCATCAATGTCGGCACCATTCATGGCTACATCTTCAACTATGACTTCATCTCAACCTCAGCCAATGTGTCATGCTTAGCATGGGTGCAATCTCCTTGGCCCTACTCATTATCAAGGTCCTCAACATGCCGAATCCTTCGGTGGCTCATCATGCAAGGTTGCCTAGGCGATGCGAAGTGTGTCCTCAACTCATATACATAATGAATGTGCTAGTTTAGATTGATCCTAACCAAATGACTATGAATTACTTCTCTATTTAATAAAAGAATAGAATATTATTAAACCCGATAATAAGTAAGAAGAGAAAATCTCAAATTAGTGATTTGCTTAAACTTACTGTTATTTTTATTATTCAATCGCTATAATATCAACAATTCCATGACTTTGGGCTTTTGTTTTAGACATAAAAACATCCCTTTCCATATCTTTGAATACAACCCATAAAGGTTTGTCTGATCTTTGTAAATAAATTTTTGTGATGATTTTGCATAGTTTCAGTAGTTCTTTTGCTTCCAAGATAAATTCTCTCATTTGTGCCTAATAAAAAGAATTCTCATATTGATATATCATTACCCTTATAATATTGAGGGACCATATTGCATATTGAGGTAAAGTTTTGACCAACACTAAATAAATTGAATGATTAGAGATGACATTTCAGATTGATTAAAATTCAGGGACTTCCCTAAATTTTTTATCCATCAATATCGTGACCTCCTCAAAGATGCCCCACCAAGAGATTGGATTGATGGATGATAAAGCATAAACTTAACTCAAACTTTCACAAGCCCGTACCAATTCGCAACTTAAGGTTCGAGTTATTTAATATGCAAATCAATTTCAGTCAAAAGTAGCCATTAATCTACTTTTTGGTGGTCGATTTGTAACCAAAATATTGGGAGATTTACTTTAGTTCTACAAACTAAAGATTTTGAATTCGGGGACTTGATCACAATCAATTACTTTAACACCATTTCGGTACATTTTTTGTGTTATTTTCAAAAATATATTTTTCTGGCAACTTAAATTAATTTTAACCTAGTCACTAATGATCATGTAAGCACAACCATTAATGTGAAACTCAAATAATCAAAGTAATGAATAAATTGCAAATATAGAGAGGAATTTACTCATCTTGAAGCAATGTAAGCGTTTGCAACAAGTATTAATGAGAAACACATTCAATCTAGATATGATTTCTAATTACCATGGAACACCACTCGTATATCTTCTTTTTTGGGTTTTCTTATATTTAAATAAAAAATAATTTATATGTAATGTATGATACTAATCTAACATGACATGTGACATACAATTTATCTAAATGTCTTATTTAAATGGATATTTTAAGATGACAGGCAAATACTCAACTACATGACTTAAATCTAATGATAGGCAAAGATCGACCTAAATCTATCTAATATAACATGGATTGAATGAATTTAAACACACAATCACTAAATGACATGCAATCAATGACATGACATAGATGAAGATGATGCGACACTAGTAACGTAGCAAAATGACATTGCATGTATGAATTGCAGCATGCTAACATGGCATGTATGAATTGTGGCATGATGACATGGCACATATAAATGACATTGCATATGATGTGTAATTCATGATATCTAATCCTATGCACGTGATATTATTTTTGTGATTTTTTTATAAAAATTCGTGATTAATAAATAATGGAAAAATAATTATCTTAAGTGCGATGTTATTCAATTGTAGTTAGGAAATAATTTGAATTAAATCCTATTTTTATCATGTAATTACCCTAACTAGATAGATATTATACCAACATGTGATCTAATCTAGATAATGAAATTTATTTATGAAGAAATGTTATCTGAAAAAATATATTATAATATAACGGGCAACTTTTTTTGTATCTTTAAGATGAGAAAAACAACCCAAAGCTAGATAAAGCATTTGGACATACAAGATATGCTCAAAAACCAAAGGATATCATCCAAAATTTGAAAAGGGAAACAATATCATACAACTTGAAATTTCATCCCAAATAAAATTGATATTCTAATCTTAGGCCTTAATGATCAAGATATCATTTCAAACTTGCACCATCAATAATTTTATCTAAAGCCTTATAGATTCAAATTAAAGATCATATATAGTTACCGATTGCGAAAGTTATTCTAATTGGGATTGTATCTTACTTGATGGATTTGAATTAGATGTCAATCACTGAATAGGGATTAGACTGCAATATCAACAAATTATGCAATGAAATAATTGAATTGACTTATGGATTAGATTTTACCTGATTCAGAGTTATCATTTCCAAATTCGAATTGGTGAGGGGTTGACTCGTGGACATGCACGTTGGCTGGCAATAGATTTCTCGGCCAAGGTGGGGCTCATGGTTGATGGTAGGTTCTCGTAGTGGTGTGAGACTAGAATGCAACGAGGATTTTGTAAGGTGATGGCTCTCGACTTCCATCAGCATCAATATTTTATTCTACTTTTATTCACCTAATCAATCTTATATGATACTAATTGCAATTCCCCTTTGGATGATTAAGAGAAACACTCACTTTATATGTAAGATGCCCCTGGTGAACACGCAAATCTATTGAGCAATTCAGTAAACTTAAGTAATTCGATGTTCCGCTACTTAAATTAATCATAAATTGCTATCAATGAATAAATTGAGCTACTAAAGAAAATAAGAAAGTGGCAATGTATTTATTTTGCCTTGACATTTATTTGTTGAGCTGACTTGTCTTAATTTGTATATTTTGTCTGCTATTCTATCGTAGTGAAACGATATTTCCATGACCAAAAAGTATTCCTTCCCCAACATTTACAAATTTTATGTTTCTATTAAATTAATTTACCCTCAAAGCTCATCCACAATTTCCATGAAGTATATTAAAGTTGTCTCCGTTAAAATAATTAACCAAATGTTTAAGAAAAGTCAGCGAATGAATAGAATTTATGGCATTTGATTTTAACTCCCTATCAATTAATTGTAGCGTTGAGTTATGTGAATTCTTAACCTATATAACCTAATCAAATTCTAACTAAAGGAATTCGGAGCTGTGGATTGTATTGTTATGTGTACACCGTAGAGGACAAAAAAGTATTCTAGTGATACAATAGACTACGGTTTCATTCATTTCAAGACAACATATTAATCAATGTATTGAAGTTCTTTGTCAATTTTAAAATTTGGTATTCCAGAAATTTATATTAATCAATGTACCGAAGTTCTTTGTCAATTTTAAAATTAGGTATTCCTGAGATTTTATGTTGTGGCATCATACTTCTTGTTTGAATGCCTATTGTTGATTATCAGTTTGGTGTCAATTTTCTCTCTTGTAAACAAGATATTCGATGTAAATTGGAAAGGTTAGGAAGGGAATTATGAGTAAAAAATTCAGCTATGTTTTGAACCCGTACCAAAATGAGCTTAAGCTATTGTAAAAAATAAATGATTGGTTTTTCATTGGAAAAATCAACGGCATGGTCTTTTTTATTTCCTTGTTTTGATTTCACACCGAAGCTGTATAATAGTTTCACATTTTTTATTGAGATTATAGAAAAGAGATGGGATCGACCGTTTCTAGTAGTATATATCCATATATCGTTAATGTTTTCTATTAAGATGATTTTGGATTAAAGTTTCCAAATATTAAGTAAAGGACTAACTAAAAATTTGCATTGCAAAATCTTTCCTTCTTTTTTCTAGCTATTGTGACCTATCCTTGAGAGGCTGCTCTCAGGGAATAGATTTATAGGTATACATTTGAAAGATGAAAGATAGGTCAAATTGGTGTCCATAAAAGATGACTCAAACACATCATTTAACGATTATTCAAAACAATCCATCGATTTTGAGTGTAAGCTCTCCTAGACTCATAACTTGCGTGATGTTGGGATATTCGATTTTTTGAGTTCTTATCCATCGATTTTGAGTGTAAGTTCTCCTAGACTCATAATTTGCATGATGTTGGGATATTCGATTTTGAGTTCTTAACAACTTAATATTTTTAGAAGTCACCACTAGTCATTTGGGATTGACTAGCTATCAATTGAGACATGGGAGAGTTGTCTCAATTCCTACAGAATCAGAGATTTGAGAATTGAGACATGATTACACTAATATCTAATTAGTGCCATTTCTACACTTAAATTCGACTATTTGCTAACCAAAGGGTGATGGTAGCCTTTTATCAATGAAAGATCCTAAAATTCATCCAAACCATTCTAAAAAAAAGAAAAAAAAAGAAAACAATTAATGTATTGAAAGAATGTAATCAAGTGAAATTAAAATGAAAGTGCATAAATAACAACCTAATATTGCCTCTAAAAAACGAAAGCATTCAAATGAAATAAAGAAAAGAAAAGAAAAAACAACCTATGGTAAAGCTTAAAGGCTTATTCAATTTTGGGTTTAATTTTTCAAAAGATTTCACACATTATTTAAGGCTAAACTAGAACTAACACTAAAAATCTAATGAAACTAGTCAAAAATGAATTTATTATTATTAATTTTTAATATTTTCTAAATTTTTATGTTTTTTTATTTTTATTGACTTTGTTATGTTTTACTTTTTAAAATTTTATTATGATTTTTATTCTAGAAAATGGGACTCGGATCGGGTTAAAAGACTCGGTCCCAATGTAGGTGTCACTCCGGGTCGCTCCTTCTTCTTTAAGCCGAAAACCAAATCGAACTTAAGCCCATACTACAGTTCTAACCCAGCCTCACTTAATAATATTCAGCCCTTCTCTCTTAATAATTATTTATTTATTTATTGCCATATATTTATTTTCTTTATTTTCTTTTTTATTGTCCTTTTTATTTTCTTTTCTAATTCCCTCCTTCACCGAGAGGACTTGGTTTCTTTTTTTACCGAGAGCATCTTCTTCAGACGAACTCTCGCCGGAAACCTCCTTCCCCTCGATGTCTGCTGTCAACGCCGGCAAAACCATTTCCAGATCTCCACCACAACAGTCTCGGCTCACCACGGAACCAATTTCATTATCGGCCTCTCCATTCTCTACCGGATTGCTTAAACGCAGAGCATAGGAACAGAAACATACTTGAATAAACAAGCGCCGCGATCAATCCAGTGCCTCTGGGCTTGAGAGACGGGATGCTCGGACCACCAGTTTGAATGCCGATTCCTCTCATCAGCGGCCATCGTCATCGAACGCAGCAAAGAAACATGCCAAACACAAAGAAGAGACGAACAGAACAGAACACGTTCAGAATCAATCTTGATGATGATGAAACGTAATCCGAACTGAATCAATGAGCTAAGAAAACGATGGGGTCTATGTCTTCGCATCTTCAGTTCGAGCAAAATCGCAATCAATTCAACGTCTGCGTCTAAGAGGCATATTATCAAACATCTGGTGGTCAACGAATTGCCAAGTAAATTTTTCTATCTCAGGCTCAAATTCAAGGCCTAGTTCGAAGCAGATCAACCAGCGATGTTCAGAACAAGGCAGCGATCCAATCACGTTCCGACGCATGCTTTGATCCTAAAAGAAAGGATGTTGATCTCGATTGAAATCTAACGAAAGCAAAGCAAAGACAACAGATATGAACCTGATCCGTGACGCTTGTATTGCGACGAACGCTCGGATTGGCAACAGGACCTTTCACGATCCAACCGGCGAACGGAATCTTGGCTTCGCAGAGGATTTCCAAACGAGATCTGTTTCCCTTCGAACCAGCTCGGCCAAGAACAGAGACAAACCGTAGATAACTTTATCTACCGATGAAAAATAATACTTTGACTAAGCATGCGTGCATTCACGACCGAAATTCCGACATGGTTATTCTGGATGAGAAGAGAACCCTTACCAATGTGTCAGTAGCAAAAGAATCATTCTCAGCATGCTGTTTTGTATGCCTGCCCATAAGGAAGCAGACAGATGGAATTTTAGCAACCAAACCAAAATTTTAGACCACAACCAGCAACTCTTGTGAAAGTAGTTGATTCAAAATACAGTTATCGACATTATTATGTGTTACATAATCGTAGATTAGTAAAAAGTACCTTATTTCTTTGCAACTGTCAAAGAGAATGCCGAGGCAAAGAAGTATGAACCAGCAATATATTCCTGAGAAGTTTTGCACAGAAGTAAGCCAATGACTTCATTAGGCAAAATCAACCATGATATAAATTGCTTCTGTCCAAGAAGGGGTCACATCATTACCAGTTTAAACCACAATCTCACAAAAACAAGGTAGAATGTCCAGAATACACTCTTGTTTTAGCCCAGCTTCCGCAGATTCCTCCTAGACTTTATCTGGACAATCATACTTTACCCAGGTTGACATAGCAAGCATGTACAAGAGGTCCACAACCATGAAAGCATCACTACAATATTATGCCACACTGACTGTATTTCAGTAGTGCTTCTCAGTTTGCATGAAATGAAGTTAGTCTTCTTGATTTCTAGAATTAGAAAGATATCAATGACCTTTGTATACAACCCAAGTAGTCCACTAAATTTCAAGATATTTGGGCGCAAATTAACTTTATAAACATGACATGGAATGGATGGACACTTAGACATACCCTGGAGTCACTTATAGCCTTCTTGTAACATCAAATGGTGGTAACTACGACCACGGAAAACTCGCTGCCACAGGTACTTGAGTGAGCTCTGGAAGCTCAACTGCATTCGCTCCTGCACAAGCCTGTGACTCAAAATAAGCTCGCAGTACTCACAACAGTTCATCTTCTTTGGTAGTCTTATGTAAGAAAATACATTGCATACCATCTCACAAGACACCTCTGAATACCTCATGACACGGGGCGAATGAAAGAAGGATCCCTTTGTGTATAGAGCAAGCCAACCTACGCAAAGATCAAAAAAGAGTGAAAAAGAAAAGGCCTTTTACCTTCCATAATACATGATAGGATGTTACAAAGAAGATATAAACCAAAGAAAGTATTTGGAGATATCTTTGATACTAAAGCAAGTGAAGGGACAAGAAAATATTCCAAAAGAAGCATCGATTACCGCTATCCAGAGTGGTATGAAATTTGGGGAAGTCAAAAATCATATATTTTGTCAATCATTTAAAGAAAATGTCTGTGCGCTTGAAGATGGATATCTTTGGTAAAGAAAGCATAATACAAGTACCTCAATTAATGCAACAGCAGATGGATCGTCAAAGATCTTAAGGCTACAATCAGCAAAGTAATTAACCTGTACAACCAATACGATGCGATTGTCATTTGCAAAAATGAAAAAATTGCCAGGCAAACAGGAAAAGCTGGCAATAGATGTGGTTCAATTTGCTTATAGTGCAATGCCATAAAACCTTAATAGTGATGCATTTATTCGAAAATAATGTAGAGAAAATGCATGAAAACGAGAAAAAGAGATACTGTTCTAGGTGCAGAACAAAAGAGTACTCCAAATTCCGCATTAATAAGGGATTGAACGAAGTCCAAAAGCTGAAGCTCCGCCCATTCCAAGTTCGTTGTAGGGTTGTCATCAGCGTCCTCAGCCGATTCTCTCTATCTTTCTCGAACCGAAATCTGTTAAGCTCTCGGTTTAAGTGAAGTGACGTGCTCCTCCCATATGCCGTTACAGAGAATCTCGGATCTCCAGCTACGCAACATCTTCCACAACCTTCTTTCGAGGTTGTTTGGCTCCCATCACGTCGCCCTTCTATTCACCCGTGTTATCCGTTTTGATCCTTTATTATCGCACAAACAAAACCATACATTTGATCTCATATGACTTTTGAGTTTCCTAGATTTTTGAAAATTTGTTGTGCATGCCTGGCTTTTAAATAAAGCCTGGTCATATTAAATTGAAATTGAAAAATTATGAGGCCGTTTAAGTATTATTAGTGAAGATTTACTATATATAATCTATTCAAGCGTAAACTTATAATTTAACAAAAAACCACATTATGAACTGCCAGACAACAGGGGAAGAGAGACAACATAACATCCTTAACCTCAAACTTCTTAGTAGTATCACAATTCAATACAATCAATTCAAGCTCTTTTTATAATTTTATTAAATAAATGTTTGGTATCACTCGAACATAAGATTTCAAGCGGGCATTATGTATGTGTTGATGTAATTCCCTTTAATTCCCTTATGAATAAGTTCTTGATTGGATTTATTAATTGAATGAAACATTTTGACATGCTTAATTGAGAGATAATAATAGGTTATTGACTCAAAAACTTCAAAACACATTAATTACCTTAATGCAATCTTCTAGAATAGGAAATTGATTCAGCAAAGACCGATTGTAAGGGCTAGACTAATGTTGTAATGATTTGGGTCGTTAACTAGCTACCGTGAGTAGGGACTGTGATGGAGGTTTCTTTCTCTCCCTCTTTTTGGAATTTGGCTAATTCAACCAGGACTTTTTTCCTTTGTTTGTAGGCATATATCATGAAAATAGCAATCTTCTTCCCATCGCTTCCCTCCCTACTCACACAAGTAGTGTGCGACAAAGACCATCAATCACCATTTGTCCTCAAAAATGATCGTTCCACAATCTGTTCTGATGATTTTCCCGTTCTTTCTACCTCAGTCAAAGCAAAAGGAAGCGAAAAAGACAGAAAGCCAACCTACGACAGTCAAATTGTCTTTTGCCACAAATTTCACTACATTACATCTTGGCAAAAGTGTTCCCCTAAAAATTGGTAAGAATATAATTGTTTTGTTCGAAACATGAACTTATATGATTACACTCCTGAAGATGTGTAGCTGTGGATTGATCAATGACTAAAGAGGTTTTGTGTGATCCCTCAAGGGATCATTCCAACAGCACAAAAAAGGTCATGTTTCCATGCTTTTTATAGTATTTTCTACATAAAATCTCATACCATGCAAACACTTCAAAGACTTTCAATAAATAACCTAAGTCTATTCTTTTTTTTTTATTTTTTATTAAAGTATCACCAATGTCCGTTACAATCCTTTGGCTTTACAAACAAATATTTAAAAGGGGTCTCAAATCCTCGGCATTACGGGCTTAAGTTCTGCCTTTTATGCTTTGCATAAACAAGAAAAGGGAGATAATTAACATCCATTAGCAATGGCTCCCTGTTAGTGCCAAAAGCACCACCGTGAGTAGTTTAATAACATAAAAGTAAAAAAGAATAGTCCAACCCTCAATCGTAAGAGCTAATTTAACAACCAAATTCGCAGTTTTAGGACCAAAAAATTATTTTTTTTAAAAAGGATAGTACCACAAAAATTTCAAACTGATAACTCTATAAAAAATTTATCCAAAATTAATTTTTTATCACCAACAATCTTAAACCGATATTTACGAGACAAATTTGCTCATGGTTAATTTTTTGACGCTAAAAACTCTAAATTAGTATGTTTATGATAAATTTACTCTCTTATTTCCATTGAATTGGATTAATACCACAAGAAACCATCAACCAGTATATATATAACAAATGGAGGGTAAAACCCTGTGCTGATATACCTATCAACTATCACATATTATCTAACTTAGCAATTTGACGGTGAAATTCAATAGAAATCAGTGAAGGATAAATTTATTACAAGTGTACTAATTTGAGTTTTTTTCACCACTTCAATGATACTGCATTGAAGAAGTGAAGGCGTGCATGAATTTTGACGGTGAGATCGAGCCTTTCGAGCCTTCTTTCAAGCTCTGAATAATCCAACAAGGAACCAATTTTCACCGCTTGGATTCACGGTCTTGCGTAAATCACGCTTCACACTCCAATTCTAATTCTAAAGTAATCCTACAAGGAACATAGTAGAGTTCATATAAGCTGATAATTTGGACTTCTTTCAAGAGTAAGAGATATCCTCGTTTCCTAAAAATTTGGATTTTTAAGGATATATTGTTATCTTTACAATAGGATATTCTTCTCTTCTCTTATTGTGATAATATTAAATCAATTTGCTCAATTATCCTCTAAAATTTGAATTTTGATAATATCAATATTAATTGCTCCCAAGTTTGCTTCTAAATAAATTATGTTTTCAATTTGACATTTTAATTATGCAATTTTCAACTATCTAGCGTCCATGGTCTTGGTCAATATTTCCTGATCTTATGGGCTTAGTCCAATCAATCCAATCAAATTCAAAATCATTTATTTAAATTCATATGCGGCCGATCCAATTTAAATGCAAATATATGCAGACTTATTACTACTAAATTAAAACACTTCCTGATATTTATATGAAAATTTAACTTATATTTTTGTTTAGGGGCCAATGACGATCCCTAAATTCATACAATGAACAACTTAATAGATAGTTAAAATTTAGGCATTAACATTTTTTTTTTTAAATTCTCAGAGTTTACGTGAGATGGGTCCGTTTCAGTGAACCTTGGGCTTCATTAATACCTCCATTTGTATTTTTTTGGGCCAATCATTAACTACTCCTTGAACCAATAACAAGTGCAAATCTCTCCCTCGAACTAGATGTCCTTTTTTAATGGCTCAGCTCTCTGAAAAAGATTGACAATGGACAAGACCTAGGGTTCCCAATAGTTCTTTAATGCTGCAAGTTACTTGATAAATGGAAAATCTATCCGGACACTCACAAACTTAGAAAAGAGAGAAAAAAGGGGAACATCTTGTGGGTAGCTAGCCATATTTCAATCTCGAAGATAATCTAAATCTGCAACGCACAACCCTTCTCTTAGATAGAACATACACCCTCCACTTCGCTTTTGTCTTGAACACGTGCTACTGGATGTGGATTTGGACTCCCTGTTGTGTATCATTATGCATTCACGAACCGCTGTGATTTTCTTGTAGTTCTACTCTCTGTGTGGGGGAAATCGCTCGTCATGGCAGGCATTAGTACATGCCATGTTGTGCAAATTCATGTCGGAGAGGGGATTTACCAATGGGCATGTGTGGTGATGTGTCCGCGTTAGTAGTCATGCTGGCAGTATGAGTTTTGCCGTCAAACAGCAATTGTTTTTATCATTCTAGGTCCAGAGATTTTGCGAAGGAGTTGGGATTGATCTGTGTTCAACTTTGGTCCTTCAGGAGGCATGACATTCATTTTGAAATGTTTGAGCTTGAATGTTCAGCGAGTCCCATCACGTCTTCTTGATTTAAATGTGTTTGGTCCAGCTCATTGGAGAAGGGCGAGAGCATATGTGCTCACGCTCACATGCAAATTGAATCAGCACATAGACTAGCTAATGTGGTCTGTGGGGGATGAGACAAATGGATTTAACCTTGCGGTATACCATGTATCGTGCAAGAGATTTCACACATCTACACTGAAATTGAGAAGACTTCTGGTTTGCTCTTTCGGAGACCCACATATGTTGAATTGGTTACTTGATCAGCCTGAATAGAACATCATGGCATTGGTTTCTTGAAAGGTAGAGAAGAAATAGGAATTAGATGGCAAGAGTTGTTATCGATGATGATGACGGCGGTGTTCACAGATGATGACTGACCATAGCAATGGAGGAGATGATATGGCCCATGAATTAGGCGAGCAAACGAGTTACAACTTTTGGCTTTGTTGATAACCGGAATTGGATGTGGCCTGACTTATACTCGCTTTCAAGTATCAAGATGGTTGGTTAGGTGGTAACAAACAGGATTACCTATTTTCCAAGGTGCTAGAATCTTGATGGGGTCATGATAACGGATTCGCCAACCTTGTACCTCTAGAATCAACCCCTTGTTATTTCTTTTCTTCTCTCACCCTTGTATTTTCGTGGTACAAATTTTACATCCCCGAACCTTTTTGAAAACATTAATGTAAAAATTGCGGATGTACGGGTGAGACCCACGCGAGCGATCGCACCCGAAACAAACCCCACGCCCTGGCGCGCAACTGCTAAGACCGAACACCATAACTAAAGCATTCTCCAAATGAGATGACGATGTGTTTATCATCCATGTGATGAACAAGGAATTTTAATCCCAAAGCATGATATTGCATCGCTCAGCTCATCTTAAGATGTTCATCCCTCGACCTCAAAGCTTCTCTCTAATTTAGGAAGTGTTTTGTTCACTGCTCTCCAAACCAGAAACGAGAAATGGCAAGAAAGGCAGCGTGTATCCGCCACGTCTCGCGAGAATCCTCCGACTTCTGGCGCCTGGCTGAGTTCTCTACGGTGAGGTCTCTGTCTTTCTCTTTCTGTCCCACCGGTCAAGTTTGTCACTTTATCCAGGTCCTGAATTGCTCTTTCACTGATTGCAGATTCTGGGATTGGAGGAGGTGGAGAGCCCCAAGTTCGAGCTCAAGGTGATATGGCTGACGGTCGATCCCAAGTACCTTCCCCTGAGGCCACCATGTCTGCTTCACCATCTCCAATCCCGATCCTTTCATGCAAACTCTCGAGGTTAATTCTTTCTTTCGTCTGGTTGAGGCTTGAGAGAGATGGAAAGAGTCCATGGATACGATCAAGGTGTTGTCGAGCGCATTCAGCAAGCTTCTCTGGACTTGGATCTTTGGTAGACTTGCTCTCGCTCGATCACCAGTCCAAAGCTTGAGGTCGCTGCCACCAGAGTCGTCGATCATCTCTATCGTGAACAGGCACTCCTCGAAACAGAGTGCAGCTTCGCCATTTCATCGAACGCCTTCTTTGCAAACTCGATTCCTCCTCCACAGCTTAATTAATGGCGATGAAACTCGGAAAACAGTGCGGGCAAAGCGGGAATCAACTGAAGTCATATCTGCGGGCGTCATCAATGAGCCAGCAAAAGCCACAAACAGGTTCAAGCCATCGCCCTCAGAAACTGGTATGCAATCCCGAGGCCAAAGCCCAAAGCAACGCTGGGGAGGGACAGAGGACGGAAGAGGAGAAGGCAGGCTGGAGCTCGGTGCTTGAAGGATCACGAAGCCAGCGTAGTCGGATCGATGTTGAGATCGTCATGCAGTGGTAGTGAGCGTCGCTGGCGAGGGTAAAACAAAACAAAGGAGCCATCGATGGTGGCTGAGATGTGCCGGCGGAAGGAGAGGAGCTGCGACGGAGGCGGAGGCGCGGCGACAGCGAGTTGGGCTGAAAGTGTCCATTGGCTGGAGTGCTGGGCAGATGCGAATTAAGCAAAATGTTTGATGGGCTGGGCTTGTGGCCGGACCAAGCTACATAGGGCCGAACTCAAGGGATGGGCCAGAGCTTCATCACTTTCTTTTCTCGCTTCTTTTTCTTCTTCTTTTATTTTTTTCATAGAAATGCATTTTGCAACTTGGGTCTGGACCAGCTTGAGCTTCGGAGCCCTAGGCCCCTCAATTGGGTTGAATCCAACTGATGGGCCAGGTTCGCCTGGTCCAAGTGCATGAAAATAAAAGAAGAAATAGTCAAAACCCAAACACCAAACAAAAACAAAGTCCAACCCAAGCAATAGAGTAAGCCCAACAAGCTTAATTTATTTCAACCCAAAAAAAACCAAACCCTAAAAACCCGATTGGATTTTGTGTTCGACTCGACACTTGGCTGCCAACTGGACTCGCACCCTCCCTCGCTCCCTACACTCTTATGACGCTAATAGAGTTGGCAACGGCTGCCTATTATGTTTTATCTTTTGTTCCATGTGAATGAAAAAAAAGGAAGAAAATGTTATTCCCAAAATTATGTTAGGGAGTAAGACGGACCTGTTGTTCTTTTTGAAAAGGGGTGACCTTTCTACTTGCTCCTGCATTTTTTAGAGAGTGTTCCTAAATCCAATGAATTTAGATCATTCGAACTTGACGTTTCAATTTTGAATGCCCTTTTCATCACACTAAGTCGAATAAAGGATGCTTTGAGACATGAAGTAAGTAAATTAAAAAAGGAAACTAGGTTAAATCTGACTCATGCTTTGGAAATGAATCCTTTACGATGAAATGCCTAATTTATAAAAAAAAAAATTTTACACCATTTTTTTTCTTTTTGAAAGCAACGAGAAATTTCTCGAGAAAGAAATTCAAAACAAGAAATTTTATGGCACGTTCAAGGAAATAGAGGCATGAATTGAACTTTTTTTTGCAAATTTGTCTTAATCCCTTTTTAAAAAAACTTAATGAGAATTATTTCCAAATTGGGATGATCATCGTATTAAAACCACAATTAATCTAAACGGATCATGGACCCACCAAAACACAAGGAAAAATAAATTGCAAAGCATAGGGATAGAAAACTTACTTTAACTAGAGGAAATCAATTACATAGACATGCACATGACACGTGCAATTCGATTTCTAACTAAAAAGGAATAGTGAAATTAAGAGGGTGTTTGCTTGTCGCAATCTCGCGTCTGTTGACACCCAATTTTGTGGTCTATTTTTTTTTATAAATGCCCATTTAATTTGCATCTATAAATACTTTTTCTAGAAAAGATAAAAGATTTTGATAAAAAAATCGAAAAAAAATTATTATTATTTTCGGGTGGGTTGGCTCAGCCCAGACCCACTTTCTTTCTTTTTTTTTTTTCCGAGCCTTATTCTCCCCTTCTTTTAGGCCCAGCCCCTCTTCCCATTTATTTTCAATCTAGCTCGTCACCTTTTTTCTCTTCTTCCCCACACAGGCACGCACACAACGCACACACGCACGTAGCAGCAACGCTCGACGACGTTGTCTCTCTGGACGTTGCCCCTTGGCTGACGTTAGCCACGTCACGCCAGCAAGGGAATCGTCCTTTGCTGCACTGTCATGCGGAGAGAGGGCAGCAGGGAATTCGGTTGAGGAGCAGGAGGAGATGAACGACTAGGGGGGATTTCGGACAGCAAAAAGGGAGGATTTGTAGGGGGGGCAGGCAGCAATTTTCAGAGCAAAAAATGGGAGAAAAGGAGGAGGATTAAGCAGCAGAGATTTTGGGACAGAAAAACGGTGAGAAAAGGAGGGACGATTCTAGATAGAGAGGAATTTCGGCAGGAGAGAGCTTGAGTGAGATTTTTTTTTTTTGGGTCAAAATATGGTTCACATTGATTTATCCCACGGGATTAAGGCTCGACAATTGGGCATTAGTACATAGTAGCTGCCATAAAAGGCTGGGGTGGATTTGACCCAATCCGAGGGTAAGCAATTTTTGCAATGGGTTTTAGCCACCCAATTGGCACTAGTGTTGGCCTCACGGTTACAAAAGACGACTTGAGTATTGGGCAAATGCGACAGAAAGTTCTTGCACTGTTCGACTTGAGATTGAGCCTCCCACAACAATATTTGGTAGTCCATTTCTATGTAAACGGCGTTGCTTAGAAAAGGCGGTGAAAAACCTTCAGCTAAGTCAAATCTGGTTGTTGGCTTAGAAAATTTAGGGCATCGAGGAGTGCAAAGGCTTCAATGAGGAAAGGGGACAACGTAGGGACCGATCGAGCCTCGCCGTGCAGCAGTCGTATGGTCGAGTTGCGGCATAGCTAGGCCGCCGAGCCCTCTATTTCACCTGGGAGGTAAGCCCTGTTGATGTTAATTTTGAACACGTGTGTCGGAGGAGAAGTCCACAAGCTCTGTTGGTTTCTATTGATTCTGGATTGACCCCTCGCGATTAACCAGGCGTGGAAGCTATGGAGGTTTGCAATTGCTCTGTCAACCACTTCATCTGCTTGCGAGGCTCGACGTTGGAACACAGCCTCATTTCTCACCTTCTAGAGTTCCCACAGCACAGAAGCCAATAGCTCAAGGCTCGGTAAGCCTGCCCTTTGTTCTGTCTCTAGCAACCAATCTTCTATTCTATTAAAATTAGGGTGTGGGATCTGGAAACGCAAGTTCAAATTCATCCAGGCAGTATTCGTTCGGGGGCAGTAGAAACATAAATTCAATCGTCTCGGGGCTTTATCGACATAGCAGGCAAAGAGGGTTAGGTACGACATTACGCCTAAACAGATTGTCTGTTGTTGGAATTGCCAAGTTGCATAGATTCCATATGAAGAATCTGATCTTGGGGGGAACGTGTAGGCGCCATAGTATTTTCCATAGTTTGCTAGGCGGGATGGCTGATGTTATTGCTGTGTTGCAAGTTTTCCCTGCTCCTGTCGATTATATGACCGTGTACTTGCTTTTGACCGTGTAATCTCCTGTATGCGTACTAGTCCAAATTAGCGTGTCCTATCCTGGGTGAGGGCTTAGGTGGGTCACCATAATTTGCTGAACTGTGTTTTCATCAAAGTATTCCTAGACGAGAGGGAGATTCCATGTGCCCTCTTACTGTGAGATAAACCTCGACAGTAGTGGGGGCTCTTTTTGGTTTGCTAGGCCGTGAATGACACCGGTCGGGAGCCACCTATCCTCCCTAGGTTTAATCTTTGTTCCATTCCCAACCATCCATCTCGTAGCTTGATAAATGGCATTTCGCCTTATAAGCAGGCTGATCCATCCCCAGGACCTTTGCCGTTTTCCCGCGTGCCAAATATCAGTATGTGGGTAGTATACTCCTTTGCATAGGCACTCCCATAAGGAATTTGGGTTTGTACTTAGTCTCCAGGCTTGCTTAGCCAACAAGGCCTTGTTAAAGCTCATCATGTCCCTAAACCCCAGGCCTCCTTCGATCTTCCTGCATTATATGTCCTCCCATCACTTCCAGTGAATTCTTGCGTTGTGCATGCTGTTTTTTCACCAATGTTGTGCTATTTTTCGCTCAATCGCCTTGCAAATAGAAGCTGGAACCTTGAACACTGACATAGCATATTATGGTAGGGCTTGAACCACTGATTTTAGGAGGATTTCTTTACCGACGTGAGAGATCAACTTTTCCTTCCAACCTTCCAGCTTTGAGTTGACTCGCCCCACGATTCAAGCAAAGGTGTGTTTTTTTTTATTCCTCCCAATTTGAGGGTATGCCTAGGTATTTCCCGGTTTGTGCTGCAATAGGAACCCTTAGTGCTTGCACCATATTTCTCATTAGAGGATAGGGACAGCCGTGGCTAAAGTGTATCCCTAACTTGTTCAAGTTGATTTGTTGACCCGATGCCATGCAGTATTGATTTAAAATGGAAGCTAGACTTTGACATTCTCAAACCGTCCCATCGAGAAAGAAAATTGAGTCATCAGCAAATAGGAGATGGGAGAGGGTTGGGCACCATCTGTTTAGCTTGATCCCCTTTATGTTGTGATCCTCCATTGCTTTCCCAATTAGTCTAGATAGTACATTGGCCACCAAGATGAATAGGTAAGGGGACAGGGGGTCCTCTTGCCTAATCCCTTGGGATGGTCAGAAGTAGGGTAAGGGCTCGCCATTTACCTTCACGCTTAGGGAGACAGTTGTTACGCATTGCATTATCCACCCGACCCATTTTACGTCAAAGCCCATCTTCAATAGGCATGCCTCCAGAAAATCCCATTCTACCCGGTCATAGCTTTTTTCATGTCTAGTTTCAGTACAGCCTGGAATTTTCTTCTTCTTTTCCTGGTTTGGATTTGATGTAAAACCTCTTGGATTGCGTAGATATTGTCTTGGATACATCTTCCTCCCACAAAGGCACTTTGTTCTTCTGCAATTATCTGAGGTAGCATGGGTTTGAGCCTATTTGCTAACACTTTTGCTATGATTTTGTACCCAAAATTGCAAAGACTTATTGGGCGGAATTGGTCCAACGATTCGGGGTTTTGGGTTTTCTAGATAAGTATTATGCTGGTTCTATTTAGCTCGAGGAGCAAGAGGTTGGTCCTGAAAAATTCTTGAACTTCCTGCACTTGGTCCTTCTTCAGGTAATCCCAATTGCGCTAGTAGAATAGGCTATTTAGGCCATTGGGGCCTAGCGTCTTTTCAGCCCCCATTTGAAAGGTGGTTGTCTTTATTTCTTCTTCGGTCACATCCTCTACTAGTAGCCTATTCATGTCACCTTCAAGAACTAGCAAAAAATTCCTCTGACCTTCTGATTGAAATATGTGTTGATAGTAATCAAAGGCTGACTTTTTGATGTGATCGGGTGTAGAGATCCAGCTACCATCCGCTTGTTTGATTCTTGAGATTCTATTCCTTTGTCTATGTTGTATTGTTGTGGCATGGAAGAAACGAGTGTTTCTGCCTCCCCCTTTGAGCCATTGAATTCTTGACCTCATCCCCCAATATCGCTTTTCTTGTCTCCATAGGCCTTCTATTTCTGCTTTGATATCATTAGCTCTTTCTCTCTCTTTTAAATAGATTTCACTGTTTATCAGGTTTTGTAATTCCAACTTTAGTTGGGTTATCTGGCGCTGTCCATTAGGAAAGGATTTTTTACTCCATGAAGATAGTGCTTTAGCCATAGCATAAATTTTCTTTGGAAGCATCCAGCCCCGCTGATTTACCAATCCCTATGCTCTCTTAATGACCTCTTTACATTCATGTTTTTCCAGCCAGAATGATTCAAACTTGAACTCTTTCTTCCTTCTCACTCTTTCAGCTTGTAGCGTTAAGAGAATAGGACTGTGGTCTGAGCCTATTGCTGGTAAGGCAAAGGCTTCAGCTTCCGGGTATAATATTCACCACTCCACAGTACACAAAACCCTGTCTAAACGTTCCTTTATGTTGTCTCTGCCCTCCCTATTGTTTGACCAGGTTTAAGCGCAGCCTTTGCTTTCCATATCCATAAGGGAGCAGTCATTCAGCAATTCCCAAAACGCTGCCATGCGTGATCAATCACCCAATCAAGCTCCTCTCATCTCCCAGTGGAATAGCACTTTGTTAAAATCTCCCAAACAGATCCAAGGCAGCCTGGTTGAGGAACTAATATGGCAAATTTTATCCTAAATAACTGATCTTTGACTCAGATTGTAGAGGGCATGAAGAAAAGTTATTTGCATAGATTTACCAGCATCTCGATCTTTCCATTTGATATTCAAAAGGTGCTCCGATTTCTCATCTATTTGTATCTCCACCCGGTTATCCCAAAATAACGCCAACCCACCAGCGATACCCCTCGGGTTAACAATTTCACTATGGGTAAATTGTAGTCTCCTTTTGATCCTCTGAATATAGGTTTCTTGATTTTTAGTTTCCATCGAGAACACCATGGTGGGTCGATGCATAGCCACTAAGGCTTGCATTTCGTGAACTGTCAAGGGTGTACCCATCCCTTGACAATTCCAACATAGAATCTTCATTTATCCCCCTGTGGCTGTTTAGGGTCAGCCACCACAACCCGCTGAGAATTTCCATCACTGAGTCCAATTGGTGTTTCTGTAAGTGTCGACTTGTCCAACCAGTCCAAACTAATGTTTTTGGAACTATACATGCTAAATCTTCACTTTTTCTTGGTAGAAAACGTTTTTGGGTCTTTCACATCATTTTTTTTTAGTGGTCCCCTTTGGGCCTACTATGGGAGGGGGGCTGGAAGCATGGGGATATTTGTGCTCGTCAATTGAAATAGGCCTATAGTGGGGTCTTCCCTTCTGGGCTCTTTATGGACCTATTTCAAGCTGGATCCTACCCTGTTATTATATGTTGTATCTATGTTTGTGAGGAGTAACATGGTGGGATGCATCTCTTATGTGTCTTGGACCATTTCTATTGCATTGCCACTGTCTTCAATTATTTTTTCCTCATAGAAAACGTCCCAAAATGGACTATGATCCTAAACTTCAGCCCTCAACCAGTTGCCATAGGTGCTGTCCATTTTGTTATTAAAATTTGCTTCTACATATGGGATGATTTTACATGAGCTTGTGTAGTGGCCTATCTTTCCGCACAAGTAGTAGTAGAAGGGGAAGCCGCTCATATTTAAAGTCCACCCATATTTTCTTGTCGCCATGGGTTGTTGACTGCCCAACAACTAATTCGGCGTGGCATTAATCTCAACTTTTGCTTTCCCAACTCTCTAGCCAACCGGGCATTTATCCTTTATCCTCACTTCTAGGACTTTCCCAATCTTGCTGGCAATTTTTTTTCACAATTCCTTCGGATTTCCATTCAGTAGGGAGTCCCATTATGAGAACAAGAAAGAAAAGAGAGGCTCAGAGGGATACCTAGCTGCTGCCAGAGGTTGTCCGCCTGCCGTCGTACGTTGCGATTCGTTCCCGGAACAAGGTAGGTCTCTCCCCCTCATCTGTTTCAGTTTTGCTTGGTGAAGTGGAGGGCCGGAGCTCACCCAAACCAATTCGCGCAAGTCCCGGCCCTTGTTGTCCTTCCATCTTGCTTTTGCACTCCTCTGATGTTATGTCTAAGGACCTTAGAACGTAGGCCAAGCCCGGTCGAACCGGAAACCTCCAAATCTAATAGTGCCCATTAGGTGCTTGAGGAAATGCCTCAGTTAGAGAACCATGCTCAATCTCCGACCAAGAGCTCAGTTTTCGATTTTTCTTCATTGCTAGTGATCATGTCCTTGTCACATACCACCCTAGATGTTTTCTCAACTTTTCGGTGGTTTCTCTCGATGGGTACGTCGGACTAGGCGTTTGGGGCTCATTGGAGACCCTCGAACTGCTGGCCAATGACAACCAATGGTGCCCGGCGTTGGTCGGACGGAACGACCAACACCCGGCAACTTCACGGCGACTTCGTTAGGATGGATAGACCTCGCGACGGCGCGGCATGACTGAAGTTGCAAGAGTCCCGTAAAGAAGAAGAAGGTGTCGGAAGTTGAAGACACACAGAAAGGAGAGAGAAAAATGCATGCAAAAAAGCCAAAAAAAAAAAAAAGAGAAAAGGAGGGGGTCGGGCCGTGCTTTTTTAGGATGGGCTCAAACTAGGATTGGGCCAATCGCTGGTGTGGATTGAAGGCAACCGGGCCATCCCTTTTAAGGTGGAAATGGGCTTTTTTATTTTGTTAATTAATGGGCCATTTTAAAAAAATTTACTAGGCCATTTGGCCAGCCCGGTTTCTTTAGCCCAACCTAGACCACTAGAGTTTGAGTCAGTTTAGTAGGGCCGAGTCACCCGACCCGGTCCGAATCATTTTTTTAAATAAAAAAATTTAAAAAAAAAAATAATCAAAAATTTTAGAAAATTAGAAAAAAGATCTTAAAAATCTTTAAAAATCTTAAAAATTTATGAAAAATCATCCAAAATTTAAAAAAAAATAATTTAATTAAAATTTTTATTTTATTTTATTCTATTCTAATTTTATTTCTTTTTTTCAAATATTTAAAAATTATAATTTTTTTAAAAATTAGAAAATCCCAAAAAAAAAAAAAAGTAATAAATATTCTTCTTTAAAATTTTCAGAAAAGCTGAAAAAAATAAAAAAAAAAAAAATTGAAAGTTTGTTTTCTTTAATTTCAGAAAATTCGAAAATATTAAAAATATTAAAAATATAAAAATTTCATAAAAATTCAGAAAATTCAGAAAAATTAGAAAAAATTGCAAAAATTAGAAAACCCTTCAAAAGAAGAAAAACATCCAAAATTGAATAAGCCTTTAGGGCTTTGTAATAGGTTTTTATTTTATGTTATATTCCTACACCTTATTTGTCATGATTTTTAGACTTTATTTCCTTAGAAAGGTTAGGATAAACCTTGGGTTTCTCAAATGTGTTTCCATGACCTTAGTTAATATACAATCAAGTTAGGTACCGAAAGGGCGTTAGTCGCGTGACTAACGTAATCAAGTCCCCGACCCTAGATTCTCTAATTGCATAAAAAGTGAGACAAGCTCCCATGTCTCACTTGGTTTTTAGTCGATCTTAATAGACTAGTGGCGACTCATTGTTTGAAGTTTTTATGAATATCCCAACGTCGCGGGATATGGGCTTGGTAGAGCCCGAGTTAATTAAGGGCCGTCAGTCCGAAATTAACAATATCCCTAAACCTACCTATTATTATTTTAGAAAAAATTTAGGTCGCGACAGCTTAGTGACTTCGCTGGGAACTGGTTATTAAACCTTAGAAGACTTAGGCCTAATTTGCTTGATTGTGTGTTATTTAATATGTTTCTTTAGCAGGACATTCGAGAATGTGATCTTAGTCCACTAACCTCATGTTAAATGTTGGTGTAGGATTGGAGTAATAAGGGGTGGAGTTTTTGCTAACACTTTGTTTTGTAGGTTGGTGGATGGGAATGAATGATTATATGGTTAAATTTTTGAAGTATTGTTTGCTATATAAACTGTTGTGCATGTCTTCCTCACATAGCACTACACTTTAGCACACATAACTTGCCGCCAAACTTGGTCCGCATAGGATCACATAGGATGGTGTTGAGATGGATACCACTCCGACTACCACCATGTAGTACAAGTCGCCCATCTCAATTCTGAAATTCTTCTGACGTCGAGAGCTTCCACCCCGGTTGCAAACGCGCAACACGAGTTGACTCTTTGACAAAGTCGGAGTCATGGGAACCCCGACCTAACTGCGACCATGCTGGTTCAGTCCGGTAATCCCGTGGCTTCATTTGAGCCGTCTAGAGTAGAAATCAACCCACGTATCATGCACATGTCTATGTGATTGACTTTAACTTTTATTGGGTGAAGTAGGTCTTCTAAAGCTCTCACACTCGCAATTTATTTACATTTAATTATTTTTTTCGACCGGTCCATGACAATTAGGTTGTTTACGAGTTTTAGGTTTGTACGCAATGGGGGATCTAAGCTCCGTATTATTTTTGTCCCAAAGAAGGAGCTGCACGCTTGGTGGAGAAGATTGGACCATGTCAGCCGTGAGTTCATGCAATCCAACGTGGGATGGTTACTCTCTTTATTAGACATAGAAGTCCATTATGCTGTTGTTCGAGCGTTAGCACACACTTGGTGCCCCAAGACCTGCATGTTCATTTTTGGCGAACATGAGCTTGTCCCCACCTTGGAGGAATTTTGCACTATCATTGGGAAACCTTTAGTGTTGGAATTGATTAGGCCACCCATTGGAGTAGAGCATGCATCAGTTTTAGCTGATTTTCTTAGGGTCAAAGGAGAAGATGTAAGGAAAGTTTTGAAAGCCAACCGCAATGCTTGCCCATTTTCATTTTTGAATGAACTCTTTCAAAATGCCCCATCAGTCCAAATGAGGCAGATTTTTGTGTTAGCATTCTTCAAGTTTATGGTTTTTCCTCATAGTAAGAATACTATCAACCCATCTATTGCAAGTGTTGTTCAAGAGGTGTGTATGGGAAAAGGTTTTGTTAATGTTGTTTTGGGACAATTTAATGACCATACATGAGACCTTTCTTTCCCTCACTTCATTTTAATCTTTCGTTTTAAAGAAAATGAAAAAAAGAACTTTCACATGCTCCTCCCCGACAACGGGGGAAACTTTTGCAAATTTGGTTCCTCTCTCACCTCAAGGGACCATAACCCAACCCTAAGCAAGTTTAGGCACTAAATAAGGATTAGGGGCTAAACTCACCCGTTAAGCGGGCCGGGGACGCGGACGCGGCGGCGGCGACGAATCCCGACACCCGGGGACCTCACTCACGACGATCCAAGGTGGTCCCGGGCTCAACACAGCAGCAACAACCTCGGATTCCCCACTGGAACTTCGAAACCAAGACGGGAGGAGGACGAGGGGCGTCGGAGGAAAACAGCTTGGCCGGAGCTCCGGCGAGCTGGTGGCCGGTGACCGGAGGCTCCGGGGGTCGAGGGGAGTTGTGTGTGGCTGGTGTGGGCAGTGGGTAGGCCAAAAATGGAGAGAAACGGAAGAAAAAGCGAAGCTGTACAGAGGCGCCGCTACGGTAGGGCGCCGGCAACAGCCGAGTAAGGAATACTATCAACCCATCTATTGCAAGTGTTGTTCCAAGAAGGCAACGAAAACTGTGTATTTCGGGAAACCAAGGTTTTGTTAAGAGGAGAGAGAGGGAGATGAGAGCTGGAGATAGGCCTCAATTAAGGCCATTAAATGCCTTCTCCAATTCCCAAGGTAAGTGACATCATCTTCTTTCCCTTTTCTTCAAAATATCCAAGGGTATTTTGGTCATTTCCACCTTGCACATTTTCCAATGTGCCCTTGGGCTGAAAATCTAGAAAAAAATGAATAGGAACGGGCTCGGGAATTTCTTGGGCTTGAATTGGCTCATTTAGCTCCTCGGTTGGGTCCAAACTTTCTCGGCACCTTGGGCGTGAGGCCCTCATTTGGTCCTCATAGGCTCTTCTCAAAATCCCTCAAAACTCGGGATTCATGGCAATTTCCAATCTTGATTATCATGCCTTGTCAATTTCGCCCGAATGCCATTTTGGTACTACTCGGTGATCTTAATCACCTTATTTTGAAATTGCGAAGGATCGAAAGAAAAGGAAAGGGCCATTCACGGTTTCGATGCGGAATCACCCGTCATCCCATTATTTCTGTCCGCGATTATCACGGCACTTCGATTGGTTAGTTCTTTAGCTTTTATGAAAAATCTCAACCAACAATGCACCGGCAAAATTAACGTTCGCTTCCCTCGGAGGGCTCGAATTTCCGTCACATCGGTGATCTTAAGAAAGAAAGAGCATGCACCAGATTATCACCACTTCGATTGGTTAGACTTTATGAAAAATCCCAACCCTGAAGATTTCCTATGGCACGCTAGGTGGCTCCGGGTTCACGAGGTCCAGCTCACATGTGGAGGTATCGGAACCCATTCCTTTGTTAGGAATAACGGGCGCTACCGAGTACTACCCAACTAGGGTTGCTCGACAATACCAAGTCATGCAGCAACTTCCATCGACACTACAAGGAGCCCCACTCAAGACTGATTTTATGAATGGACACTACGACCATGAGAATCCATCATGTTGCTTCAATCGATGTGGGACATGTGTCGTCCCCAAAAATTGATTTGGCCCGAGGAAGAGTTAGAGGGTAAAGAGAAGATCTACTACACGCTTCGATGGAATATATCATCCAACACAAAATTCCCGAAGAATGGCGCCCGAAGATCTTTGATGTACCATCAAAGGCCACCAATTGCGTGGAGATCAAGCTCATCAAAAGGGAGCTCAAGGAGGCCAAGGAGCGTGTGTCCAAGTCAGCTAGGACTAGTTAGACAATTATGAAAGAGTTGTTCCCCGTTTGTATATAGACCAAGCGAAAAAAAAAGGGAAAAAGAAAAAGAAAAAATTGCTTGAGTCTATTTTGTTTTCTTAGAATGGTGTTTAGGTCAGTTTTATTTTATTTTATTTTTCTATTTTATTGTTTAAGGAGTCTTGTTATTTTCTTTTCCTAATTTTGATGTCGGGATGTTTTATTTTAATTTTTAGTTACGTTGTTCAGAAGACTTTTTTCTTTTATGAAATCAATGAAATGGAGCGATTAGATATTGTCATGGGCTGGCATCATTTAACATCTCGTGCTTATGTGCATTTATCTATTTATGAAACAGGTACCACCATCATGGCTTCGAGCCGTTCGCCTATTTGTACTTGATCCAGATAAGTAAAAATGAGTTTTGAGGAACAAAACGCTCAAATCACCGCGCTTGACAACAAGATCACTAAGTTAGCTGCACAATTCGCGCAGTTTGCAAGCGAGATCAAGTCTAGCTTGGTGGTTGCTGCCTCCAATCAAAACACACCCGCAACTCCGTAGGCTAGTAATGCTAATAGTAGAGGGAAGTTGACTGAAGAAGTGGCACATCAAACCCCTGTGGTGATGGAATTAGACCCCATCTCGGAAGCCATCTCGGCTCGAATGGAGGAGGAAAATAGCAAGAGGTTTGCTAAACTAGAGGAGAAGCTTAGGGCCTTGCATGAGTATGAGACTAGCATGGTTGATGATTTGTCCCAATACACCAAGATGAACTTCCCGGACAAGTTCAAAATCCTAGAGTTCACTAAATATGATGGCATTGGAGATCCTAGAATCCACTTGAAGTACTATTTGAATAGGATGGGACGTTATGCTCAAAATGTCCCTTTGTTGATTCGCACCTTTCAAGAGAGTTTAACTAGAATAGCGCTACAATGGTACATTTTGCTCGAGCCTAAGAAATTGGAGAAGTAGGAAGATGTAGCGAAAGCATTTGTGATGCTATACAAGTATAATACAGAGATCGCCCCGACACGAAGCATATCGACACATATGGAAAAGAAGAGAAATGAATCTTTTAGATCTTTCGCTCAAAGGTGGCGTGCCTTGGCCGCACAAGTTCGACCCCCACTTGATGACAAGGAGATGGTGGAGCTGTTCATCAATACCCTTCCTATTGACTTTTATAATAGGATGATCGGATTAGATTGTGAAAACTTCTCTCACTTGGTTGCCGTGGGTGAAAGAATTGAGAGAGCCATACATGATGGTCGTATAACTGAGGGATCATGTTGAAAGTTCACCAATAGGAAGGAGAACGAAGTTGAGGTAGCCTATGTACAAGCTCCAACCAGGCCAAAACCATTTGTAAGTGCACAAAGTCTCTCTACACCACGTGAGAAATATCAGAATTATAAGCCAAACAAGTGAACTCCAAGGCAGTTTACTCCTTTGCCTAGGCCACTATCTAAGTTGTTGTCTATGCTGCTGGAAAGAAGGTTGGTGGCTAAAGAAATCCCTCATGACAATCCTAGGAGGTATTTCGGGTATGATCCAGCAAAATCATGCAAGTACCATATGGGAGAAAAAGGCCATGATACAGACCATTGCATTCCGTTAAAATACAAAGTGCAGAACTTACTTGACAAAGGGATTTTATCATTTAGAGAGCAAACCAATGTTCAACAAAATCCTTTACCTGCTCATGTTGAAGATGTGAACGTGATATTTGGTGAGGAAGAGAAAGGGGTCATCTCGAACATAGCTGGCTTGTTCGACCCTGACTTTGTGTGCACCACTACTCAAGATAAAAAAGGCAGGCCCTTCCATGACTCCCTTCTAGCCATCGAAGTAGGGATGCTGATCGACTGCTTCGTTTAGTTTTTATGTCGTTTCTTTTATGTTCTCCCTTGCATGGGATGAGTCGTCTTGCTACTTTTGTTATTTCCTTTATGTAATCAAGATCTTGGATTGTGAGCCATGGTCCGAGATTATAAATATTGTAAAACGGCCTTATCATGTGAATACAAATGCATGCATGTTTTATTAAGGATGTGAGAAAGTGCCAAACCAGTTCTATGATGATGGTTTGAGGCCTGGACTTCCTCACGACTCCTAGTTTTCAAAATTTGTGAGATAAAAGAGTCCGAGGATATGAGGATGATTTTCTAGTTCAAACATTTTACTCAAGTGATCATTTGAAAAGACCTTTTAAGAACAAATGCATTATGCATAATCCTCATTGAATAATCATACTAACCCCCTCATTTGCATCTTAGGTATGTCATTCAGCATGATCATGATGGGTCCATATGTGACTTGGATTTGTATAACGAGGATTCTTGTGAGTCTGAGCATGATGACGATGATGTTCAAAAGGACATAGAGAGAGACTGGATTCATCATGATAAACCTTTGACGGTTGAACAAATGATCACTGTAGATTTAGGATGCCAAAACCTATAAATGCGGATTCAAAGAAAAGATACTTTCCATGAATGAAATCAAGAGGCCTCAGAACCCTTTTTTTTATACAATCCGAGTCACTTAGATCATGCATTGTTCACAACATGCATATCATGCATATCACGCACTTCATGCATATTGGTGTATATGTTTTTGATTTGCAGGATCTCGATGACTTTCAAAAGGAGTCGCCGATGACATGAATTTTTTGAGGTAATCATTAAATGTCTAATTAGCGATATATAATATATATATATTATATATAGATATAAAACCTCAAGTTGGAATGTCATTAATTTTGAATCAAAATTCCTCATGGAGATTAATCTACTTAAATGATCTCGACCATATGAAACCGAGATGTTAATCACGCCAAGCAGGAATTGTTCAGGATGATGAAAGACAATCCATTCCCAAACACATCCTTCAAAACCGCAAGAATTGAGCGAAAAAGAAAACCCGTGTCGTTTAAGGGTGAAAGAGTCATTCACAACTTGTACATGAATCAAAATGAAAAGAGGCATTTCTCTTCTCTATATTACATACCACAGGTGATCATAGTTAGCCCCTTTGAGCCTTTAAATGTGGAGAAATCATAAAATACCCCTATCAAGAACCACCTCACAATGGGGCAAATATGGAGGTTTTGATTGATATCATATGGTGAAAAGATGAGAAAGACTTCTTTGCTTTCACTTGCGTTAATCTTTTTGTGGTAACTTTAGGTGAATTCTTAAGAAAGCTTGAAGCATCCCAAGGTGAAGAAGAGCATTCCATTCTCTACCCAAACACTAATACCCATTGCTTAAACCAACTTGAGCCTGATTGTTCATTTTTAAAACCCAAGTGGTGATTATCTCCCCATATTGGGGCAAGGCACATGATCGACCAATATAATTGGCACTTATGTGAAAATATGGAAAGCATCTTGAAAGTCCTGAAAGCTCAAAGTCCAAAAGAGCAAAACTCCAATGAAAATTAAGGGGCATAAAAAGCAGTGTGCCTGGTAAAAGCAAGGCCAATGCCCGAAAAAAAAATGCTTGCATCGAAGAATCATTGCAAATGCAAAGAAAAATTGAGAAGGACAAAGCTCTTATTTAATTAGTCAAAGGACTTTCGAGATATTTCAGATTTCAAAAGTCGAATGCCTTCGAAAAATTGAGTGATATGACAATGATGCCATGATAATCACCAACTTTCAAACCCTTTTTTGTGAAAAGTTATGAGCCTTTTGAGCCATAACCAAACCTACACTACAACCCCTTCCAAAGTCTCTTCAGATTGGGATAATTCAAGTGAGAATGGGAATTCTCCAAAGAAGCTACCGCTCGAAGAAGTGGGGATAAGGTTGTCTTATCTCATCTTAGGTTACTTGACTTGTAAGCATGAAGAAGATGTTGACATATAATTGTTTCATTTCATAGCCAATGATATTTATTCATTGCTAAAGCCATGACCAAACCTGCATTACGGTCCCTTCGAAAGACTTTTTGGATTGGTCAAAGTGTACTTCTTGCGAATGATTCTCAATCCTTCGACATTGGAAATATGAGATAGATTGAGTGATCAAATCATTTCCCACATGAATGGATGGGATCAAATAGCCCTCATTGAGATTATGTGATAAGCCCTTTCTAACTAAGGAGTTCTTGCTTGGCATGCTTAATAAACCTCTCTCATGAGTATGATCATTCTGACATAATTTTTCTCTTAAAGGGATTTGATGATCAATGATACCTTCCAAGCTTGATGACAATTTTGTGGTACATGATACCCAAAAAAAAAATCAAAAAATCAAATGTTTTCAATGTGACAAGACTTAGCTTAATTTGCTCATGCAATTAATGCTACATATTGCCAATGCATTTTTCTGATATTGTCTCTAATGACATTTGCTCAAGTTGAATTTGACAAGTTCACTAAGTGAAACCACAATTTCAAATGGTTCATGGTCAACCTAAAACCATGCAATTTCCAAATGGTTCATGGTCAACCTAAAACCATGCATTCTCGATCAAAGCCCGTTATTACACGGTAAGACCTTCCTTCAAGTCGAAGCCCGTTATTACATGGTAAGACATTGCCATCTTGGTCGAAGCCCGTTATTACATGGTAAGACCTCCCTTCAAGTTGAAGCCCGTTATTACACGGTAAGACTTTACCAACTCAGTCGAAGCCCGTTATTACACGGTAAGACCTCCCTTCAAGTCGAAGCTCATTATTACACGGTAAGACTTTGCCATCTTGGTCGAAACTCATTATTACACGGTAAGACTTCCCTTCAAGTCGAAGCCCGTTATTACATGGTAAGACTTTGCCATTTCGATCAAAACCCATTATTATACGATAAGACCTCCCTTCAAGTCGAAGCCCGTTATTACACGATAAAACTTTACTAACCTAGTTGAAACCCGTTCTTACACGGTAAGACTCCATTAACCTAGTCGAAACACATTGTTACACGGTGAGACTTTACTAACTTGGTTGAAACCGTTTGCACGAGCCAAGACCTCCAAAAAAAAAAAAAAAAGAAAAATAGAAAAAGTGAGTGAGAGAAAATAAATGAATGGAATAAATTCACACCTTCATTGCTCATCTGCAAAATTTGAGTGTCACCTAATCTTTGAAATGAATCTCTTTGAGCTCCATTTCAAAGAGGGACAACTGTTGACACCCGATTTTTTGGTCTATTTTGTTTTAAATGCCCATTTAATTTGCATCTATAAATATTTATTAATTTCTAGAAAAGATAAAAAATTTTGATAAAAAAATCAAAAAAAAAAAAATTATTATTATTTTCAAGTGGGCTGGCTCACCCAAGCCCACTTTTTTTTTTTTTCCCAACCTTATTCTCCCTTCTTTTAGGCTCAACCCCTCTTCCCATTTATTTTCAGCTTAGCCCATCACCTCTTTTTCTCTTCTTCCCCACACAGGCACGCACACAATGCACACACGCATGTAGCAACAACGCTTAATGACGCCGTCTCTCTAGACGTCACCCCTTGGCTGACGTTAGCCACATGACGCCAACAAGGAAATCGTCCCTTGCTGCATTGTCATGCGAAGAGAGCGCAGCAGGGAATTCGGTTGAGGAGCGGGAGGAGGTGATCGACTAGGGGGTATTTCGGACAACAAAAGGGAGGATTTGCAAAGGGGGTAGGCAGCAATTTTCAAAGAAAAAAATGGGAGAAAAGGAGGAGGATTGAGCAACAGGGATTTTGGGACAGAAAAACAGTGAGAAAAGGAGGGATGGTTCTAGATAGAGAGGAGTTCCGGCAGGAGAGAGCTTGAGTGAGAGAGATGATCAACGCGAAGAGCAGGCGATCGGGGGGAGCGACTTCGGAGAAAGGGCGGATCTAAAAAAAACGGAGGAAGAGAGTTGGCTGGTAGCCGCGCCTGACTTGCCGCCAACAACCTTTCACCACACCTCAGCTCCAATGCTAGGAGAGAAAGAACAAAAGGAAGAGAAAGAAACCAGCGTGCTAGAGAGAATAAGAAAGAAAAGGGAGGCTCGGAGGGACTCCTAGCCACTGCCAGAGGTCATCCGCCCGCCGTCATACGTTGCGATTCATTCCCAAAACCAGGTAGGTCTCTCCCCCCCATCTGTTTCTGTTTTGCTTGGTGAAGTGGCGGGCTGGAGCTCGCGCAGACTAGTTCGCACGAGTCCCGGCCCTTGTTGCCCTTCCGTCTTGCTTCTGCACTCCTCTGATGTTATGTCTAAGGACCCTAGAATGTAGGCCAAGCCCGGTCAAACCGAAAACCTTCAAATCTGATAGTGCCATTAGGTGCCTGAGGAAATGCCTTAGTTAGAGAACCGAGCTCAATCTCCGACCAAGAGCTTGGTCTCCGATTTTTCTGCATTGCTAGTGATCATATCTTTGTCACATGCTGCCCTAGATGTTTTCTCGACTTTTCGGTGGTTTGTCTCGGGATGGGTACATCGGACTAGGCATTTAGGGCTTGTCGGAGACCCTCGGACTGTCGGCCAATGACAATCGGTGGTGCTCGGCGTTGGTCGGACAAAATAACAGACGCCCGGCAACTTCATGGCGACTTCGTTAGGACGGATAGATCTCATGGCGGCGCGGTGTGACGGAGTTGCAAGAGTCCCGATAAAGAAGAAGGCGTCGGAGGTTGAAGACGTGCAGAAAGGAGAGAGAAAAATGCATGCAAAAAAATCCGACTTCGGTTCAATCATTTTTTTTAAAAAAAAAAATAAAAAATATCTAAAAAATCAAAATTTTTAGAAAATTAGAAAAAAGATCTTAAAAATCTTTAAAAATCTTAAAAATTTATGAAAAATCATCCAAAATTTAAAAATGTTTTTTTTAATTTCATTAAAATTTTAATTTAATTTTATTCTATTCTAATTTTCTTTCTTTTTTTCGAATATTTAAAAATTCCAAAAAAAAAAAAAAAAAAATTAGAAAATCAGAAAAAAAGTAATAAATGTTCTTCTTTAAAATTTTTAGAAAAGCTAAAAAAATACAAAAAAAATTGAAATTTTTTTCTTTAATTTCAGAAAATTCGAAAATATTAAAAATATTAAAAATATTTAAAAATATAAAAATTTCATAAAAATTCAAAAAATTCAGAAAAATTAGAAAAAATTGCAAAAATTAGAAAACCCTTAAAAATAATAAAAGAAAAAATTGAATAAGCCTTTAGGGCTTTACAATAGGTTTTTATTTTATGTTATATTCTTGCACCTTATTTGTCACAATTTTTAGACGTTATTTTCTTAAAAAGGTTAGGATAAACTTTGGGCTTGTCGAACATGTTGCCATGACCTTAGTTAATTATACAATCAAGTTAGGTACCAAAAGAGCGTTAATCACGTGACTAACATAATCAAGTCCCCAACCCCAATCCCTCTGGTTGCATAAAAAGCGAGACATGCTCGCTTGGTTTCTAGTCGACCTCAATAAACTAGTGGCAACTCATTGTTTGAAGTTTTTATGAATATCCCAACGTCGCACGCGGTATGGGCTTGGGAGTGCCCGAGTTAATTGAGGGCCGTTGGCCTGAAATTAACAATACCCCTAAACCTACCTATTATTATTTTAGAAAAAATTTAGGTCGCGACAATGTCGTCATCATATCCTCTTAACCTCGTCTCTACCTAAACTTTTGGGGAAAAGAGAGGCAACTTCTACATCATGGTCTTATGTTCAAGGTTATATCTTTTTTTAACACCATCCCAAAATATCCTATGGTGGCCCTAGTCTGGCAGCAAGGTTGTGTGTGCCACAGCATAGTTCTAAAATATTTAAAGTATGCATGACAATGAAATATTTATATTGACAAAACTAACACTTATCTAATTTGTAAAAAATACCCAAGTTAGGGAAATATTTAAACAAGACAAAAAGGCTTACGTCCAAAAAGAGAAGTCTCCAATGGAGTTGCCAGGCTGTCGCAATCGGTGTCCAAAGGCTAATGGCTTGGTTATGCTTAGGAGCTTAGCTCGGGCTCTCCTAAGCCCACCAATTCAAGACTTATGGTTTGGGTTTTCAACCTACAAGTTAATGGCTTGGTTATGCTTAGGATCATGTCTCGACTAAAGCAATTAATATTGTTGCCATTGATCTGCATGAGGGGTTGTTCTTATAATGGGTACCCCGAAATGAGTCATGTCCTAACCAAGATTTAGGGTGAGAACTCGTTGAGATTATATCTCATTGTTGTATTAAACCATTACAGATCCTTAGGATGGCACACCCTCCAATGCGATTTGGGGTCCCCAAGGACTAGGGGACCAACGTGACACACCACCACTTTCTAGGTTGGGTGCCCCTGTATGAGAAGTACATTTCCACCATCTAGGTGAATGAGGGACCAGGGCTATGGGTTCTCCACCGGTTCTTAGCGTGGTACATTAGGGAGGATGACCTTTTGATTGGCCCTCTACATGATTTTGATGGGCCACTCAATAGGGGCCTTGAGGATGCTGATTGGGATCTTATGAAGTTGGACCCTCCAGACGGATTTGTAGTGGATCCCGACCTTGCCTCACTAGAGCCTAAATTTAATGGATCCTTGTACTTTGGTAGGTCCCTAATGGATGTACCAAACTTGACAATTTTTTAAGGAAGTAGATTAACCCAGTCTTGATATCTTTTTGTTTGGCTTGGAAAAGGAACTGACCCACTGGTGGGCTTATAAATAGAAACGTTCCTTTAGTGGTTAATCTAGTAATTAAATAAAAAGATGGTTTACTGTTATGATGTTGTTTATCCTTCTATCCTATTGTGATTGTTTGATTGATTGACTAGGTGTTAGTTCATTTCTTCTTGCATTTAATGAAAGAATAAAAAGAGTAGTCAACGATGCATCCTGGGATGTCGCATCGATTTGACCAAGGTGAAGGGTTGTTGTGTACTCGGGGTTTGGGGCGTGACAATAACAAAGAAATCTTGTGTATGTTTAATATGAAGATTTAAAATGACAAAAAATGGTATGTGAACTTTGGTCCAATATGAAGCTGATCTCTAAATTTTTAATTTGTTTGATGTTATCCCTGAACTTTACTCCAATATGCAATGTGATCCTTAAACTTTTAATTTATTCGACGTAGGCCTAGACTTTTGTTATATGTTTAATTTAGTCCCCATGCTTATAAATAGAAATGTTCCTTTAGTGGTTAATCTAGTAATTAAATAAAAAAGCTGGTTTACTGTTATGATGTTGTTTATCCTTCTATCCTATTGTGATTGTTTGATTGATTGACTAGGTGTTAGTTCATTTCTTCTTGCGTTTAATGAAAGAATAAAAAGAGTAGTCAACGACGCATCCTGGGATGTCGCATCGATTTGACCAAGGTGAAGGGGTTGTTGTGTACTTAGGGTTTGGGGCATGACAATAACAAAGAAACCTTATGTATGTTTAATACGAAGATTTTAAATGACAAAAAATGGTATGTGAACTTTAGTCCAATATGAAGCTGATCTCTAAATTTTTAATTTGTTTGATGTTATCCCTGAACTTTACTCCAATATGCAATGTGATCCTTAAACTTTTAATTTATTCAACGTAGGCCTAGACTTTTGTTATATGTTTAATTTAGTCCCCATATTTCATGAAAATTCTCGATGTCGTCTTTGAATTTAAATTAATGGAAAGACTATATTGAAGATTTTTTTATAGTTCAGAAACTAAGTTGAACATTACCAACATTTTATTGACTATATTGAATAAATTAAAAGTTCAGGAATCACATTGCATATTTGATTAAAACTCAAAGACCATTTGACTCATTACCTCATAAATATAATTTGAACGTTGTATTCATCAATCTAGAAACCTGAGCAAAATCACATGCATATAAGTGAAATTGAGTATATAACTCATGCACCATACTATGGAGAGTGACTAATGAATTTGCAGTCTTCATATATTAAGGTAATTTTCCAGCACTTCACTTAATTTTGCAGCTTCTTTGATGTTGACAAGCTGGAACCTAGTCTCCTCATTGGAGCTGAAGGTTCTAGTGAGGACGTGCTTCGGTTGCCTAGGTAGCCATGTATGATGAGCCCCTGGGGGATTCTAGCATGTCGAGTACCCTAATGGCAAGCAGGGCTAAGGGGATTGCTCTCACACTAAGTGTGACATGCCAACTGAAGTTGAGGGGGAGCTTAAAGAAGCCATATAAAATAGCCATATAGAATAGGCCAGAATTGTGTTGTTATTGATGAACATCTAAACCACCTAAATGATGTATAAAAAAGCAAGCAACTTTTTTTTTTTAGTTTTTCATGTAGCAAGAAGAATGCTGGTTCAACATGAAAAAGGAAAAAATTGATGACAAATTAAAAAAGAAAAAGAAAATTGCTATAAAATAGGGAAAAGAAGAAGAAGAAAAGGAGTAAGTACTTAAGGGAAGGAAGTTAGGGAGACGTGAAAAAAGATAAGTAAGACCTCAGCAATGTAGACTAGGACGATTATGGGACATGGCGAACACCAATGTTTACAAGAAAGTGGCCTATCAAAAAGAAAGCATAGCTAGAAAAGCCTATGGGGAGGGGCTCCATGAACAAGATGGCACTCACCAACACAATCATGTAGCGATGATCTTTCCAATCAGCGATCCACCTTGCCATTACTAATATGAAGAGTGGTAACACCTTAAGGAGCCCCTCAAGGCCTCCGATTGAAAGTTAGCCATCTTCATGTTATTTTTATGTGTATTGCCACCCCACTCATCACTTTTATGTTTGACAAATTCTTTTTATAAAAGGAAAATATTATGTATCGTCAAAATGTTCCCACATATCAAGTACAAAAAATTGAAAAATTAAAAAAATGTATTCCCTTCCTTGTTTTCCCCTCGTTGCACTATTTATTTGTCATTATTATCATATTATAATAAGACATGAGCAAAATGAATTCAAAAAAACAAGGAAAATAGGGAACAAGTTAATTCTTTTTATTTTTTATTTTTCCAATTTCTTGTATTTGATTACGATTCATGTGTGAACATTGTGATAAAAAATGATATTTTCCTTTTTTAATTTTTTTTTGATAGCTATAAAAGTGATGAGCAAGGTGGCAATATAACAAAAAAAGGATATGAAAATGACTAACTTTCAATCAAAGGCCCTAACGAGAGTCCTTAAGGTGTTACCACTACTCAAATCAATAATCATAGGGTGGACCGTCGATTGAAAAGGCTACTGTGTGATCGTGTTGGCAAGGGCCATTCTATTCATCGAGCCCATCCTCACGGGTTTCTCCACCACACCTTTTTCTTGATCGGCCATTTCCTTGGCAACATTGGCATCAACTATACCCTCATAATCGTCCATCTACATTGCTAAGGTCTCCTCTACCTTCTTCCATTGCTCCCTAACCTCGTTTCTTGAAGTACTCATTGCTTTTCTTTCTTTTTCCCCCCATTTTTATAGAATCTTTTTATTTTCTTTTTTTTTTTTCATTTTTCATCATTTTTTCCTATTTCATGTTAAACCTGTGTTTTTCTTATTACAAGAAAAACTCAAATAAAAAAGGTGCTTGCTTTTTTATACGTCATTTTGGTGGTTTAGATATTCATCAATGTCGGCATCAATGTCGGCACCATTCATGGCTACATCTTCAACTATGACTTCATCAAACTCCCCCTCAACCTCAGCTAACGTGTCATGCTTAGCATGGGAGCAATCTCATTGGCCCTACTCATTATCAGGGTCCTCGACATGCCGGAATCCTTCCGTGGCAAGGTCGCCTAGGCATTGCAAACCGCATCATCACCTCATATACATAATGCATGTGCTAGTTTAGATCAATCCTAACTAGATGACTGTGAATTAGTTCTCTATTTAATAAAAGAATAGAATATTATTAAACCCAATAATAAGTAAGAAGAGAAAATCTCAATCGGTGATTTGCTTAAACTTACTATTATTTTTTTTATTCAATCGCTATAATATCAACAATTCCATGAGTTAAGACTTTTGTTTCTAACATAAAAATATTCCTTTCCATATCTTTGGATACATCCCATAAGGGTTTGTTTGTTCTTTTTACATAGATTCTTGTGATGATTTTGCATAGTTTCAGTGGTTCTTCTACTTCCAGGATAAATTCTCCCATTTATGCCTCATAAAAAGAATTCGTAGGCTAATATATCATTACCCTAATAATATTGAGGGACCATATTGCATATTAAGGTAAAGTTTTGGCCAACACTAAATAAATTGAATGATCAAAGATGAAATTTCATATCGATTAAAATTCAAAGACTTCCCTAAATTTTTTGATCCATCAATATTTCAACCTGCCCAAAAATGCCCCACCAAGAGATTGGACTGATGGATTATTAAGTATAAACTTAACTTAAATTCTTTCAAGCCCATACCAATTCGCAACTTAAGGTTTGAGTTATTTAATATGCAAATTAATTTCATTCAGAATTAGCCATTAATCTACTTTTCGGTGGTCGATTTGTAACCAAAATATTGGGAGATTTACTTTACTTCTACAAACTAAAGATTTTGAATTCGGGGACTTGATTACAATCAATTACTTTAAAACCTTTTCGGTACATTTTCTGTGTTATTTTCAAAAATATATTTTTCTGGCAACTTAGATTAATTTTAACCTAGTCACTAACAAGTGAAGTGATCATGTAAGCACAACCATTAATGTGAAACTCAAATAATCAAAGTAGTGAATAAACTACAAAGATAGAGAGGAATTTACTCATCTCAAAGAAACATAAGCATTTGCAACAAATATTAATGAGAAACACATATTCAATCTATATATGATTTCTAATTACCATGCAACTCCACTCAATTTCTTCTTTTTTGGGTTTTCTTATATTTAAATAAAAAACTAATTTATATGTAATGTATGATCCTAATCTAACATGACATGCGACATACAATTTATCTAAATGTCCTACTTCTAATGACGATTAAATGGATGTTCTAAGATGACTGGCAAATACTCAACTACATGACTTAAATCTAATGACAAACAAAGATCGACCTAAATCTATCTAATATGACATGAATTGAATGACTTTAAGCACACAATCACTAAATGACATGACAGAGATGATGATGACGTGACACTAGTAACGTAGCAAAATGACATGGCATCTATGAATGATGTGGCATGATGACATGGCACGTATAGATGACATTGCATATGGTGTGTAATTCATGATATATAATCCTCTGCACATGATATTATTTTTGTGATTTTCTATAAAAATTCGTAATTAATAAATAAATAATTAATAACTATCTTAAGTGCAATATTATTCAATTGTAGTTAGGAAATAATTTGAATTAAATCCTATTTTTATCATGTAATTACCCTAACTAGATAGATATTATACCAACATGTGATCTAATCTAGACAATGAAATTTATTTGTGAAGAAGTGTTATCTGAAAAAATATATCATAATCTAACGAGCAACTTTTTTTGTGTCTTTAAGATGAGAAAAGCAACCAAAACAAGATAAGCATTTGAACACTCAAGTTATACTCAAAAACCAAAAGATATCATCCACAATTTGAAAAGGGAAACAATATCATACAACTTGAAATTTCATCCCAAATAAAATCGATATTCTAATCTTGGGCCTTAATGATCAAGATATCATTTCAAACCTGCACCATCAATAAATTTATCTAAAGCCTTATAGATTCAAATTAAATATCATATATAGTTACAAATGTTGAAAGTTATTCTAATTGGGATTGTATCTATCACTCGATAGATTTGAATTAGATGCCAATCATTGAAGATAGGAATTAGACTGCAATATCAACAAATTATGCAATGAAATAATTGAATTGATGCCTCTCGGCTTCTGTTGGCATTAATATTTTATGCTGCTTTTATTGACCTAATCATTCGTATATGATACTAATTGCAATCCCCCTTGGACAATTAAGAGAAACGTTCACTTTATATGTAAGATGCCCCGGTGAACACGCAAATCTGTTGAGCAATTCAGTAAACTTAAGTAATTTGGTGTTCCGCTACTTAAATTAATCATAAATTGCTATTGATAAATAAATTGAACTACTAAAGAAAATAAGAAAGTGGCACCGTATTTATTTTGCCTTGACATTTATTTGTTGAGCTGACTTGTCTTAATTTGTACATATTGTCTGCTATTCTATCATAGTGAAACGATATTTCCACAACCAAAAAGTATTCCTTCCACAACATTTACAAATTTTATGTTTTGATTAGATTAATTTACCCTCAAAGCTCATCCACAATTTCCATGAAGTATTTTAAAGATTGTCTCCATCAAAATAATTAATCAAATGTATTCAGAAAAGTTAATGAATGAATAGAATTTATGGCATTTGATATTAACTTCCTATCAATTAAATGTAGTGTTGAGTTATGTGAATTCTTAACCTATATAAACCTAATAAAATTCTAACTAAAGGAATTCGGAGCTGTGGATTGTATTGTTATGTCTACACCGTAGAGGACAAATCCGTATTCTGGTGAGACAATAAGCTACGATTTCTTTCATTTCAAGACAACATATAAATCAATGTATTGAAGTTCTTTGTCAATTTTAAAATTTGGTATTCCAGAGATTTATATTAATTAATGTAACAAAGTTCTTTGTCAATTTTAAAATTTGTTATTCCAGAGATTTTATGTTGTAGCATCATACTTCTTGTTTGAATGCCTATTGTTGATTATTAGTTTGGTGTATTTTCTGTCTTGTAAACAAGATATTCAACGTAAATTGGAAAGTTTAGGAAGGGAATTATGTGTAAAAAAATTCAGCTATGTTTTGGACCCGTACCAAAACGAGCTTAAGCTATTGTAAAAAAAAAAAAAAAGATTGATTTTTCATGGGAAAAATCAACAGCGTGGTCTTTTTTATTTCCTTGTTTTGATTTCACACCGAAGCTATATAATAGTTTCACATTTTTTTATTAGATTATAGAAAAGAGATGGGATCGACCATATCTAGTAGTATATATCAATATATCGTTAATGTTTTCTGTTAAGATGATTTTGAATTAAAGTTTCCAAATATTAAGTAAAGGACTAACTAAAAATTTGCATTGTAAAATCTTTCCTTCTTTTGTCTAGCTATCGTGACCTATCCTTGAGGGGTTAATCTCGGGGAATTGATTTATAGGTATATAGTCGAAAGATGAAAGATAGGTCGAATTGGTATCCATAAAAGATGACTCAAACACATCATTTAACAGTGATATGAAACGATCCATTGATTTTGAGTGTAAGCTCTCCTAGACTCATAACTTGGATGATGTTGGGATATTCAATTTTAAGTTCTTAACAACTTAATATTTTTAGGAGTCACCACTAGTCATTTGAGATTGACTAGATATCAGTTGAGACACGGGAGAGTCATCTCAATTCCTATAGAATTAAATATTTGAGAACGAGGACTTGATTACACTAATATCTAATTAGTGCCATTTCTAACCTAAATTTGACTATTTGGTAGCCTTTTTATCAATGAAAGATCCTAAAATTCATCCAAACCATTCTTTAAGAAAAAGAAAAAAAAAAAACAATTAATGTATTGAAAGAACATAATCAACTGAAATTAAAATGAAAGTGCATAAACGACAACCTAATATTGTCTCTAGAAAACGAAAGCATTCAAATGAAAAAAACAACCTATTGTAAAGCCTAAAGGCTTATTCAATTTTGTGTTTAATTTTTCAAAAGATTTCACACATTGTTTAAGGCTAAACTAGAACTAACACTAAAAATCTAATGAAGCTAGTAAAAAATGAATTTATTGTTATTAATTATTAATTTTTTAATTTTTAACATTTTCTAATTTTTTTTTTTATTTTTATTAACTTTGTTATGTTGTACTTTGTAAAATTTTATTATTATTCTTTATTCTAGAAAATGGGACTCGGATCAGGTCAAAAGACTTGGTCCCAACATGGGTGTCACTCCGGGTCGCTCTTTCTTCTTTAAGCCCAAAACCAAAAGCCAACAGTCCTAACCCAGCCTCACTTAATAATATTCAGCCTTCTCTCTTAATAATATTTTTTTTTATTTAATTTATTTCCGTATATTTATTTTCTTTCTTCTTTTTTTTTTTTTTATTGTCCTTTTTTTTTTTTTTTCTAATTCCCTCCTTCACCGAGAGGACCTAGTTTCTTTTTTTTACCGAGAGCATCTTCTTCAGACGAACTCTCGCCGGAAAGCTCCTTCCCCTCGATGTCTACTGTCAACGCCGTCAAACCATTTCCGGATCTCCACCACAACAGTCTCGGCTTACCACAGAACCAATTTCATTATCGGTCTCTCCATTCCCTACCGGATTACTCAAACGCAGAGCATAGAAACAGAAACATACTTGAATAAACAAGTGCCGCGAGCTCAAGAGATGGATGCTCTGACCATCAGTTTGAATGCCGATTCCTCTCATCAGCGTCTTCATCAAACGCAGCAAAGAAACATGCCAAACACAAAGAAGAGACGAACAGAACAGAAAAAGTTCAGAATCAATCTTGATGATGATGAAACGTAATCCAAACTGAATCAATGAGCTAAGAAAACGATGGGGTCTTTGTCTTCGCATCTTCAGTTCAAGCAAAATCGCAATCAATTCAATGTCTGCGTCTAAGAGGCATATTATCAAACATATGGTGGTCAACGAATTGCGAAGTAAAATTACTCTACCTCAGGCTCAAATTCAAGGCCTTTTTCGAAGCAGATCAACCAGTGATGTTCAGAACAAGGCAACAATCCAATCAATTGCGTTCCAACACGTGCTTTGACCCTAAAAGAAAGGACGTCGATCTCAATTGAATCTAACGAAAGCAAAGCAAGGATAGTAGATATGAACCTGGTCCATGACGCTTGTATTGCGACGAACGCTCAAATCGGCAACAGGACCTTCTGCGATCCAACCGACGAACGAAATCTCGGCTTCACAGGGGACTTCCAAACGAGATCTGTTTCCCTTCGAACCAGCTCGGCCAAGAACAGAGACAAACACGGACTGATGTGACGCCGGCTCTTTAGTCAACGCAGCTGAGATCAGTAACGGCGGCGACAGAACAGTATCTCGATCGTCTTCAGCGTCATCAGCCGATTCTCTCTATCTTTCTCGAACCTAAATCTGTTAAGCTCTCGGTTTAAGTAAAGTGACGTGGTCCTCCCATATGCTGTTACAGAGAATCTCGGATCTCCAGCTACGCAACATCTTCCACAACCTTCTTTCGAGGTTGTTTTGCTTCCGTCACGTCGCCCTTCTATTCATGCGTGTTATCCGTTTTGATCCTTTATTATCGCACAAACAAAACTATACATTTGATCTCATATGACTTTTGAGTTTCCTAGATTTTTGCCAATTTGTTGTGCATGCCTGGCTTTTAAGTCCAACCAGAGCCCCTCTTGATTTCCCCTCAAAACGTTGAAGAAAAATTATTTGGGTTTCGCTACCGGACTATTTTTTTAGTGAAGCATGATTGTTATGGCAAAATCAATACTTTGGTTCTTAGTCGTTTCGATCCCTTTGATAGTAAATGCTTTACTGTCAAATAAATGATGTAATGTTATGATCGAGGGACAATGCAGGGACTTCCTAACTAGTTTTGAAAGTAAGGCCCGGAGCTATTTATGCATGATAGAAGCCTATGGGATGGAAGATATGCCCTCATACATAAGAACACCATCATCGCAGCTTCCAATGACACGAAGTTCCAAACATTAGAAAAGCATTTCAATGGCAAATGAACAGAGATCGACCGTATCGGTATCACATTTCTATATAGAAGTAAAAGTTGGGAAATTTTTAATTAGCCTATTGAAATGTGACCGTTCTATCAACGTGCCCATCATTTTCTCAAAGTGTGTCATGAACTTTGAGTTTTTGTCTCAAACGACCAATGTGCATGGTAAGTGTGCACCAAATAGCCGTGGCCTTGAACATCCATGAGAAAACTAATTTGCCAATGAACTTGCATCTTTTGAATAAAGCCTAGTCATATTAAATTGAAATTGAAAAATTATGAGGCCATTTAAGTATTATTAGTGAAGATTTACTATATATAATCAATTCAAGCTTAAACTTATAATTTAACAAAAACCACATTATAAACTCCCGAACAACGGGGAGAGATACAACATAACATCCTTAACCTCAAACTTCTAAGCAGTATCACAATTTAATATAATCAATTCAAGCTCTTTTTATAATTTTATTAAATAAATGTTTGGTGTCACTCAAACATAGGATTTCAAGCGGGAATTATGTATGTGTTGATGTAGTGCCCTTTAATTACCTTATGATTTAAGTTCTTGATTGGATTTATTAATCGAATTAAACCTTTTGACATGTTTAGTTGAGACATAATAATAGTTTGTCGACTCAAAAACTTCAAAACACATTAATTACCTTAATGCAATCTCCTAGAATAGGAAATTGATTTAGCAAAGACTGACTATAAGGGCTAGACTAACGTTGTAATGATTTGGGTCGTTAACTAGCTACTGTGAGTAGGGACAATACCTTGATTTAAAAGGTGATGGAGGTTTCTTTCTCTCCCTCTTTTTGGAATTTGGCTAATTTGACCAGGACTCTTTTCCTTTGTTTGTAGGAATATATTATGAAAACAGCGAACTTCTTCCCATCGCTTCCCTCCCTAGTCACACAAGTAGTGTGCGACAAAGACCATCAATCACCATTTGTCCTAAAAAATGATCGTTCCACGATCTGTTCCGATGATTTTCCCGTTCTTTCTACCTCAGTCAAAGCAAAAGGAAGTGAAAAAGACAGAAAGCCAACCTGCGACTGTCAAATTGTCTTTTGCCACAAATTTCACTACATTACATCTTAGCAAAAGTGTTCCCCTAAAAATTGGTAAGAATATAGTTGTTTTGTTCGAAACATGAACTTATATGATTACACTCCTGAAGATGTGTAGACAATGACTAAAGAGGTTTTGTGTGATCCCTTGAGGGATCATTCCAACAGCACAAAAAAGGTCATGTTTCCGTGCTTTTTATAGTATTTTCTGCGTAAAATCTCATACCATACAAACACTTCAAAGACTTTCAGTGAATAACCTAAATCTATTCTTTTTTTTATTTTTTATTAAAGTATCACCAATGTCCGTTACAATCCTTTGGCTTTACAAACAAATATTTAAAAGGGGTCTCAAATCCTTGGCATTACGGGCTTAAGTTCTGCCTTTTATGCTTTGCATAAACAAGAAAAGGGAGATAAATTTGTTGCAACAGGTGCAAAGCAAATATCCATACATCCATTAGCAATGGCTCCCTATTAGTGCCAAAAGCACCACCGTGAGTAGTTTAATAACATAAAAGTAAAACAGAATAGTCCAACCCTCAGGCGTACGAGCTAATTTAACAACCAAATTCGCAGTTTTAGGACCAAAAAATTATTTTTTTTAAAAAAGGATAGTACTACAAAAAATTTCAAACAGATAAATCTATGAAAAATTTATCCAAAATTAATTTTTTATTACAAAAAATCTTAAACCGATATTTACAAGACAAATTTGCTCATGGTTAATTTTTTGACGCTAAAAACTATAAATTAGTATGTTTATGATAAATTTACTCTCTTGTTTCTATTAAATTGGATTAACACCACAAGAAACCATCAACCAGTATACATATAACAAATGGAGAGTAAAACCCTGTGATGATATACCTATCAACTATCACATATTATCTAACTTAGCAATTTGACAGTGACATTCAATATAAATTAGTGAAGGATAAATTTGTTATAAGTGTATTAATTTGAGCTTTTTTTCACCACTTCAATGATACTGCATTGAATAAGTGAAGGCGTGCATGAATTTTGACGGTGAGATCGAGCCTTTCGAACCTTCTTTCAAGCTCTGAATAATCCAACAAGGAACCAATTTTCACCGCTTGAATTCACAGTCTTGCGCAAATCACGCTTCACACTCCAATTCAAATTCTAAAGTAATCCTACAAGGAACATAGTAGAGTTCATATAAGTTGACAATTAGGACTTCTTTCAAGAGTAAGAGATATCCATGTTTCCTAATAATTTGGATTTTCAAGGATATATTATTATCTTTACAATATGATACTCTTATCTTCTCTTATCGTGATAATATCAAATCAATTTGCTCAATTATCCTCTAAAATTTGAATTTTTGATAATATCAATATTAATTGCTCCCAAGTTTGCTTCTAATATATTAAGTTTTCAATTTGACATTTTAATTATGCAATTTTCAACTATCTAGCATCCATGGTCTTGGTCAATATTTCCTGCTCTTATGGGCTTAGTCCAATCAATCCAATCAAATTCAAAATCATTTATTTAAATTCATACGCAGCTGATCCAACTTAAATGCAAATATATGCAGACTTATTACTACTAAATTAAAACAATTCCTGATATTTATATGAACATTTAATTTATATTTTTGTTTAGGGGCCAATGACGATCCCTAAATTCATACAATGAACAACTTAATAGATAGTTAAAATTTAGGCATTAACATTTTTTTCAAAAATTCTCAGAGTTTATGTGAGATGGGTCCGTTTCGGTGAACCTTGGGCTTCATTAATACCTCCATTTGTATTTTTTTGGGCCAATCATTAACTACTCCTTGAACCAATAACAAGTGCAAATCTCTCCCTCAAACTAGATGTCCTTTTTTAATGGCTCAGCTCTCTGAAAAAGATTGACAATGGACAAGATGTAGGGTTCCCAATAGTTCTTTAATGCTGCAAGTTACTTGATAAATGGAAAATCTATCCGGACACTCACAAACTTAGAAAAGAGAGAAAAAAGAGGAACATCTTGCGGGTAGCTAGCCATATTTCAATCTCGAAGATAATCTAAATCTGCAATGCACAACCCTCCTCTTATATAGAACATACACCCTCCACTTCGCTTTTGTCTTGAACATGTGCTGTTGGATGTGGATTTGGACTCCCTGTTGTGTATCATCATGCATTCACAAACTACTTTGATTATCTTGTAGTTCTGCTCTCCGTGTGGGGGAAATCGCTCATCATGGCAGGCATTAGTACATGCCATGTTGTGCAAATTCATGCCGGAGAGGGGATTTACCAATGGGCATGTGTGGTGATGTGTCTGCGTTAGTAGTCATGCTGGTAGTATGAGTTTTGCCGTCAAACAGCAGTTGTTTTTATCATTCCGGGTCCAGAGATTTTGCGAAGGAGTTGGGATTGATCTGTGTTCAACTTTGGTCATTCAGGAGGCATGACATTCATTTTGAAACGTTTGAGCTTGAATGTTCAGCGACTCCCACCGCGTCTTCTTGATTTAAACACGTTTGGTCCAGCTCATTGGAGAAGAGCGAAAGTGTATGTGCTCACGCTTGCGTGCAAATTGAATCAACACATAAACTACCTAATGCGGTCTATGGGGATGAGACAAATGGATTTAACCTTGTGGTATATCATGTATTGTGCAGGAGATTTCACACATCTACACTGAAGTTGAGAAGACATCTAGTTTGCTCTTCCGGAGACCCGCATTTGTTGAATTGATTACTTGATTAGCCTGAATAGAACATCATGGCATTGGTCTCTTGAAAGGTAGAGAAGAAATAGGAATTAGATGGCAAGAGATGTTATCGATGATGATGACGGCGGTGTTCACAAATGATGACTGATCATAGCAATGGAGGAGATGATATGGCCCATGAATTAGGCGAGCAAACGAGTTACAACTTTTGGCTTTGTTGATAATCGGAATTGGATGTGGCCTAACTTGTACTTGCTTTCAAGTATCAAGATGGTTGGTTAGGTGGTAACAGACAAGATTACCTATTTTCCAAGGTGTTAGAATCTTGATGGGGTCATGATAACAGATTCACCAACCTTGTACCTCTAGAATCGACCCCCTTGTTATTTCTTTTTCTTTTCTCACCCTTGTATTTTCATGGTACAAATTTTCCATCCTCCGAACCTTTTTTGAAAACATTATGCAAAAATTGCGGATGTACAGGTGAGACCCGTGCGAGCGATCGCACAAACCCCACGCCCTGGCGCGCAACTGCTAAGACCGAGCCATAACTAAAGCATTCTCCAATGAGATGACGATGTGTTTGTCATCCATGTGATGAAAAAGGAATTTTAATCCCAAAGCATGATATTGCATCGCTCATCTTAAGATGTTCATCCCTCGATCTCAAAGCTTCTCTCTAATTTAGGAAGTGTTATGTTCACTGCTCTCCAAACCAGAAACGAGAAATGGCAAGAAAGGCGGCTTGTCTCTGCCACATCTCGTGAGAATCCTCCAACTTCCGGCGCCTGGCCAAGTTCTCTATGGTGAGGTCTCTGTCTTTCTCTTTCTGTCCCACCGGTCAAGTTTGTCACTTTATCCGGGTCCTGAATTGCTCTTTCGCTGATTGCAGATTCTAGGATTGGAGGAGGTGGAGGGCCCCAAGTTCGAGCTCAAGGTGATATGGCTGACGGTCGATCCCAAGTACCTTCCCCTGAGGCCACCATGTCTGCTTCACCATCTCCAATCCGATCCTTTCATGCAAACTCTCGAGGTTAATTCTTTCTTTTGTCTGGTTGAGACTTGAGAGAGATGGAGAGTCCATGGACACGATCAAGGTGTTGTCGAGCGCATTCAGCAAGCTTCTCTGGACTTGGATCTTTGGTAGACTTGCTCTCACTCGATCACCAGTCCAAAGCTTGAGGTCGCCGCCGCCAGAGTCGTCGATCATCTCTATCATGAACAGGCACTCTTCGAAACAGAGTGCAGCTTCGTCATTTCATCGAACGCCTTCTTTGCAAACTCGATTCCTCCTCCACAGCTTAATTAACGGCGATGAAACTCGGAAAACAGTGTGGGCAAAGCGGGAATGAACTGAAGTCATATCTGCGAGCGTCATCAATGAGCCAGCAAAAGCCACAAACAGGTTCAAGCCATCGCCCTCAGAAACTGGTATGCAATCCCGAGGCCAAAGCCCAAAGCAACGCTGGGGAGGGACAGAGGACGGAAGAGGAGGAGGCAGGCTGGAGCTCGGTGCTTGAAGGATCACGAAGCCAGTGTAGTCGGATCGATGTTGAGATCGTCATGCAGTGGTAGTGAGCGTCGCTGGCGAGGGTAAAACAAAACAAAGGAGCCATCGATGGTGGCTGAGATGTGCCGGCGGAGGGAGAGGAGCTGCGACGGAGGCGGAGGCGCGGCGACAGCGAGTTGGGCTGAAAGTGTCCATTGGCTGGAGTGCTGGGCTGATGCGAATTAAGCAAAATGTTTGATGGGCTGGGCTTGTGGCCGGACCAAGCTACATAGGGCCGAACTCAAGGGATGGGCCAGAGCTTTATCACTTTCTTTTCTCGCTTCTTTTTCTTCTTCTTTTATTTTTTTCATAGAAATGCATTTTGCAACTTGTTGGCAAATATTCAGGTGTTAACACTCCAGAATTGGCTCTTTAAAAGCAATTAACTCAAATTTACACCCGATAAGACGACCTTTAAAATAAATAAAAAAACAGCATCATTGTGCATCTAATAGCCTAATGACGGTCCAATTATAAGAAATCTACACTTTTAATACTGATCTCTTAATCATATCAAATCTATGACGACATGAAATCAACGAACTAGAATTGATGTTCAATTTAATTTATTTCAAGAACTAATAAGGAAAGTTGTCAAATTGCACTGCATGATTTTCAATTCTCTTATTCATCTTGAATCTTCAAGTTTGAAATTCTTTATGTGGACATTAAATTAGGACATGAAATTTAGAGGGTATAAGAATCGTTGCGTGGGTAACAAAAGCCATTCATTAACTGTGCAAAATAGCAAACAAAAAGGTCAAGTTGCAAAATTTCATTTCCAATTTACATACCCATCTATTTATATAAAATTCTCACCACATACACTGAGTCACAGCATAAAATTTGAAAAAGAAGATTTGCATGGAATCAAAATAAGAAACATAAAAAATAAGCAATCACATTCCCAAACTCACTCATAAACCTTGAAATCTATGCACTATACATGTAATTGCATGAAGATTTTGCATAGGTTGGATTATGAATTCATATACAATAACTTTTCATACCATATGTAAGAAATCCAAAATACTTGTACGTAGAATTAATATACCTAACCTCGAATCGAAAACATATAAGTGGTTTAGCCAATCATTGTCCTTTTGCTGATCAGTACGAATGAAGTTGTACAAATTTGGGATTAGGTCTTCCTCTCACTCCACTTCCTTGGACAATCTTGATGGATTTTTTTTTTTGGTCGAAAAACGATTTCATTACTAACTCGTCGAAAGATTACACGTGGATCCAAACTCAAAACATAAAATAGATAATAGAGCTTGCGGAGACCGAGACACCCAGTTCGGTGGGAGGGAGCCATCTAAATGGGCCTTGGTGACCCAATCAGCAGCCTTATTCGTGGATCTGGGTTCGTACAGGAGCTGGGCTTCGTGGAGGTGGCCCAACATTCTTTGGCAGTCCACAACAAGCGACCGCACAGTCCACGGTGGTTCCTCCTGGCCCAGAACAAATTGCACTGCAGGTAAGTTGTCTGAACAAAGTTGCACGTGGTGGCCGAGTTCGATACTTCTTGTTTGACTTTGAGTTCTATTCTCTTCAATCCACTGCAAGGCAGATTTGATAGCTAGGGTTTCTACTGCGAGGGCGGACGGGGCGTGGATCGAGCGCGTGTAACTAGCGATCAGTACTCCATCTTCGTTTCTGCAGAGGCCAGCGATGGATCCTGCCATGGTCGAGCTTTCCCAGGCGGCATCGATATTCATTTTCGTGGTCCCCGAACTAGGCGGTTCCCAGCCGTCCTTCTGAGGTGAGGTTCTTGAGCAGCTTTTCGGAATCCATTTCTCTTGAAGTCTCGTCTGGAGTTGAGCATCTACTACTGTTTTCCGCGGATGAGGCTGTTGATTGTTGAAGGTGACGCTGTTTCTGGTTTTCCAGATGAACCAAAGGGTGTTTACGAACAAAGCTTTGGCCGCCAGGAGTCTGATGGAGGTAAGAAATTCATAAATTTTCCTGTTTATACGTGTAATGCTTGTCGGAGAGGTATCTAATGGGAGACCCGCCTCTGTCCAGACTTGTGCAGTCCAAGTGCACAGAAAAAACAAGTGTTCGGGTGATTCCTGGGCGAGTTTGCAGACTAGGCACAGCGGTTCAGGTATCAATTTTCTTTTGTGGAGGTTCTCTTTCGTAGGTAGTGCATCTTGGCATATGCTCCATGTGAAAATTCTGATCTTAGGAGGTGTTGGGAGTGACCAGATTTCGACCCATAGTTTTTTAGGGTTCTAATGCGATGTTGATGCGGTAGAGGCAGGGGGTGTTCTGTTCTGTGCTCGTAGTCTGTTATAGCCACTTTTAACCTGGTATGATCCGGCTTTGTTTGCAATCCAGAGCAATTTATCGGGCCCCGGATTCATACTCAGGGGTATAGTTAAAACTTCCTGCGCAAAATGTACTCCGAGTGTCTCCTCTAGCAGTTCTGTCTTCCATTCCCCTGTATTTTGATTTATGAGATCCGCGACAAGTTGTGGGTCATTTAGGTTAGCCGGACCACCAATTTTTCCTGAGACCAGCCATCTGTCCTCTCTGATTCGTATGCTTTTACCATTCCCCACTTCCCATTTTATTTCCGACTCAATAGCGTCCCGTCCCAGTAAAATACTTTGCCAACCCCAAGAAGGGCGAGGCCCTCTCTTCACGTTCCATAATTGACCTCTAGGAAAGTAGAGCCCCTGGAAAAGTCGGCACCATAGTGCATCTCTTGACTGGCCAAGTCTCCAAGCTTGTTTCCCTAGAAGAGCTTTATTAAAATCGATCAAGTCTCTAAAACCAAGTCCCCCAAGGTCTTTCCACTCCTTTAGCAGGTTCCAATTCTTCCAATGGATCCCTCTCCTGGATGTATTTTTCTTCCACCAAAAATCTGATATTTTCTTTTCAACAGCTCTACATATAGAAAGGGGAATTTTAAACATCGACATAGCGTATTGTGGAAGTGCTTGATGACCGTTTTGAGGAGGATCTCTTTCGCTGCTTTTGAGATTAAATTTTCTTTCCAACCCTCTAATTTCCTATCCACCTTTGAGAGCACCCAAGAGAACATCTCTTTTTTCGTATTACCCCAGTCCGATGGTATCCCCAAGTATCTCCCTGTTTTTTCTAGCACTAGCACTCTCAATTCAGCTGCAAGATTGTCTTTTAAAACCTGCAGGCATCCTTTCCCAAAGAACACACCTGATTTATTAAGATTTATAGCCTGACCAGATGCATAGCAGTACCGATTAAGAATATTAGACAGATTCTGAGCTTCTTTGATGTTGCCTTCTAGGAAAAAGATGTCATCATCCGCAAATAGGAGGTGAGATAGGGTAGGACAGTGAGGATTGAGCTTAATCCCTTGAATAGTGTCATCCAATACTGCTTTAGACATTAGGGTGGATAGAGCATTAGCCATAATGATGAACAAGTAGGGAGATAGAGGGTCACCTTGTCTAATCTCGCGAGATGGCTGAAATTGTTCAATGTATTCCCCGTTTACTTTTATGCTGAAAGAGGCAGATGAAATACACCATTTAATAAGGGAAACCCATTTATCGCAGAAACCGATTCGCAGCATATAGTCACATAGGAATCCCATTCCACCCTATCATAAGCCTTTTGCATGTCCAGCTTCAACACCGCTTGGAAGTGCTGTTTCCTTTTTCTAATCCGCAGTTGATGTAGGATCTCTTGCACAATAAAAATATTGTCTTGGATTTGTCTACCTTTAATGAAAGCGCTTTGTTCTGGGAGGATAATGTGTGGGAGCCATGGTTTCAACCTGTTTGCCATAACCTTGGCAATGATTTTGTAATTGAAGTTGCAAAGGCTGATAGGTCTATATTGGGATATTTGTTCAGGGTTAGGAACTTTAGGGATTAGGGTCAGCTGGGTACTGTTCATTGCAGGGTTGAAAGTGCCTATTTTAAAAAAGGAATCCACCATTTTAAAAATGTCATCCTGGATTATGGGCGAGTTACTGTGATAGAATAACCCATTTAGTCCATCCGGCCCTGGTGCCTTGGTTGGTCCCATTTGAAAGGCTGCTAGGTGCACTTCTTCCTTGGTGATAGGTCTCAGTAAGGCTGTATTCATTTCCCTTGTGACAATTTGAGGGCATTGCTCCAGAATGGGCGTGTACTCTCTATGCCCCACTGTCGAGTACAAGACTTTGTAGAAATCTGAAATGTGGTTCCTTAGGGTAGTGGGGTATTGACTCCAAGTCTGATCATTTATCTTTAAACATGAAATTCTATTTCGTTGCCTCCGTTGGATAGTTGTAGCATGGAAGAACTTGGTGTTTCGATCCCCCCATTTCAGCCAATTGACTCTGGATCGCATACTCCAATACATTTCCTCTTGTCTCCATAAGTTTTCTATTTGGCCCACAATCTGCCCATATTCCTCTCTTATTGAATCCCCTTCAACAGCATTTGTTAATTCTGTTAATTTTCTCTTGAGAGGTTCTATTTGGCGGGTAGTGTGCTTGAAAGTCTTTCCACTCCAGGATCGCAGCGCCTGGATGACTTTTACTGTCTTCCTGGTGATATCTCCGGTTTGATCAGCAACTCCTTCCTAGGCTTTTCGCACAATTTCTGAGCATTCTAGTTTTTCTAGCCAAAATGCTTCAAATTTAAAAGGTTTCTGTAATCTGGTCATAGGTGGGTATAGTAAAAGGAGGAGTGGGCTGTGGTTCGATCCAATAGCGGGAAGTGCATATACCTCGGCGTTTGGATAAGCTATTCTCCATTCCAGGTTACAGAGAGCTCTGTCTAATCTTTTTTTGACGAATTGGTCACCTGCCCTTTTGTTTGTCCATGTGTACGCACAGCCTTTGCTTTCCATATCCAATAGAGCACAAGAGTCCACAAATTTCCTGAATGCTACCATTCGATATCGGTCTGCCTCTCGCCTACCACTTTTTTCCCAGTGGTACAAGACTTCATTAAAATCACCAATGCATAACCACGGGATAGAATTAGGGCTGTTAAAGGTTCTTAAGGACTGCCACAATGTAAGTCTATCCCGAAAGACCGTCGGTGTGTGTAGGAAAGATATGTTCATAGTAATACCGCTGTTAGCATCGTTGCAATGTACTCCCAGCCACTTATCTGAGCTGAACTCCACATTTACTTGTACTTCATCATTCCATAGAATAGCCAGCCCACCTGCAATGCCTACTGGATCCACAATGTGGATATATTTGAACTGGAGACGCTGAGCAATGCGTGTAAGGACTGCTTCTTTATTCTTGGTTTCCATCAGGAACACCAAATTGGGCTTTTCTCGAGCTACTAGGGCTCAGAGATGCTGGACTGTCAAGGGGTTACCCAACCCCTAACAGTTCCAACTTATAAGTTTCATGTCTCTCATGGTGGCTTATTAGGGCTAGCCACCAAAGCCCGGGTTTGCTCCGCTTCCCATGTCTGGATGAGGGTTTCTAAGAGGTGTCCCTCATCAAGCAAAAATTCTTGATTTCCTCTAAGGCCATAAGGAGTGAATCTCTTCTATTTTTTTACCACTTGGGATTTTAGGACAGCTTTCCCTTTCTTTCTGGACCCTGAACACAACTGCTGATCGGAGTCAAAAGGGGGTAAATCCTGAGAGTGTTGGGGACGTTTCCCTGTTGTTTGGGGACTTTGGGTCAATGGACTTCCTTCAGTGATGTCTGCTTTTACTATTGGCTTGTATATTACTAGAGCTTTGGCATTTGGTGAGTCCATAACTGAGTGTATGATTTCTGCAACCCGATGGATGGGGGTCTCCGGCACCATTTCGTCTTCCATAACAGCAGGCTCTATTTCCCCAAAAAAGGCCTTCCAACAGGGGCTTGATTCTTTTACCTCACCTTTGAGCCATGACCCATATCTCCCCGGTTTGTTCTAAGGTAAGCCTGATTCCTCATAAGGAATTTGTGTGCAAAATGTCGCATAATGACCTATACATCCACATGAGTAACAGTAATGTGGTAGCCTTTCATACTTAAAGTCTATCCACCATTTCATTCCTCCCAAGTCGATAATCGTTCCAGTTTTGAGGGGTTTGTTCAGATTCAAATGCACCTTGGCTTTGCCTATACGACTTGAGGTGTTGTATTTTGCTTCAATCTTAACTTTTTCTACTGTGCCAAGTTTCCCAGCAATTTTCCTAACAGCTTCTTCTGTGATTGCAGCTCTAGGTAGACCCACTAAATGTACCCATAATGCATAGTGGGAGAAGTCATAACGGTGTTCGGGTATGTTCGGGTCACCTTCCTTCAGAACTAGGAGATTACTCGTGAAAGACCATGGCCCCGTTTCTAACACACGTTCTTTCTCTTCTACAGATGTGAAGGTAAATAAGAAGAAACCCTATTCTATTATCTCGCATTTCACTGATTCTATCTTCCATGCTTTCTTCATGGTGTTCAAGAACGCTTGGAAATTGACATTGGGTTTGGATAGTAATTTACCATAGAGCAGAAATTGACTTTCCTGATGGATGGATTCAAGGATGACTGCAGATAGCTCCGTAATCTCATCTTCTGTCCACAAATCCCCCATTCTTCTGCACAAAGTCACCATACGCAGGTGGTTTTCCATTTCACCTTCCATTTCTTCCATAAATTAGTCAATATTTGGATTGGGTTGATGGTTTTCTCGTGAGGATGGGTGGGTGTTTAGTGATTGAGGGTTGGGAGTGAAGGGAGCTCAATCGCTAGGTATAGCGGGGCTGAATATTAACAGATTGCGGTAAAAGTTGCACGTGGTAGAAATTCACAGGGGAGCTTGGATGAGCACGCCTAGTCTGGTGGATGCTGGGGGAGACACGTCATGGCTCCACAACGAAGAGAGGGGTGTTCAGAAAAATCAAAGAGAAGAAGTGGAGAGGGGAAGTGGAGGAGCCCAGCTTACCATGCTATCACTGCAAAGGCGTGGCCATGGATGGTGCTGAAGGTGGAAAAGGGAAAGAGTTAGGGTTTCTAGACTATCACCAGGAGGGATATAGGGGGAGCTCACAAGGAGTGAGAGGAATGACAATCTTGATGGATAAACAGTGAGTATATGGTATTCGGAAGCGCAAGACCATAGCCTATTTATGTAGCATTTAATAATAAAACAACCATCACAAGTCACCATTAAAATATCATTCCAACTTGATCGTCCAATTACATTATTACCGCAATCTAGATGTGTCAAACTCAATATGATATAATCCCATAATAGCACTTGGGCAATGGAGGACCCTCATATAACTTATACGCTTCATGACAAACTTTTTTTCTCATATTATAACACTAATGTTAGCCCACATTTGTTAGAAATTCTAACATATTATGATCTAAAATTACCCTCAACGTGTTTGTTTTAGAATATGGGTCTTTTAGGCATAGGTTTTGGCGTTTTACGATGCTTTACTAGATTTGATTGTCATAGTTAGTAGCGTAACAAAAATTTGATGAAAAAAGTAAGGCAAGCACACTTAGGGAAGAAGCAATTGCCAATTGCCCCTTGACCGAGCAAAAAACTTGGATTTTTATGTATTTTTGGAGCCAATAGTTGACCTATCTCAACCAATCATATCAAATCCTGAGATGTTCTCACAAGTATCTAGGACATAATTGGTATAACTAGGAGCATAAAACTAGTAAATGCAATCCTTTGCTAAGAAATCCGAGTCATTTATCTCTATTAAGGATCACTACATGATATAGTCCCAAACTATAAAACTCAAACACGTCAATAGCAGGCCCAAAATTACCTCAAAATTTGAAAACTCAAAAAGAATAAAGCTACAGATAAAAAATATATGCATATGACAAAAATTAGCATCATAAAAGTGATGCCTATATAGGGTTATGCCAAAGTCCATCAAATGGATAGATCAAGTTGAGTTTAAATCGGTTGAAAATAATCTTTCCGAAAAGAGAAATGCTTAGAGAATGGTATTGTCACTTTTCACAAAGTGATGGTAGCCTCTCAACCACACAACTCTATGTGTGGGGTCTAGCAATATATTTTGTATAGTCTAACAAGGAATTTTTCAATCGTCAATCAGGAGATGTGTTGTTGGAACAATATTGTCACTTTGTGGAAAGTGATAGTATCGTCCTCTAAGCATTACTCATTTCAAAATGACCTATTTTGGAAAATATGAACTATTTTTGGATTTTTCTAATTTTTTGAATAAAGAATATTTTTTAAAATATTTTCTAATTATATTATATTATATTATATGATAAATGGACTTGGGTCTAGACCAGCTTGAGCTTCGGAGCCCTAGCCCCTCAATTGGGCTAAATCCAACCGATGGGCTGGGTTCGCCTGGTCCAAGTGCATGAAAATAAAAGAAGAAATAGTCAAATCCCAAGCACCATAAAAAAAAAGTAAAGTCCAGCCCAAGCAATAGAGTAAGCCCAACAAGCTTAATTTTTCTCAACCCAAAAAAAAAACCAAACCCTAAAAACCCGATTGGATTTTGTGTGCGACTTGACACCTAGCTGCCGACTGGACTCGCGCCCTCCCTCGCTCCCTGCACTCTTGTGATGCTGATGGAGTTGGCAACGGCTGCCTATTATGTTTTATCTTTCATTCCATGTGAATGAAAAAAAGGAAGAAAATGTTATTCCCAAAATTGTGTTAGGGAGTAAGACAGACCTTTTGTTCTTTTTGAAAAAGGGTGACCATTCTACTTGCTCCTGCATTTTTTAGCAAGCGTTCCTGAATCCAATGAATTTAGATCATTGGAACTTGACAATTCAATGCCCTTTTCATCACACTAAGTCGAAGAAAGGATGCTTTGAGACATGAAGTAAGTAAATTAAAAAAGGAAACTAGGTTAAATCTAACTCATGCTTTGGAAATGAGTCCTTTATGATGAAATGTCTAATCTATAAAATGATTTTTTTTACACCATTTTTTTCTTTTTGAAAGCAACGAGAAATTTCTCAAGAAAGAAATTCAAAACAAGAAATTTTATGGCACGTTCAAGGAAATAAAGGCATGAATTGAACTTTTTTTTGTAAATTTGTCTTAATCCTTTAAAAAAAAACTTAATGAGAATTATTTCCAAATTGGGATGATCATCGTATTAAAACCGCAATTAATCTAAACGGATCATGGACCCACCAAAACACAAGGAAAAATAAATTGCAAAGCATAGGGATAAAAAACTTACTTAACCAGAGGAGATCAATTACATAGACATGCACATGATATGTGCAATTCGATTTCTAACTAAAATGGAATAGTGAAATTAAGAGGGTGTTTGCTTGTCGCAATCTCGTGTCGTCATTATATCCTCTTAACCCCGTCTCTACCTAAAATTTTGAGGGAAAGAGAGGCAATTTCTACATCGTGGTCTTAGGTTCAAGGTTATATCTTTGTTAACACCATCCTAAAATATCTTATGGTGACCCTAGTCCGGCGGCAAGGTTGTGTGTGCCACAGCGTAGTTCTAAAATATTTAAAGTATGCATGACAATAAAATATTTATATTGTCAAAACTAACACTTATCTAATTTATAAAAAATACCCAAGTTAGGAAAATATTTAAACAAGACAAAAAGGCTTACATCTGTCGCGACCTAAATTTTTTGAAAATAATAAGTTTAGGGGTATTGTTAAATTCAGGCCAATGGCCTTTAATTAACCTGGGTTCTCCCAAGCCCATACCTTGTGCGACGTTGGCTATTCATAAAAATTTTCAAATAGGGAGTCGCACTAGTCTATTGGGGTCGATTAGGAACCAAGTGAGGCATGGGAGCGTGCCTCACTTTTTACGCAACTAGAGGGTCTAGGATCAGGAACTTGATTATGTTAATCACGTGAGTAACATCCTTTCAATAACTAACTTGATCGTGTATTAATGAGATCATGGCAATATATTTGAGAATTCTAAGGTCCGTCCTAACCGCTCTAAGATAAGAAAATAACATTCAAAACATCATCACAAAAATAGGGTGTAGGAATATAACATAAAATAAAAACCTATTGTAGAACCCTAAAGGCTTATTCAATTTTGGATTTTTTTTTTACTTAAGGGTTTCTAATTTTTTTTGCAATTTCTTCTGAATTTTCTGAATTTTTCTGAATTTATATATATATTTTTTATATTTTTATATATTTTTAATATTTTCGAATTTTCCAAAATTAAACAAAATAGGCTTTCAAGATTTTTTATATATTTTTTTCTTGAGCTCCGAGTACATGCCTCACGTCTGTCGATGTGCCCACCACCCCATCGTGCATCTAAATTCAAATTGTTCCTATCCCCACAACCTTACATGCTACATTATTCTCTAAAAGAACTCTACCACCATTTGCAGTCTGGTAAGTAGTAAACCAATTCTTGTGAGGCATCATATGATAAGAATACCTCGAATCTAGCACCCATTCGTTTCTTGACGAAGTAGTAGTCACACATAAAATAGCTTCTCCATCACTAGTGCTCCATTCGGCTATGTTTGCCACATTGCTTGTGGCATTCTGCCTATCACCTCGATTTCTCCACTTCACACAATCTCTCCTAATGTGCCGTTCCTCGTGACACTCAAAGCACTTCATGCGTCCCTTGGACTTTCGATTGAGTGACTTCGATTTGCTTTTGCCTCTACTCCTATTAGGCCCTCGATGTTGATTTCTACCCTGAATCGTTAATGCTTGTGCTACTCCCTACGCAAGACTATCATCACGCAACTTTCTATGCCACTCCTTAGAGAACAGAGCGGACTTTACCTCTTCAGAGGTAATAGTAGTACGCCCCTACAACAGTGAATCAATAAAATGCTCCCACAACTCTGGTAAATCAGCTAACAACATCATGCCCCGCTCTTTATCATCAAGTATCTTACCGACGTTCTTCAAATCCATCATTAGTTTATTAAATTCATTTAGGTGGGTTCTGATAGATGTACCTTCAGTATATCTAAACTAAAACATCCTCTTCAACATGTATAAATGATTATTCAAACCTTTCGTTACATAGAGTGCATGAAGTCTTGCCCATAAATCTGCAGCATCCTTCTCCTTAGCTACCTCTATCAACACCTCATTCGATAAATTTAGCAGGATTGTGCTCTTTGCTTTCTCCATTAGCTCTGCCATTTTAGAAGCTTTCATTATAATCGGCAACTCATCTTCGCCATCTAAAGCTCTAGCCAAACCTTGGGTTGTCAACAGTGCACGCATCTTGATGCTCCATAACCCAAAGTTATTCCCATTAAACTTCTCAATTTCACGTTTCGCCTCAGACATAATTGCAATAACAGGATTTCCAGATAATAATCAGATAAGCAAAAGCCCCAAATCACAATCAAGAAATCCGAACCCTAGCTCTGATACTAATTGTTGAAAATAAAATACGCGGAAACGTTAGGATCTTTGCAATTTACGTCAATACGAAAATACTAGAGAACAATAAATGCATCAGAAATTTACGTGGCTCGATCCAAGTATCGGTACCTACATCCACGGGGAGAGCCAGCAGCAAATAATCCACTATAATTGGAGAATTAGAGTTACAATCACTCACATGCTCGAGTGTTTCCCAAACCCTAAGTGTTTACAAATAAATAATGTAAACTCAGAGCATAAAATCACCGAGTGTTCAAGCCCTTGCAATTTGGTCATGAACATTCAAAAAACAAGAACTCCGTTCTTTCTTGTATGCTTCGTACATCAACTGCAGCTTCTTGGCTTAGCTTTCCTTCTTGTGCGGTACTCTCTCTTCTTCTATATGCTGAAGAATCCTTTGCTTTTTATATATGTGTAAACCTAGCACTATTAGGTTTCTTCTACAGATAAAAGAGGAAATTATTGTCTTTATCCTTTTGTGCAAAAGTAATCCTAATCAAGCTTGGAATAACAAGAAAACCAATATTGAATAGGATAGGAAATATTTTGAACAAATCAAAATCCTTCTATGGATCGAGTTCGTGAAAATTCAAACTTGAGCCATAATTTAAAATATCTTCTCATTTTTGTAAAAAAATCACGACCGATATACATCTCTTTCATCTTACGTAGTACCAACACTATGGCTTCTGCGACACAATCTCGTTGTATATATACAAGATGATTTAGGATATGCATGTTTACTAATTAAAGTCAAAGATGAGGAGAATTTTGTTCATATTTGTAAATCTTACCACGTCGCTTGATAGAACACTAGCAACATCATCATACAACCATAGTCTACCGCATTTCCCAAGATCATCTTTGTCACGCCCCAAACCCCAAGCATGCGACAACCCCTTACCATGGTCAATTGAAAGCGACGTCCTAGGACTCGTCGACAACCATTCATTTTAATCTTTCGTTAGTGCAAACGGAAGACGAACCATCCCTAGTCCAACAATCAATCAATCAATTAATCAGGGATAGAGGGATGAACAACAAGAACAACCATCACTACTCATTTATACAATTTACTAGATTAACCAACGGAGGATCGTTTTCCGATTTACAAGCCCGACAATAGGGGCTGATCCTTCCTCTAAGCCAAACCAAAAAAGAACTAGGCTAGGCTAATCCAGCTTTATAAAATGAACCCTCGGGTTCAGCACCACAGTCACTCGGACCCATCGGACTCGGCTCCATCGGGTCGATCACTAGTGGGGTGGGGGCAGGATTCTCCACTACGAGTGCACCATTTTAGGGGCCTGAAAATTGTTAACCATGACGGGTTGAAATAAAATCTCAGTGAGTTCTTCCCCTAAGCCTCGGTTAGTACACCAACTAAACCCGGGCATCTCTCTAGAACCACCCCTCACACAATCCAACCACAACAACTAGCAATCAGCAATAAAATAACAAGTAGGGTCAATCAATAATCAAAAGCCAGTTCTCATGCAAACTTACCCGGTATGCCATACCCTGCACGTTATATGTTAGCACAATACACGCAATGCACATAGCTGTTAGATGATACAGTTCATCACTCACACGCGAGTCGTACCACAAGCGATCTCACCTGGCCATTGCCACACCCTGCACGTTATCAATTCATGCGTGCGTGCCCTAAATGATGTAATCATCTCATGCATAATCAGAACTAATGATGCCATGTTTTCTCATGTACTCTTGCATCCACATGTGTTTCGATTATTATTGCCCCATAGGGCTACAATCGAGGCGCAACGGCGCTACGGTGCCCTTCCTTCGTAGAGGCGCAACCGTACCATTCCGTGCTCAAAAGATGTCAAGGGATACTCTTCCAAGACCGCATGCCCAACGAACATCAAGGGATACTCTCCCGAGATCGCATGCCCAACAGACGTCAAGGGATACTCTCCTGAGACTGCATACTCAAAGGATGTCAAGAGATACTCTCCTGAGACCGCATGCTCACAAAACGTCAAGGGATACTCTCCTAAGACAGCATGCCTACAAAACGTTAAGGGATACTCTCTCGAGACGGCAGTTTCAACTTAGTGATACACAAGCATACAATCACAACTCACTTATTATCTTTGAGCATTAGCCAATGCACACATGCTCACATATAAAACCTCAAATCATTTCTCACAAAAACAGTCCATTTCCGATGTCCCTCGGACAAACCATTTTCCCCACCTTTCTCATAAAAGTGGTCCATTTCCAGTGTCTCTCAGACAAATCACTTTCTTTCTCATAAAGGTTGTCCATTTCCGATGTCCCTCGGACAATTCATCTTTTTCCCATTTTTATGAAGATTACACAATTCATGCAGATGCTCATACAATTACACATTCAATTCACTCCATAAAATCAATACACATGAAATTACACAATTTAATTTCCAGATGAACAATAATTTCTGAATTTAATAAATAAATAATTAAATTCAGAAATTAAAAATAATTAAATAAATAAATTCGGAAAATTAAATAATTATTTAATTATTTAATTAAATACAGAAATTAATATAATCAATAAATTAATCAATTAATCACATTAATCAAGCAATTAAGAAAAACCATGATTAATTAGCACAAAACACACAATTAGGCTTAATTAAGCACAATTAAGCACAAAATAAGCAAGATTAAGCTAAGCTAATCTTAATCCACTATCTAACCACCTATATTAGGGCTAATACACTTAATTAAACACATTAATCATCATTTAGCACTAATTAACCCAACCCTAATCTAGTTTGGGCACTAAATAGGGTTTAGGAGCTAAACTCACCCATTAAGTGGGCCGGCGACACAAACGCGGCGGCGGTGACGAACTCAACACCCGGAGACCTCCACCACAGTGATCCAAGGTGGTCCCAAGGTAGAAACAACAGCAACAAACTTTGGTTCCCTCAGCAACTTCTGAAAAACTGACTGCACAAGAGGAGAACCGGGCTGATCGGAGCGAAACGGCTTGGCCAGAGCTCCGGCGAGCTGATGGCCGGTGGCTAGTGGTCCCAGGGGGTCAAGGGGGAGGTGTGTGTGGCTGGTGTGGCCAGTGGGTAGGCCAAAAATGGAGAGAAACAGAAGAAAAAATGAAATTGCACAGGGGGCGCTGCATAGTGACGGATGGAAGACCGTCGACTTCAGGCCGCCGTACAGGACGACCGGCGACTGATTCCGGTGATCGGCCAACGTGGCTGGTACAGATTTCCTATGTTGATCAGATTGATAGGTGGCTCGGCCCGAGATTCTACCGGGAAGGCAACGAACAACTCCAATTTTGGTGAGAGGTCCAAAGTAGAAACTACAAGAAATGCAAGGAGAAGCAAGGGGAAGAGGGCTACGATTTTCTTCTGATTCAGCTAAGTGAGAGAGAGATATTTTGAGCTCAAAGTCCTTCATCAATGCCATTAATGGCTGCACCAAGTTCCCAAGCACATGACCTCATTATCTCTCTTCCTTTTTGTCTCTTCCTAAAATATCTAGGGGCAAAATGGTCATTTCCATCTTGCACAATTCCCAAACTGTCCTTGGCCTAAAAATGAAAGGCGGGCCTAAGAACAGGCTGGGAAATGGGTAGGAACGGACCCAGGAATTTGTTGGGCTCGAATTGGCTCAAGTTTGAATGACGGGCTAGGACGGGTGAGGGGTTGGTTGGGTCCAACGGGCTCGTCCATTTGTCTTGGTCTTTCACGGTGGCTATCCCACCTTGGGCATGAGGCTCTCACTGTTCTTGCCCGGCCCACGTCCTCGTAGGCTCGTTTCCTCGGTCCGAAAATCCTTTTCCCAAAAATTCAGCTCAACCGACACCATCGACTGTCAAGGAAGCATCATCCAAAAGTCTGTCTCAAACGTTCCCGAAAATTCGAAGTCTAATATTGGATTCTCATGCCTTGTCAATTTCGCCCAAATGCCATTTTGGTACTACTCAGACTGACAGGCGGCTTCGAGGATTTACGTGTAACCGACTCGTGCCAATTCATGTTCAAGACTTCTCGACACATGGACATCCTTAACTACATGAAATTACGAAAGATCGATTCTTATTTCTAAGTACATGATTATCAAGGATCGACATAGGGCCATTTGCAGGTTCGATAACATTAGACGGAATCACCCGTCGTCCCATTATTGCCATCCACGAATCGACTTCCAGTCGTCCTTGAAATCGGCCTGCGTGACTACAGGATCGTCCTCACGCAAATCTCACGGTCAAGTCGTTTTCCCAAGTCAAGTTCTTTAATCACACGAGTTTTGTCCTCATTAGCCTTTTCCCTCAAGGTCAGTATATTAGGAGTGATTAGTTCAGAGTGAGATCGACCAATAATGCACTGACGAAATTGATGTTCATTCATCCCTTAAAGGACTCGAATTTCAGGATGTTACAATCTTGTCTCACAATATCCATACTCATCGATTGAATCAAGTCATGCATTTGAAGTTTTCCATTCTCAGTACTTATCAAGGACCTCTCAATGAGAATTTCTAATTCTATTACTGCCTCAAGATCACAACTATTGAGCACTTTCTTTACATACCCACCATCCCTCCATTTAAAGAAGCAAGCAATGTGGAGAAAAATATCTTTCTCATTTTTTCTCAACTCCATCATAACTTATTTTGAGCACATAATTGATTTCATTGTTAGGAGCTCTAGAAAACTTCTTTAGTGTACTTTCCCATGCATCTTCTCTTCTACCACATAACAAGGAACCAAGCACCTTAAGTGCTAAGGGAAGGCCACCGCAATAATATAGAACACTGTTCACTAGATCTGTCCTGATTTCTAATTTTTGGTGTCTCTAAGAAGCATGCTTACTAAGCAGCTTATGAGCTTCACTATCATCCAATGCTTGAACTTCATACACATGATTATGGCCTATGCCATGACAAGTAAGCAAATGTTTATCTCTTGTGGTAATGATGATCCTACTTCCATTACCAAACCACTCGCCTTCTCCAGCTAAAGCATTTAGATGGTGCAAGTCATCCACATCATCAAGGACTAGGAGAGCTTTTTTGCAACAAAGTCTTTCTCGTATTAGATTAGTACTTGCATCAACACTAGACACTACTAATCTTTTATTCCTTAATAATATATCACATAATAATTTTCTTGCAAAGTAACTAAGTCCTTGCAATCATTTGAAGTTTCTCGAACATTTGCCAAAAAACATGAACTGTCAAATTTACTGAAAATGTCATTATAAATGGCTTTAGCTAAAGTTGTTTTTCCTATGCCTCCTTGTCCCCATAATCCCACCATGAGAACGCCAACACCAGACTCAAGGTTTAACATCGATTTTAGCTTAACCACACGGGAATCTATCCCAACTGGATGCTTAGCAACATCCAAAGGTGTTCGGCCTAGGTGAGTGGCGATATCCTTCACAATTCTTTGTATATGCTCTGAGTCATCTCTGACAAAAACTTAAAAAGAAGTTGTAACGAAAAAAGAAGTTGTAGCATTGCTTTAGCAATTCGAGTAAGCATATAAGCCAAGAGGGGCTCCTCAAGACAAAAAAAAGAAAAGAATAAAGAATAAAAGGAGAGAATAAAAAGGTAAATAACGAGCAATCACCAACCAACAATGACTAAGTAATGTGGCCAATTTTCAGATAATCACAGCAAAACAAAAAATATTCCAATCAAGTTGAACTAGAACTCCAAGCTACACACCAATCAAAACAAGTTCAGGAACATGATTCATCTTTTTTACTTTATGCACAATGATTTGAATATTTTTCTTTCTGGCTGTTATATGTGATTTATTTATATGCTTAATCAAGCTTTTTAGGACATTGAACGACGGTTGAAATTTTGAAACTATTAAATACCCTGAATCACAATGTCCTTATATGACCTGTCACATTAATTATCATGCATCAAACATTGCGTAACTTTCTTAGTCCTTAAAAGAAATGGGGTTAGTGCAATGACACTACTTAACATTTTGTCCATTTGTGGTCGATCAAGTTTTAATGTTTCATTTTGTTCAAATGAGTCATTAAAATTTTCAGCCGATGAAGTCCTATTGTCAAATTTATAACCGGAAAAAGCCATGTGTCTATTATGTGGTTGGGCACATGTGATTTTTTTAACTGAAAATGCCACCAATAACGAGTTCAGGACTCAGATGACAACAAGTCAAAAATTTGTATAATTTAATTGAGCAAAATGAAACGTGAAGAACTCAAATAGCCTGCCGACAAAACGATTATAACTTTTATTACACTTCGAGGAGGGCAACAAGGATAAGAAATTAAAGTGCGATAGACCTTACCCGAATGAAGTAGGGCTTACGAAAAGCCAAGGCAGAGCAGTGCCAGTGAATTTCAACAAGTTTGGTAAGTGTTTATAAAAAAAAAAAAAAAAATGTCTGCTAAAAATAAAATCAGTAACTTTTCCTTTCCCATGACTTGTTAGTAACTTAACAAAACTTAAATAAAATTACCAACTTCTTTTTGCGAATTATCAATTGTTGCACTAGCTCACCAAATTTGATCTGCATAACTTACTACTTTGAATATACTAAACTTTTATATGAAAATACCAATCTAAATTAGAGTGACTCACCAACGTTTGTCATATTGAATAATTACATTCCAGTTTTAGGTTTTCAACTTTTACTTAAGCTACTTACCATGTTTGCTTGTCCTTTTAATTTACCAATATTTCCAATTGGGTTGCTAATCCTCCTTTGACCTTCTTACCAACTATCTTCAGTAGTTGTCAGCCTTAATTAGAGTGAGTTACTTTTTCTACATTAACTTACCCACTAAATTTTTGTTATCAACTCTCATTTGAATTACTTGCCAAGTTAATTTTATTTTTAATTACCAATTTTTTTAATCTTTCATCAAATTTCATTTATCTTCTTAATTACATGTTCAATTTACCAACTCTTTAATAAAATGACTAATTTTAGCAACTTGCCACCTTTTTTGCTGTTATTTTATTGATTAGTTATGGGTAACTAACTTATTTAACTTAGCTACCAATCTTAAATTGATTTTTTTGTCAAAAATAAGAGAATTTGGTAATTTAAAAAAACAAATAAACATTGAAAAATAATTCAAATAAAAGCTAGTAACCCAAAGCTAGTTGCTACGTAACTAATTCAAAAATTCAGTGAGCTAGGAAAATAATGAAGTTGGTAATCTTTTGTTAAGTGATGGTAAGTAACTCAAATGAGTGTTGGTAATGAAATAAAAAAAGTCGATAACTTACTCTAAAAAAAAAAAGTCAAACAAACGAATGTTACTAATTTATATAGCAGCATGTAAATTAAGTCATAGAATTACAATCATGTGTGCGTAGATTTATTTATTTTACAAACAGCCTCCACTTTTAAAGAGTAGTTTTTTACACCAAATTTGGACCACACTTTACTTACCCTTCCTTCAATTCACAGTCGGACAAGTTACTGGCATTTGAAAGAGCTTCCTTCCATCTCTTCACTTCTTCTGAATGCTTCCCGAACTTGGATTCATGCTTAACCATAGCTTTTTTGTACTTCTTTCTTGGTGTTCTCACTCCTCTAGGTTCCACTTTGTAAAAAACCGAAAAAGACCATGAGGCCTCTTTCTTTCCGGGACTCCATGCTTTTTTGCCACCTCTTTCAAACACCATGATGAGGAAGCATAATCCTCAGAGAAAATGATGACCACAATGTTTGATTTCTCGATTGCCTCCATAAGGGTTGGCTCTATTTCCTCTCCTTTCCTAAGCTCCTCACTATCAACATAAGTATAGATTCCTTTTAGGTCAAGAGCTGTGTAGAGATGATCGAGAAAGTTGTTGCGAACATCTGTGCCTCTGAAACTCAAGAACACATGGTAAATCTTTTCAGATTTTGACGAGGAAGCCATAAGATGATGACGACTATTAGCTTAAGATTTGATACACTGTTTAGGCAGTTTGTTTGCCACTTGGTCTTGCTTGTTGATTTATTCTTATACTAAGAAGATAGAGATGCATTGACTTTTTTGGGTACTTTGGTAAATGGTGTTGCTTTAGGATGGATTAGACATCTAAAGGTGGGAACACATGTACTTATTTTTACCAAAAACTGCATATCACCATATTATTTGGCAAATATAGTTAATAATATAGATTAGTAGTGGCCCCAATATAATCAATTATTGCATGAACCAACACACAATTTTAGGGCATAGGCTCACAAATAAAAACAACTTTGGTGGCTTACTCGAAATTTCATCCTTGACCCTAGAGAAGTTGCTTTTTCCTTGCTATATAAAAAGTTACAACATGACCACTCAAGAGATATATAGTAATGTGCACAATCAAGTGTACCCGCAAAAAATAATATTACATCTATTAATAATAGTAAATTTTTGGAAGAACATGCAATCAAACAAGTAGTATTTGAATTGTGTTATAATAGCATTTAAACTACTTGATGATATACCAAAAGATATATTTCATACCAAGGATGATCACATGAAATATTTTTCTTGTTTCCCTTTTGTGAATTCAAATGGCTTTACGCCAAAATAAGAAATCAAGGATTTTTATTCAAAACACTCTTTATGGAAAATATGATTCATGGTAGCAATCATAAATTGAGTAGTTTCAGTGATATGGACAAGTTTTCAGAATAAAAAATATTGTATATATATATATTAGTGCATTAATTCTTATGGTCAAATGTTATTCTTAACCAAAACAAGGCTTTAACTGATGCCGAAATAGACTAGTTATTGCATCTACGACTAAAAGTTGTGAGGTGTGTACACCCCCTCCGCCTCTCAAAACACGCACACACAGATTATAACTGTAGTCATTTGGTTTAAACTTGTTTTATTTATTTAAAGAGGTCTAACTCTCTTTCACTTTGTATTGTAATCATAGTATAACACCATATAAGCCCATGAACCATTAATTTAAGTTTTTAAGAATATCCGTTGGTATGACTTTCATGATACATATTGGCCATATATAGTTATAAGGTTGCATTACTTGTTACTTGATGTCATAGAAATTGCTATGAGTATCACTTTGCAAGTTGTGATTTTGCTTTCCCCTGTTATTACCATTCCATGTCACAAGAACGAAAAGAGTAAATAGGGGCATGTGGAGAGTGATATGAGGTGACTTATTAGATTGAGAGTACAAGTGAATTCCTTTTGAAAATGGTTTGGATATTTTTAAGACTTGTGAATACAAGTTTTACCAGATGAATGGTTTGATATGAATTTAATTTGTCATGATCTAATAGGTTTACGTTAAAGGCTCAGTACTTTATGGGAAGGCCTATCATTCCCTATAATTTCGGTATGAATTTGAGGTATAATATATATCTAAACATTTTTGGGGGGGAGCTACCCATCTTCGTGCTTATAAGCAGAGTTTTTAGATTTTGGCGTTAATTAAGGAATCCAATCTTTTTGTTTATACCTTCATCTCCCAACGGAGGTCTTACATAAATTCGGTCTACGCACAACATCATTTGCTATTGTCTACAAAACCAATGCCATGCACGGGAATCAAATGATTATTTTCAGTTGTTTCCCAAAATGTCACGAAAACCATTGACCTCTCACTAATGTTATTTAGATAAGAAAATATATGAAGGATCAATTTTATGGCATCCTCAATTCCACTCTTATTTGAGGAACAGGATTAAGACTAAAGGTTTTGATTTAAGGGCAATCACGAGAAGACTATTTTGAGACGATACTCAAGTTAACATCGACAAGCCGTGAATTATCAGAAAAGTGGAAATGGGCCACGAACAAGGAGCCACAAGGACCTAAGCCCATGGATGGGCCCAATGGGCCTCAGCCCATGAAAAATGCCCAAGGTGGCCCAATGGGACTGATTCAAGCCCATTTCCACCAATTGAGCCCATAGTTGATATTTGCAAGATTGTACATTAATTGGGCCATGTGCATGTATAGTATTTTATACTATAATTTTCTTTAATCTCTAATTTGCCCCTTCTAGAAGATTGGTTGGTAGAATGAGACAAAATTAGAGTCTTGTTAGGGGAGTTAGGCGCCACATTGAGAGGGAAAGAGAAGAAGACCATTAGGTTGGTTTATTTAGTTCATTTCCAAGGGAAAGCATATGCTTGAAATCTTGCAATTAATGAAGATTGGATGGAAGATATCATGAGCAAGAGACAATCCAAAAATGCTTGGCCAAGAGAGATTCAAGAGGAGTTGCTCTTGACTCATTAATGCATGACAATGATGGAAGAGACTTGAAGGCTTGCAAGGGGGAAATTTCACTCATTTGCCCTCATTTCTCACTCATGCTCTCTCTCAACTCTCTCCCTCACCCTCACCTTCAGCCAACATCACCGCTGCCCCCCTCTCTCAAAATTTCTCTCTTGCCCGCCATTCGCCTAGCCATTGCCATTCGTTGTCATCGCCATGCCAACGCCATCGTCGCCCTACCAACGTCATTGTTGCCGTGCTAGGCCACCGTCGCCATCATTTCCACCACCACTACCTTACCATCTCGCCATTGTCACAACTGTCTCAACCCGCCCTCAACGATAGTCGTTCGTCAAGAGGGACGGTGTTTAGAGGTATTTACTCGCAAGACAGTTTTCAAAAGGGAAATCATGTCAAAAACAGCTCGAACACATCATCAATGACAATCCATCCTAATGAAGTCCATTAATCACAAGCATGGACTCTCCCAGGTCATACCCCATGCAATAGTGGGAGGGTGTTGTGATGCAACCTTTGCATTGTGAATGAAAGTAAATGAGAGTTTAGAAATATCTTTACCTCGATTACTCTTACAAAAGTACTTCCATAAATGGACACCATCACCTTGTCCCATTTATTGTCGTAGCAACGAGTATGCTAAACCTTGGTGAACCCCAACCAAGATCCATGGTCTACGGTCACTCTTACGAAGGTATATTCACAAACGGACGTCATCACCTCGTCCCATCCATGGTGTAGCGACTAGTATGCTAAACCGTGGTGGACCTTGATTGAGAATTCATACCCCACATGACAGGTTTGTTTTATTTTCTAAGTTGATTAAACAACCTAAGCTAAAGAGTTAGGAGTTATCATTAAACACAATTTCGAGGGCTGGCTAGAAAGCTTGATCGAGGTTGGGAGTATTCTCTCGATTTCTATGCAACTAAAGATCTAGAGTTCATGGACTTAGGTTACGCTATTATTTATATTAATGCAATTTCGGTAGCTAATGGTCATCGTGCTTACAAAAAGTGATCATGTATGTCTTTTTACTTTTTCATGTCATTCAAAATGAAAAAGGTGATCATATGTGGATATCGAGTTTGTGCCATTCTAATTCTACAAATATGAAAAAGAAAAGCAAACAATTGAAATTGAAATTTGTGGTGTGGTAAGTAAACACTCGAGTGGAAATGGTAAACCTAAAGATGCAAACCTAAAAAAAGATAAGTAAGAGAAAGAAATAAAGGAAACCTGCACCTCATCAGGTTTGTTGCAACCTAATCCTTTGCTCACCAATTAGGGAGTTTTGTTAGGTTTAGAGGTATTGTCAACCTCGAGCTGATGGCCTTCCCTTGATTCAGTCTCTCCCAAACACACTCTGGCAACATTGGGCATTCAAAATTTTGATCGATTAAACCTATAAAAATTTTAACAAAAAAGTCGCTACTTGCCTTTTCATAGTTGGCTAGAAACCTAGTAAGATACGAGAGAATATCTTACTATTTACACAACCAAAGATTCTAGACTCAGGGACTTGATTACATTTATCCTAAAATTAACGTTCTTTTGGTACCTAACTTAATTGTGTGTTAACTAACGACATGGCAACCTATTGAAAAGGAATCTAAAATTCATCCTAACCATTCTAGAGTAGGACCGTAACATCTAAAGTATTGAAATGCATAAATGATTATGATCATAAAGGAAAGTGAATTGTCATCCTAATATTGTCCCAAAAAAAAAAAAATGTAATACAAAACAAGGAACCCTATCGTAAAGTCCCAAAGGCTTATCCAATTTAGGATTTTAATATTTTTAAGGGGTTTCCAACTTTTCTAAAAAAATTCTGAATTTTTTTAGATATTTTATGGATTTTTAATGATTTTTAATGGTTTTTTCATTAATATCTTTCTCTTGAATTTTAATATTAGAAAAAGGAAGTTAGACGATGTCAAAAGACTCAGACTAACTAAACTGACTCGGGCCTATCAATCCGGGTTAGACTAAAAGGGGCTTCACTATGGCCCATCTGAATTAATCCCAATTGGCCCATGAGAATTTTAAATTAACCCATTCCAAATTCAAGCCCAAATCCTAGAAAAGCCTAACCCAAAATAAGCAAGCCCGAAGCCCCCTTTTCTTTTTAGGAAAATGTCACCAAAAACCCCAAACTATGCCACTTGTGATAATTTTACCTTGAACTTTTTTTGGTGTCACCGAAAACCCCAAACTATGCCACTTGCGATAATTTTACCCTGAACCTTTTTTTGTGCTATCAAAAACCCAAAATTATGCCACTTCTGACAAATTTATCCCAAACTTTTTGATTGATGGGCATTTTTGTCCTTTCCTATTTTTTTCCTTTTTTTTTTTCTTGACCAAGGGAAGTCGGCGAGGCTGCCCTTGCCGACAGTGGAATCAGGCGAGGCTCCAGCGGCCCAACCGACATTGTAGGCTTGGGTGACCCTCGCCGGTGTCAGGCGTGGGCGGCCCTCACCCTCGCCATATCTGACGAGTCAGCGAGGGCCTCTCTCCCCTCGCCCGACCCAAGCAAGGGTTGCCTAAGTCGAGCAAGGGCACCCTCGCCTAGCGAGGCTCGGGCGGCCCTCGCCAACGTCGAGTGAGGGCTGCCCAGGCCAAATCCAATATGTAGCTGATCTCTGAATTTTTAATTTGTTTAATGTTATCCCTTAACTTTACTCCAATATGCAATGTGATCCTTAAACTTTTAATTTATTCGACGTAGGCCTAGACTTTTGTTATATGTTTAATTTAGTCCCCATATTTCATGAAAATTCTCAATGTTGTCTTTGAATTTAAATTAATGGAAAGACTATATTGAAGATTTTTTTATAGTTCAGAGACTAAGTTCAACATTACCAAAATTTTATTGACTATATTGAATAAATTAAAAGTTTAGGAATTACATTGCATATTTGATTTAAACTCAAAGACCATTTGACTCATTACCTCATAAATATAATTTGAATGTTGTATTCATCAATCTAGAAACCTGAGCAAAATCACATGCATATAAGCAAAATTGAGTATATAACTCATGCACCATACTATGGAGAGTGACTAATGTATTTGCAGTCTTCCTATGTTAAGGTAATTTTCTAGTCTTTGATGTTGGCAAGTTGGAGCCTAGTCTCCTCATTGGAGCTGAAGGCTCCAATGAGGACATGCTTCGCGTTGCCTAAGTAGCCATGTATGATGAGCCCCTAGGGGATTCTAACATGTCGAGTACCCTAATGGTGAGTAGGGCCAAGGGGATTGCTCCCACACTAAGTATGACATGCCAACTAAAGTTGAGGGGAGCTTAAAGAAGCCATATAAAAAAGCCACATAAAATAGGCCAGAATTGTGTTGTTATTGATGAACATCAGACCACCTAAATGACGTATAAAAAAGCAAGCAGTTTTTTTTTAGTTTTTCATGTAACAAGAAGAATGCTGGTTCAACATGAAAAAGGAAAAAATTGATGACAAATAAAAAAAATGAAAAATGCTATAAAATAGGGAAAAAAAGAAAGAAGAAAAGGAGTTAAGGAAGGAAGTTAGGGAGACATGAAAGAAGATAAGTAAGACCTCGGCGATGTAGATCAGAACGATTATGGGACATGGCGAACACCAATGTTTTCAAGGAAGTGGCCTATCAAAAAGAAGGCATAGCTAGGGAAGCCTATGAGGGGGGCTCCATGAACAAGATGGTACTCACCGACACAATCATGTAGCAATGGTCTTTCCAATCAGTGGTCCACCCTGCCATTACTGATATGAGGAGTGGTAACACCTTAAGGAGCCCCTGAGGGCCCTCCAATTGAAAGTTAGCCATCTTCATGTCCTTTTTATGTGTACCGCCACCTCACTCGTCACATTTATGTTTTCCAAATTATTTTTTATAAAAAGAAAATATTATGTATCATCACAATATTCCTGCATAAATTGTAATCAAGTACAAAAAATTTAAAAATTTTTAAAAAATGTATTCCCTTCCTTTTTTCCCCTTGTTGCACTATTTATTTGTCATTATTATTTTATTATAATAAGACGTGAGCAAAATGAATTCAAAAAAATGAGGAAAATAGGGCATAAATTAATTCTTTTTATTTTTTATTTTTCCAATTTCTTGTATTTGATTACGATTTATGTGTGAACGTTTTGATGATTAATAATATTTTCCTTTTCTAAATTCTTTTTATAGCCATAAAAGTGATGAGCAAGGTGGCGGTATACATAAAAAAATCTGAAAATGACCAACTTTCAGTCAAAGGCCCTAACAAGAGTCCTTATGGTGTTTCTGCTACTCAGGTCAATAATCGCAAGGTGGATCGTTGACTGAAAGGGCTGCTGCTATGCGATCGTGTTGGGAAGGGCCATATTATTCATTGGATCCATCCTCATGAGCATCCCCAGCTATGCCTTCTTCTTCTTCCCGATACACCACTTCCTTGGCAACTACCATCAACTATGCCCTCATAATCATCCCATCTACATTGGTGAGGTCTCTCCTACCTTCTTTCACGGCTCCCTAACCTCATTTCTTGAAGTACTCATTGCTTTTCTTTCTCCCCCCCCCATTTTTATAGCTTCTTTTTCTTTTCTTTTTTTTCATTTCTCATCAATTTTTTCCTCTATATTTTTCTTATTACAAGAAAAACTTAAATATGAAAGGTGCTTGCTTTTTTATACATCGTTTTGGTGGTTTAGATATTCATCAATGTCGTCATCAATGTTGGCATCAATGTCAGCACCATTCATGGCTATCTACTTCATCAAACTCCCCCTCAACCTCAACTAGCGAGTCATGCTTAGCATGGGTGTAATCTCCTTGGCCCTACTCGTTATCAGGATCCCCGACATATCGGAATCCTTCTGTGGCTCATCATGCAAGGTTGCCTAGGCGACGTGAAGCACATCCTCACCTCATATACATAATGAATGTGCTAGTTTAGATCAATCCTAACCAAATGACTATAAATTAGTTCTTTATTTAATAAAAGAAAAGAATATTATTAAACCCGATAATAAGTAAGAAGAGAAAATCTCAATCAGTGATTTGCTTAAACTTACTCCTATTTTTTTTTATTCAATCATGCTACAATGTCAACAATTCCATGAGTTAAGGCTTTTGTTTCTAACATAAAAACATCCCTTTCCATATCTTTGGATACAAACCCTTATGGGTTTGTCTGTTCTTTGTACATAGATTCTTGTGATGGTTTTGCATAGTTTAAGTAGTTCTTCTACTTCCAGGATAATTCTCCCATTTATGCCTCATAAAAAGAATTCGTAGGCTGATATATCATTACCTTGATAATATTAAGGGACCATATTGCAAATTAAGGTAAAGTTTTGGCCAACAGTAAATAAATTGAATGATCAAAGATGACATTTCATATTGATTAAAATTCGAAGACTTCCCTAAATTTTTTGATCCATCAATATCGCGACCTCCCCGAAAATTCAAAGACTTCCCTAAGAGATTGGATTGATGGATTATTAAGCATAAACTTAACTCAAATTCTCTTAAGCTCGTACCAATTCACAATTTAAGGTTCGAGTTATTTAATATGCAAATCAATTTTCATTCAAAATTAGCCATTAATCTACTTTCTGGTGGTCGATTTGTAACCAAAATATTGTGAGGCTTACTTTACTTCTACAAACTAAATATTTGAATTTGGGAACTTGATCACAATCAATTACTTTAAAACCTTTTCGGTACATTTTCTATGTTATTTTCAAAAATATATTTTTCTGGCAACTTAGGTTAATTTTAATCTAGTCACTAACATGTGAAGTGATCATCATGTACGCACAACCATTAATGTGAAACTCAAATAATCAAAGTAGTGAATAAACTGCAAAGATAGAGAGGAATTTAGTAGTCTCAAAGCAACACAAGCATTTGCAACAAATATTAATGAAAAACACATATGCAATCTATATATGATTTCTAATTAACATGCAACTCCACTCAATTTCTTCTTTTTTGGGTTATCTTATATTTAAATAAAAAAACTAATTTATATGCAATGTATGATACTAATCTAACATGACATGCAACATACAATTTATCTAAATGTCCTACTTCTAATGACGATAAATGGATATTCTAAGATGACGGGCAAATACTCAACTACATGACTCAAATCTAATAACAGACAAAGATCGACCTAAATCTATCTAATATGACATGAATTGAATGACTTTAAGCACGCAATCACTAAATGACATGACAAAGATGATGATGATGCGACACTGGTAACATAGCAAAATGACATGGCATGTATGAATGATGTGGCATGATGACATGGCACGTATAAATGACATTGCATATGATGTGTAATTCATGATATATAATCGTATGCACGTGATATTATTTTTGTGATTTTCTATAAAAATTCGTAATAAATAAATAAATAAATAATAACTATCTTAAGTGCGATATTATTCAATTGTAGTTTGGAAATAATTTGAATTAAATCCTATTTTTACAATGTAATTACCCTAACTAGATAGATATTATACCAACATGTGATCTAATCTAGATAATGAAATTTATTTATGAAGAAGTGTTATCTGGAAAAATATATCATAATCTAACAAGCAACTTTTTTTGTGTCTTTAAGATGAGAAAAGCAACCAAAGCAAGATAAGCATTTGAACACTCAAGATACGCTCAAAAACCAAAAGATATCATCCACAATTTGAAAAGGGAAACAATATCATAGAACTTGAAATTTCATCCCAAATAAAATTGATATTCTAATCTTGGGCCTTAATGATCAAGATATCATTTCAAACCTGCACCATCAATACATTTATCTAAAGCCTTATAGATTCAAATTAAATATCATATATAGTTACATATTGCGAAAGTTATTCTAATTGGGATTGTATCTATCACTTGATAGATTTGAATTAGATGCCAATCACTGAAGATAGGAATTAGACTGCAATATCAACAAATTATGCAATGAAATAATTGAATTGACTTATGGATTAGATTTTTAGCTAATTCGGAGTTATCACTTCCAAATTTGAACTGGAGAGGGGGTGACTCGTGGACATGCACGATGGCTGGCAATAGATTTCTCGGCCAAGGTGGGGCTCATGGTTAATGGTAGGTGCTCGTAGTGGTGTGAGACTAGAATGTGACGAGGAGTTTGTAAGGTGATGCCTCTTGGCTTCTGTCGGCATTAATATTTTATGCTGCTTTTATTCACCTAATCATTCATATATGATACTAATTGCAATCCCCCTTGGACAATTAAGAGAAACGTTCACTTTATATGTAAGATGCCCTTGGTGAACACGCAAATCTATTGAGCAATTCAGTAAACTTAAGTAATTTGATGTTTTCTGCTACTTAAATTAATCATAAATTGCTATTGATAAATAAATTGAACTACTAAAGAAAATAAGAAAGTGGCACCGTATTTATTTTGCCTTGACATTTATTTGTTGAGCTGACTTGTCTTAATTTGTACATATTGTCTGCTATTCTATCATAGCGAAACAATATTTCCACGGCCAAAAAGTATTCCTTCCACAACATTTACAAATTTTATGTTTCGATTAGATTAATTTACCCTCAAAGCTCATCCACAATTTCCATGAAGTATTTTAAAGATTGTCTCCATCAAAATAATTAATCAAATGTATTCAGAAAAGTCAATGAATGAATAGAATTTATGGCATTTGACATTAACTGCCTATCAATTAAATGTAGCGTTGAGTTATGTGAATTCTTAACCTATATAAACCTAATCAAATTCTAACTAAAGGAATTCGGAGCTGTGGATTGTATTGTTATGTCTACACCGTAGAGGACAAATCAGTATTCTAGTGAGACAATAAGCTATGGTTTCTTTCATTTCAAGACAACATATAAATCAATGTATTGAAGTTCTTTGTCAATTTTAAAATTTGGTATTCCAGAGATTTATATTAATTAATGTAACGCTTTGTCAATTTTAAAATTTGTTATTCCAGAGATTTTATGTTGTAGCATCATACTTCTTGTTTGAATGCCTATTGTTGATTATCAGTTTGGTGTCGATTTTCTCCCTTGTAAACAAGATATCCTACGTAAATTGGAAAGGTTAGGAAGGGAATTATGTGTACAAAAATTCAGTTATGTTTTGAACCCATACCAAAACAAGCTTAAACTATTGCAAAAAAAAAAAAAAAAAAGACTCGTTTTTCATTGGAAAAATCAATGGTGTGGTCTTTTTTATTTCCTTGTTTTGATTTCACACCGAAGCCGTATAATAGTTTCACATTTTTTATTGAGATTATAGAAAAGAGATGGGATCGACCATTTCTAGTAGTATATATCCATATATCGTTAATGTTTTCTGTTAAGATGATTTTGAATTAAAGTTTCCAAATATTAAGTAAAGGACTAACTAAAAATTTGCATTGTAAAATCTTTCCTTCTTTTGTCTATCTATCGTGACCTATCCTTGAGGGGCTAATCTCGAGGAATTGATTTATAGGTATATAGTCGAAAGATGAAAGATAGGTCGAATTGGTATCCATAAAAGACGACTCAAACACATCATTTAACAGTGATACGAAAAGATCCACCGATTTTGAGTGTAAGCTCTCCTAGACTCATAACTTGGATGATGTTGGGATATTCAATTTTAAGTTCTTAACAACTTAATATTTTTAGGAGTCACCACTAGTCATTTGAGATTGACTAGATATCAGTTGGCACATGGGAGAGTTGTCTCAATTCCTACAGAATCAGATATTTGAGAACGAGGACTTGATTATACAAATATCTAATTAGTGCCATTTCTGACCTAAATTTGACTATTTACTAACCAAATGGTCATGGTAGCCTTTTATCAATGAAAGATCCTAAAATTCATCCAAACCATTCTTAAAAAAAAAAAGAAAACAATTAATGTATTGAAAGAACCCAAGGAAAATCCCAAATTGGATTCCAAATTGTCGGGTTAGTGTGAGCTTATCCATGTGGTTATGCACTCTTCAAATAGGAATCCATAATGAAGTGAAATTAAAATGAAACTGCATAAACGACAACCTAATATTGTCTCTAGAAAACGAAAGCATTCAAATGAAAAAGAAACAACCTATTGTAAAGCCTAAAGGTTTATTCAATTTTGTGTGTAATTTTTCAAAAGATTTCACACATTGTTTAAGGCTAAACTAGAACTAACACTAAAAATCTAATGAAACTAGTCAAAAATGAATTTATTATTATTAATTATTGATTTTTTAATTTTTAACATTTTCTAAATTTTTAAGTTTTTTATTTTTATTGACTTTGTTCTGTTGTACTTTTTAAAATTTTATTATTATTCTTTATTCTAGAAAATGGGACTCGGTTTGGGTCAAAAGACTCGGTTCCAACGTGGGCGTCACTCCGGGTCGCTCTTTCTTCTTTAAGCCCAAAACCAAATCCAACAGTCCTAACCCAGCCTCACTTAATAATATTCAGCCCTTCTCTCTTAATAATATTTTTATTTATTTATTGCCGTATATTTATTTTCTTTATTTTCTTTTTTATTGTCCTTTTTATTTTCTTTTCTAATTCCCTCCTTCACCGAGAGGACTTAGTTTTTTTTTTTTACCGAGAGCATCTTCTTCAGACGAGCTCTCGCCGGAAACCTCCCTCCCCTTGATGTCTGCTGTCAACGCTGGCAAGCCATTTCCGGATCTCAACCACGACAGTCTAGGTTCACCACGGAACCAATTTCATTATCAGCCTCTCCATTCCCTACCGGATTACTCAAACGCAGAGCATAGGAACAGAAACATACTTGAATAAACAAATGCCGCGATCAAACCAGTGCCTCTGGGCTCAAGAGACGGGATGCTCGGACCATCAGTTTGAATGCCGATTCCTCTCATCAGCGGCCATTGTCATCAAACGCAGCAAAGAAACATGCCAAAAACAAAGAAGAGACGAACAGAACAGAACACGTTCAGAATCAATCTTGATGATGATGAAACGTAATCCGAACTGAATCAATGAGCTAAGAAAATGATGGGGCATATGTCTTCGCATCTTCAGTTCGAGCAAAATGGCAATCAATTCAACGTCTGCGTCTAAGAGGCATATTATCAAACATCTGGTGGTCAATGAATTGCGAAGTAAAATTACTCTATCTCAGGCTCAAATTCAAGGCCTAGTTCGAAGCAGATCGACCAGCAATGTTGAGAACAAGGCAACAATCCAATCAATCGCGTTCCTACGCGTACTTTGATCCTAAAAGAAAGGACGTTGATCTCGATTGAAATCTAACGAAAAGCAAAGCAAAGGACAAAAGATATGAACCTGGTCCGTGACCCTTGTATTGCGACGAACGGACCTTTTGCAATCAAACCGACGAACGAAATCTCGGCTTCGCAGAGGATTTCCAAACGAGATCTGTTTCCCTTCGAACCAGCTCGGCCAAGAACAGAGACAAACACGGACTGATGCGACGCCGGCTTTTTAGTCAACGCAGCTGAGATCAGTAACGGCGGCGGACGGCGGCAACAGAACAGTATCTCGATCGTCTTCAGCGTCCTCAGCCGATTCTCTCTATCTTTCTCGAACCGAAATCTGTTAAGCTCTTGGTTTAAGTAAAGTGACGTGCTCCTCCCATATGCTGTTACAGAGAATCTCGGATCTCCAGCTACGCAACATCTTCCACAACCTTCTTTCGAGGTTGTTTTGCTTCCGTCATGTTGCCCTTCTATTCATCCGTGTCATCCGTTTTGATCCTTTATTATCGCACAAACAAAATATACATTTCTTGTGCATGCCTGGCTTTTAAGTCCAACCTGAGCTCCTCTTGATTTCCCCCTCAAAACGTTGAAGACAAATTATTTGCGTTTCGCTACCGGACTATTTCTTTAGTGAAGCATGATTGTTATGGCAAAATCAATACTTTGGTTCTTAGTTGTTTTGATCCCTTTGATAGTAAATGCTTTACTGTCAAAGAAATGATGTAATGTTATCATGAAGGAGCAATGCAGGGATTTCCTAGCTAGTTTTGAAAGCAAGGCCCAGAGCTATTTATGCATGACAGAAGCCTATGGGATGGAAGATATGCCCTCGTACATGAGAACACTATCTATGAAGCTTCCAATGACACGAAGTTCCAAACATTAGAAAAGCATTTGAATGGCTAATGAATAGAGACCGACCGTATGGGTATCGCATTTCTCTATAAAAGTAAAAGTCAGAAAATTCTAATTAGCCTATTGAAATGGGGCCATTTTATCAAAGTGCCCACCATTTTCTCAAAGTGTGTCATGAACTTTGAGTTTGTCTCAAACGATATAGTTATTTTGTTCGAAACATGAACTTATATGATTACACTCTCAAAGATGTGTAACTGTGGATTGATCAGTGACTAAAGAGGTTTTCTGTGATCCCTTGAGGGATCATTCCAACAGCACAAAAAAGGTCATGTTTCCATGCTTTTTATAGTATTTTCTATACAAAATTTCATACCATACAAACACTTGAAAGACTTTCAATAAATGACCTAAATTCATTCTTTCTTTCTTTTTTATTAAAATATCACCAATGTCCATTACGATCCTTTGGCTTTACAAACAAATATTTAAAAGGTGTCTCAAATCCTCGGCATTACGGACTTAAATTCTACCTTTTAAGCTTTGCCTAAACAAGAAAAGGGAGATAAAGCAAATATCCATATATCCGTCAGCAAGGGCTCCCTGTTAGTGGCAAAAGCACCACCGTGAGTAGTTTAATAACATAAAAGTAAAAAAAGAATAGTCCAACCCCTAGTAGAAAGAGCTAATTTAACAACCAAATTCACAGTTTTAGGACCAAAAAATTAATTTAAAAAAGAAGAGTAGTATCACGAAAAATTTCAAACTGATAAATCTTTAAAAAATATATCCCAAATTAATTTTTTATAAAAAAATATTCTAAACTGATATTTATGAGACAAATTTACACATGGTTAATTTTTTTATGCTAAAAACTCTAAATTAGTATATTTATGATAAATTTACTCTGTTATTTCCATTAAATTGGATTATTATCACAAGAAACCACAAACTAGTATACATATAACAAATGGAGGGTAAAAGTATGTACCAATATACCTATCAATTATCACATATCATCTAATTTAACAATTTGACAATAAAATTCATCGGAAATCAATGGAGAATAAATTTGTTACAAGTGTACTAGTTTGAGTTTTTTTTCGCCACTTCAATGATACTGCGTTGAAGAAGTGAAGGTGTACATGAATTTTGATGGTGAGATCAAGCCTTTCGAGCCTTCTTTCAAGCTCTAAATAATCCAATGAGGAACCAATTTTCACCGCTTGGATTCATGGTCTTGTGCAAATCACGCTTCACACTCCAATTCGAATTCTAAAATAATCCTACAAGGAACATATTAGAGTTCATATAAGCTAACAATTAGGATTTCTTTCAAGAGTAAGAGATATCCTCGTTTCATAATAATTTGGATTTTTAAGGATATATTGTTATCTTTACAATATAAAATACTCTTCTCTTCTTTTATTGTGATAATATCAAATCAATTTGCTCAATTATCTTCTAAGATATGAATTTTGATAATATCAATATTAATTGCTCCCAAGTTTGCGTCTAATAAATTAAGTTTTCAATTTGGCATTTTAATTATGCAACTTTCAACTATCTAGCATCCATGGTCTTGGTCAATATTTCATGCTCTTATGGCCTTAGTCCAATTAATCCAATCAAATTCAAAATCATTTATTTAAATTCATATGCGGTCAATCCAATTTAAATGCAAACATATGCAGACTTATTACTACTAAGTTAAAATATTTCCTGATATTTATATGCAAATTTTATTTTTATTTTTATTTAGGGGCCAATGATGATCCCTAAATTTATACAATGAACTTCTTAATAGATCGTTAAAATTTAAGTGTTAACATTTTTTTCAAAAATTCCCAAGGATTTACATGAGATGGGTCCATTTCGGTGAACCTTGGGCTTCATTAATATTTTTTTGGGCCAATCATTAACTACTCCTTGAACCAATGACAAGTGCAAATCTCTCCCTCGAACTAGATGTCCTTTTTTAATGGCTCAGCTCTCTTAAAAAGATTGACAATGGACAAGATGTAGGGTTCCCAATAGTTCTTTAATAGCTGCTAGTTACTTGATAAATGGAAAATCTATCCGGACCCTCACAAACTTAGAAAAGAGAGAAAAAAGGGGAACATCTTATGGGTAGCTAGCCATATTTCAATCTCGAAAATGATCTAAATCTGCAATGCACAACCCTCCTCTTAGATAGAGAACATACACCCTCCACTTTGCTTTTGTCTTGAACACATGATGTTGGATGTGGATTTGGACTCCCTTTTGTGTATTATTATGCAGTTACGAACTGCTGTGATTATCTTGTAGTTCTGCTCTCCATGTGGGGGGAAATCACACGTCATGGCAGGCATTAGTACATGCCATGTTGTGCAAATTCATGCCAATTAAACGACCTTTAACATAAAAAATAGCATCATTGTTCATCTAACAGTTGAATGACGGTCCAATTATAAGAAATCTACACCATTAATACTAGTCTCTTAATCATATTGAATCTATGACAACATGAAATCAACGAACTAGAACTAATGTTCAATTTAATTTATTTTGAGAATTAATAAAGAAAGTTTGTTGAATTGCACTGCATGATTTCTGGTTCTCTTATTCATCCCAAATCTTCAAGTTTGAAATTCTTTATGCACACATTATATTAGTACATGAAATTTAGAGGGTATAAGAATCGTTGTGTGGGTAACAAAAGCCATTCATTAATGTGCAAAATAGCAAGCAAAAGGTCAAGTTGCAAAAAAGAAGAGATCATGGGGCTAGACAGAATCGAATAATGAGAGAGATAGAGAGAGAGTGGAAGAAGAAGACAAAAACAACCAAAGGGGTTTTACTATTCATCTTTCTCTCTATTTTTGAGCTTTCATCTACAACAACTCCGATCCTAGTGTAGCTCAGTTCAGGCGTCATCTAGCTCCGGCGAATGCCTCATTTTCGAGGAGGGATTGAGCAGAAGTCGGCCTCCCATTCTCAACTGCCATTCCGACTCTAGGTTGGTTGTTGTTGACATTTGCCATCTCCAATCGAAGCTTTAGCCCTATTTCGGGGGAGAGGCCAAGCTATAGCCGACCAAGTTGTCTGCTGCTATTCCCTGCTCCGGTAAGGCCTTTTATCCTCGAGGTTATATCTTGCAATGGAAAAGTCTCGACTTAGTTAGCTACGTATCTAGGCTTTGCTATAATCATGGAAAAAGATGCTATTGGTGTGAAATCCAAGCTAGGTTTGGTTGGAGATCGCCATCGTAGCCGAAGTAGAGTCCTTGCTGCTCGAAATGCTGCCGGTGAGTCGAGGAGAAGCAGAAATTTAGGCCAAAATGCTAATGCTGCGGTTAATGACAATAGAACATAACGTTCTCTCTCTATTATGGATGCTGCTTGCTGGGCCTAGCCAAGGTCTGAACACTGAGCAAAGGTAAGGCTTGTTGTCCCAAAATGCTGGAACGTCGGCCACAACCACTCGCTCCTAGGCTAATGTAGCCAAGGTGCCTTGTGCAAGGGTATTCCCTTTCTTTCATTAAGCCTTGCTCTGATGGAGTAATATAGTCCATTGTTTGGAGGAGGGTCTTGACAATGCTGATCCCATTTGTTACAATTGCTTAGTTGGCTACTTTGTTGGGAAGAAACTCCCATTTAAGTTAGTCGAGACGGCTCTTAAACACCTTTGGGGCCAACGCTTGTTAGAGGTCAAAGCTAATGACCAAAGGTTCTATTTTTTCCATATTTCTAATCTTGAGTTTAGGAGAAAGTTACTGGAGGGTGGGCCACTGACAGTGGCACGTGTGCCTCTAATCCTTCAACAATGGCACCCCATGCTAAAGTTGAAACAAGGAGATCATTCAATTCCAATTTGGATTAGACTAAAGAATCTACCTTATGGGCTGTGGTCTGCTAAGGGGATTAGCAAGGTAGCCAATGTCGTGAGAAGACCGCTCTATGTAGACCAACGCATGAAAAGCATTTGAAAATGATTTCATTTGCTAGGTTTGTGTCGAACTACCAGCCTCTAAACCCTGTTGTGATACTATTACGGTCTTCATCAATGGGCAACCCCATATAGTGAATGTTGAATATGAAAGGAAGCCTATTTCTTGCCATATTTGTGGTACTTTTGGCCATAGGTGCCCTACTTAAATCCCTTGCCTAGCTGAGTCTGAACCGGCGATCCTAGCTCATGTGTAGGCTTCTCAACTCCCTATTGCTAGGAAGGGTCAAGGACCCCTTCTTGCTGCATCCATACCAACAAAGGAGACTAGACCAGCCCCTGTTGAGGAATGGAAACAAGCTAGTAGAAATCAAAATTGCCGAACTGGAAACAAGATTAAGCAGATTGCTCCTGCACGGCTCGAACCTACTCCCTTATCCTCCTTTGACTTGGATGATGATCTGGATGAGGATATTGATGCTGCAAGTTGCTTCGAAGAGGCTGGTGATGGTCTTATTCACTCAAACCAAAAGAGAAATGATGCTGATTGTTCTAACTCAGGCTCGGCAAGTGTTGGTCCTCATTGGTCAGATCAGGAATGCTCTGCTACTACTGCAATATGTGCTGGTGCTGTTGTTGCTATGGGACATCCTAAGGTTGCTACTAATGCTACTGTTGCTGGCACTGTAGCTGCTGTTGCTGGCGCTGCTGTTGTTGCTAGTGTTGCTGATGCTAATACAGCTGCTGTTGCTGGAGCAAATGCTGTGCTGGTGTTGTAGGTGCTGCTACTGCTGCTGCTATGGGACATTCTCAGCCTATTGCTGCTGCCGATGCAATTGCTGCTGCTGTTACTACTTGCAGATGCCTTTGCTGATGTTCTTACTCTTACTTTGAAGCCTCTTGGTGCTGATGCTGTTGCCTCTTCTATTCAAAAAACATCATCCGCCGTTGCTGTCTACCCCACCTCAGAACATGCTAGAGCCATTTGGTCAGGCAATGAGAAGGGCACTATTGCTAGAATTCCCTTCACAGATACTGCTATTTGCCTAACACTAGAAGGTTCTAATGCTGTCCCTCTTGAGTCTAACTTTTCTGACCTTAAACTTACTGAGGTGAGAATTGAGCAAGCTAGTAAACTAGGGCCTTCCTCTATTACTCCTTTTGGAAAGGCAAAAATTTCTAAGCAAGGTAGTAAGTTTGGACCTTCACTTGGGAAAGCTTCTAAACTAGTTGCCACTAGAAGGCACCCAAAAAGAAAGTAGTCCGCCTTCTCTTCCTTTGTACATATTTCTTTATGTCTTTTGGCTTTTGGAACATCAGGGGTCTTATGAATCCTATTAAGCAAGCCGAGGTTAGACAATTTGTGCGCCTCAATAATCTATGTTGTATTGGCCTATTGGAAACAAAAGTGCCAGTTTCTAGCTTTCCCAATCTCTCTTTTGGCTTACTCCCTGGATGGAATTGGGTTTCTAATTATGAGTCCTCTCTTCATGGGCGGATTTGGGTTTGATGGAACCCGCTTTTGATATGCTTTTCTGCTCGAATTAGTACCAACCAAATCATTCATGGTGATGTAAAAATTTTGAACTTGGGGATTACACTTTATTTATCGGCTGTCTAGAGGGAGCATACTTTTGTTGCTCAAAGACCTCTTTGGAGTGAACTTATTAGTTTGAGCTCTTCTCTAAAGGAAAGTCCTTGGATGGTTGCCGGTGATTTCAATGCCATTCGGGATTCTTTGGATCGCTTGGGAAGCCCGGATATCTAGATTCCCGCCTTTGATGATTTCAAGAATTGTCTGGATCAAACTGAACTATTTGACTTGCGTTTTGTCGGCTTTCGATTTACCTAGTCCACCTCCTATGGCCCTTACAAGAAACAAAGGAAGATTGATCGAGTCCTGGTCAACAACTGTTGGTGCTCCGCTTTTTCCTTCTCTGAAGCATCCTTCTTAGCCTTGGGCCTATCTAACCATACTCCGATGGTTGTGAAAATTCTTACACCTAGTTCTAAGTGAACTCCCTTTAAATTCTTTAACTTATGGATGAGCCACCTGGACTTCCACATGCTAGTTTCTCAATCTTGGGAGGCCCAAGTATCAAGTTCTCCTATGTATAGACTCTATGCCAGACTCAAGCTCTTGAAGGGCCGGCTCAAGTGCCTTAATAGAGATGCTTACTCGAATATTTCTATGAGGGTAGCTGCGGCTAAAAGCATTCTCTTATCTACTCAAGAAACTCTTCACCTAGACCCTCAAAGTTGCTCTTTGGCGGCTGAGGAACATTCCCAACTCAAGGAATATTATGAACTTCGCTCTCTTGAGGAATCATTCTTTAGGCAAAAGTCTAGAATTCGCTGGCTAAAGAAAGTGGATCATAATACCAAGTTCTTCCATCACTCAGTCAACCACCGACACCTCCGAAATCGTATTATTTCTGTTATGGACAACTCAAGACAAATGATTTCAGAAATGGAGGAAGTATAGAGGGTGTTTGTCTCTTATTTTCAGGACCTCTTTGCTCCAGCTACTATGACCTTGAGGCCTTCTATACAGGAACTCACTAATGTCATCCACTCCCCTCTCAAGGAAGAACAAATTACCTTTCTATCCCAACCATTTCTTCCTTCGGAAATTCGAGATGCTATGTTCTCGATGGCTGAAAATAAAGTCCCTGGACCTGATGGCTATAATGTTGACTTCTTCAAAAAGAATTGGGATAAGGTTGACCGTTCAGTTATTGAGGTGGTTATGGATTTCCTTGTTTCTAGTTGTATGCTGAAGGAAATCAACAATACCATCATTGCCCTGGTGCCAAAAATTCCTAATGCGACATTGGTCTCCAATTTTCGCCCTATTGCCTGTTGTAATACAATCTACAAGTGTATCACCAAGATATTCTCATCTAGAATTGCCACGGTGCTCCCTTACTTGATCAGTTCGATTCAAACTGCATTTGTAAAAGGTAGGAGAATAAGTGACAACATCCATCTTGCCCAAGAACTCTTTAGCGGGTTTCATAATAAGCCTTATATCCCGAAGTGTGCCATCAAGGTGGATTTTAGGAAAGCTTATGATACTCTTGATTGGAACTTCCTAGAGTTGACTCTTTAAGCATTTGGATTTCCCTCTCATTTCACCAAACTCATTATGGTATGCGTCCATACCCCAAAATTTTCTATCTCCATAAATGGCGAACTCCATGGTTTCTTTGCAAGTGGACAAGGTATAAAGCAAGGTGACCCTATGTCCCCATACCTCTTCACCTTGATCATGGAAGTTTTTACTGGGATTCTTGACTCTCATACTCAGCACCTAGATTTTCGATACCACTAGCGATGCAAGGCTACACGGCTATCCCACCTATTCTTTGCTGATGATGTATTTCTCTTTTTTGAAGCGAAACTTGCTTCTATTTCTTGCCTTCAAAAATGGCTTACCTTATTCTCTAATTGGAGTGGATTGATCCCTAACACCAGTAAAAGTGAAGTCTTCATTTCAGGAGGTTCTGAAACCACTAATGAGCAGATTATACAAGCTCTTGGCTTCAACTGTGGTTCCCTCCTTATGCGATACTTGGGTGTACCCATCATCATATAAAGACTAAGCAAAGTGGACTCCAATGCCCTAGTTTGCCGGCTCACTGCTAGAGTCCAATCTTGGACCCACCATTTCCTTTCTTTTGCAGGCCAACTTCAACTCATTAGTCGGTGCTACATGCCATCCAAGCTTATTGGGCCTCCATTTTTTGGCTCCCATCGGCGGTAGTGGACAAGATAGAACAAACATACAGACAATTCCTTTAGAAGGGCCCAACTATAGGGCCAAGAGGTGCAAAGGTGTCTTGGGATGACGTTTGATTTCCCCATCAGGAAGGAGGCCTTGGTATAAGAAGGATCGGGGATAGCAACAAAGCAGTCATGGCAAAACACATTTGGTTGCTATTCAATGATAAAGAGTCGTTATGGTGCAAATGGATCCATGCTACTTATCTAAAGCAGAAGATTTTTTGGGATACTTCGACTCCTACCCATTGTTCTTGGGCTTGGCGAAAGATCCTTACTCTACAAGAGGACTTCCTACCCCACTTCAAATGGAAAATAGGAGATGGTGAATTGACATTGCTTTGGTTTGACCCATGGCTTGACCTTGGTCCTCTAAACTCATTGTTCTCAAACAGCTACATCTACCAATTGGACTGAACTAGACAAGCAAGAGTGAAGGACCTGTATTCCCCGGAAGGGACCCAGTTATTCCAAGAGCTGGTCTTGTGGCAAATACCAATTCCCCATCTCTCAATCGATCAAGACACCTTCGCATGGTTGGAGGGCTCCTTTGGAAAATTTTCAATAGTTTCGGCTTGGGCTACAATTCGGTGCAAATCCAACTCGTTTCATTAGTCCTCTTTTGTCTGGAACAAGGCTCAAACCCCTAGACATCAATTTCTTCTCTGGCTGATTACTAAAAATCGCCTCCCCACTTAGATATATCTCATGTCTTATGGCAAAATTCCTAATTTGATCTGCGCTTTGTGCAACTCTATATCGATTCAGTTAATCACCTCTTTTTTGCCTGCTACATCTCCAATTCTCTGGCTAATTATTTGGTTGCCAAGTGTAATCTCCCTTGGAGCAACTCCTCTTGGTCGAATAATCTACTTTGGGCTATCAATTTTTTGTCTGGGAAAGGATTTTACCGAGAGATAGCACTTTTCTCCTTTGGTTCTCTTTGCTATATTATTTGGAAAACTAGAAATGACATCATTTTCAATGGCCATAACCTTTGTATTCCCTCTATGAAGCAATACCTACATAAGGCGGTCAAGAATAAAGCTCTAACTTTCAAATCGGTTGATGACAACCCCATAAACAAAATGATGCAGCGTAGTTGGGGGATAGACCCTTAGATTTTTGGAGGGGAGCCGCCCATGTCTTAGTATAGGATGGCTTAGGTCCCTTTAGTTTCTTGGGCTTCTTGCCCTTTGTATATTTTTTTTTGGGACCGTGGTACCCTTCTACTCCAAGACATTTTGTCTAAATGAGTGTCTGTTGGTACCATGTCTCCTCCCCTCTGTTGTACAGTTCTCTGATTGTTTTATATAATCTTACCTTACCAAAAAAAATAAAAGTCAAGTTGCAAAATATCATTTCCAATTTACATACCCATCTATTTATATAAAATTCTCACCACATACACAGAGTCATAGCATGAAATTTGCAAAAGAAGATTTGCATGGAATCAAAATTAGCAACATAAAAAATAAGCAATCAGATTCCCACTCTCACTCATAAACCTTGAAATCTAGGCACTATACATGTAATTGCAAGAAGATTTTGCATAGATTGGATTATGAATTCATATACAGTAGCTTTTCATGCCACATGCAAGAAATCTAACAAACTTGCACGTAGAATTTAACATACCTAACCTCAAATCGAAAACCGATTCCCATTCCCAAATCAAATTGCACATTATCGAGCTTTAAGAGTGACTTGCATTCTCATTGATTTTCGTCTCGCCAAGTGCCTGAACACGTTGTTCTCTCAATTGCAATTAGTTGCATTCATTTGTCAATATTGCAATGGTATAATTTGGGACATCCTCGTTCATTTGAGACAGCTCCATCATTTCCTCCTTTTTTTTTCAATTCTTATTTTTTTTCTTTTAATATTGTTGATGCGATGCTTGTTATGCACCAAATCGGCAGCATGTGCCTTAAGAAAGTAATTAGAAAATGTCATGTTGGCATTTTTCATTGATTAAATTAGATGGAGTTAACTAAAGGACTTGATTACACTAATTTGACAAATTTTAGAACTTAGTTACACTTTTGAAAGTTTTAAAACTCAATTGTATTTTTATAATGAGTGTAAGACTTCACCACAAACATGTGACCAAGATGAGTATCTATTAATTATTAGATTTTCCAAAAATTCATTGTAATCCTCAACTTAAATTGGAATTTGCTCTTTAATAGTCATTGGGTTACTATGAGAATAATAACTTGTTAAAAATGGGTCCAAGAATAATTTATAATTATATGTTATTTGGTTTTTTGTGGTCCAAAATAGACTATTATTCTCATAATAATTCAAACACTGTCAAATAATTATTTCTCAATTAGAATTGAAAGTATGCTAAAATGATCATCAAAGTCAAATTAATAGGTAAGGCTCATACATTGTTGAGCCACCTGTTGTACATGTTGCGAGGTTTAGCCGCTTCTATTTATAGATAGATGGATAGATGCCAAGAGAGATAGATATGGGGGTACGCATTTTAGACAAAGAGAATAGCAGGTAAAACTAGCAATTGATTCAAATGGGTAATTAATACATGATCCTCCCCATATCATAGTTGCTACACAATAGCCTCCTTACAAGTACCACACTATGTAGCTAAACAACGAGGACAGACACACGACTAGAAAAGGAGCAACCCGTGATCTCATGATGGTTATACTTTGTGTATATATCTTTTGATTACTCTCATGCAATCGGATAAGAAGCTTGCGACGCGAGCCCACATAATCCTTGAGAACTTTCACCGCCTCTTTGAATCCTCATGTAACCGTTTTCGCCCCAGGTCTCACCCCATGAGTTCCGGATCTTCCAGAACTTTCCGTCCTCGCTCGTCCCATACCCGACCACGACGACTGCATGGTCCAGCTCCTCCCCGCAATCCCCATTGAACACCCCACCGCTATAGCTCCGGAATTCCTGCCCACTTGCTGCGATTCCGATCGACACTGGCTGCTGTGCAACTGCCTTCAGGAGCTCGTCCTCACCAGGCTGCAAGTCTGCAAAACTCTTGATCTGCGCGGCCTGTTGGGCTGCTTCCGTGGAGTCGCAGGTCCCGTCCGTCTCTTGGTACGGGTATGTATCCTCGGACGCAATTCCTTCGTTTTCAATGATGTACTGGAAAGCTTTGTTCGAAAGACCGCCCTCACAGCCATCGTTTTCGGTATCACAGTCGATTAGTTGTTGCTCGGACAGCACCGGCAGTTTACCCCTTTTGATATGCGTGATTCCTTCTACTGCTGCGACTGCTGAGAATGCCCAACAGGATCCTGCATTCAGAAAAATTGTCGACATTGTTAGTATTTTTCCTAATTTTGTTACCATTGATATCCGACTTCAAAACATGGCTAGGCTCCCAGACTTATTTCTAAATAGAAGGCAAAATTGATCCCACAATTGAACGCACACAGGACGTTTAGATTCTCACCACATTGGCCTTGGTCCTTGATCGGATTTACGGCGCCTTTCTCCACCCAATCGATGCTTTTGGGAACATCCCCAGTTGGATATCGTTGGCTCAACGATGCATTTCTGGGGGACTTCAGCTGCTTAGATGGCAAGTATCCTGTGTGCCTCCGAACGAACTCATCGTCGGTCAAATCCGAGAATTGATTGATGCCCAACTTGAAAGTCCGATTCCCAGATGCATTGAATTCTTCAATGAACCGCAAGTTTTTCTTGAAAATCGCCCGGTGTTTCTCCTTCTCCTCTGGGTGCTTGTAGGTTCGACCGTATTGGGCCATCCATTGCTCGTGCTGCTCAGCAATGTTGGATTCATGCAATGTGCGGACCGACATCGCATGCCATGCCCAAGTGTTAAGAATTACAACAAGGGAGATGATGAATTCACTCTTGAGGGAAAAAGCCATTGAACAATTATATGTGTGAGTGTGTTTCTCAGTGAATCACTCAGAAGTAGATGATGAGATACCTGCCCTGGACAAGAATATATATTGAGAGTCCTGCTTGTGATGGCCGTACTCTACAAGCCATGCAAAAGGTTTACGTTAATTGCGGAGATGAGAGTAACAAAGCCATGCATGTCTGAACATGCAAAACTTTAGAGAGCCGTGGAGAGCACGGATGCTGTACTCTATTTTGTCAGATTGCCTCAATCAACTCACACCGTGTTATTCTTCCTCAATAATCACCTCCGTGATGTCTTCAGTGGGATCTATGCCTGGCAAGTCGTGCCGTTTTCAGCACTCGATTTCCTTTTTGTGCCGTTTTAAGTTCTACACTTCTCCTTTTGCAACTGTCATGAAAATGAGGGCCATCATGATGGATTATGCACTGTCTTTTGATACATGCTTTCGTGTAGAAACGTATGTTTACTGGTAAGTCTAGTCGACTAAGTGTAGGCATTTATCTGCTATAATATTATTATATGATCCCACATTAATTTAATATTTTTTTGTCCTAAAATAGGTGGGGCCTTTAAAGGCAACCCAAGAATAGCGGGCGCGAAAAAGATTTTATTTGCGATGATGGAGGAGACTGGATATGTGGCTTTGCTCGTCTAATTGATATTTGTTCTTTAGAACAATTCGAAATTTAGGCTCCTTAGCATCATTTTGCAAGGGGAAAATTTCAAAAAAGGACCTGAAGTGAACCTATTTTCTCAAATAAGGATCCAAAGTGGCCAGTATCTCAAATAAGGACCCGAAATAGCTAAACCAATTTCAAATAAGAATCTCAAATCGCAGGGCAGCTAAATGTTTGTTGGCCGGTGAACGTGTGGCATTTCTGATGACCAGAATAAGGGCAATTTTGTCAAAAAAATTGATAAAATTTAACAAATCCTAAAAACAAAACCCCCAAACTCTTCACATTCTCACGTTTTCTTCTTCTCCTTTCACATGGTAGAGCCTGTCACGATCGACAAAGCTGAGCTTGCACGTCGCAGAGGCCAAGCTTGCTGCCATCGGCAATGCCACAATGCAGCTCGGTATTACCGCAAGTTGAGTTAACTCCATAGAGTGAATTTGGAATGAAGTTAATTGCGGTCATCTTGTGCGGAGGCTACTTTTAAAGAAACCTCTGCTGAAAAGTTCAATTGCTCTCCCTCCTTTCTCGATCTCTTTGCTGCCGTCCGAGAGATGTGAATGGAATTGCTTCACTTGCGGGGTGATTGGTTCTTGGACTTCATTCTAGACCCATTAACTTGTGATTAGTCTACCCTGAGGCGAAGCTATTTCCACCTTCCATAGGACACTTTGACATCGAATGGCATATCTTCTATTCTCTAATTGTTTTGTATTGGGTTTTAATTTCTGGGTTATGGGTACAACCCATCTTCGTTTCCACTTCGATGAGGAACATATTTTGAGTAATTGGTGGTTTTGGGGAAGTAATTTGTGCAGGAGAAATACAACTTTTACTCAGGTTGCTGTATTGGTACTTCATAGATAGTTGCTTCTCCTAGTGTTTGCCTTGCACCGCTTTTGGAGTCTGTTTGTTTCCTATCCACATTATGGTTTCCAAGGTTTTCATGCCATTTGAACATCCTTTTACGTTGAACCTTTTGGAATAGAAATATCAGGAAGGGAAGACCAATGAAAAGAACGAAGAATGTCAGGAAGATGAAGGCAATAGCAAAGGCCATATCAAAGAATGAGCAGAGCGTGGAGAAAGTTTCAAAGAACGATAGCAAAACCGTGAGAACCCATTCTGCAAAAACACTCTATGACTAACGTAGCTAATCTTTGGTCCACACTCTTTTTTTGATGAAGAGGGAGGAGAATCATTATAGGAGTTTCAGTTTCTTAGTTCAAGAGTTTGGAGGTTTTGTTTTTAGGGTTTGTTAAATTCTATCGATTTTTTTGACAAAATTACCCTTATTCTGGCCACTAGAAATGCCACACGGTCATCGGCCGGCAAACATTTGACTGCCCGGTGATTTGAAGTCCTTATTTGAGATTAGTTTAGCCACTTCGGGTTCTCATTTAAAATAACGGCCACTTTGGATCCTTATTTAAGAAAATAGGCTCATTTTGGGCCCTTTTTTGAAATTTTCCCTTTTGCAAGTAGTGGTATCGACAATTTAATTATCCTAAATGGATTTCTAGTGTGTCGTTGGTATGCTTAATGGCCCCAAAGAAAATCTATATATGCATAATACGCTTTTATGAAGCAATAGTTGTGCATAATATCTTGCCAAACACGGAATTCTCTCATCAAATGATGCCTTAGTTTAATATTTCATTTTTAACGCGTTGAGCTCTCTTTTTGTCACAAATGACAAAATATTATTATCTGCTCGTGGTAGGTATCAAAATTGAGTAGCATTGCTATGTGATCTGAAAACTAATGTTATAGATTGTGGCCGATTTTATTATTTAAATTTATTTGTAATAGATAGGAAAGCAAACCAAAATTAAAAGCAACACAAATGATCCAAGGTCTTCACCTCGTTTTTTTTTTTTTTTTTTGGTCATAAATATAGAACTTGCATTAGTGATCTGAAAATAAAAGATTACATGAGAATTCAAAGTCTGAGCATAAAATTAGCTCCAGTGATTGAAATGGTTGTGCAATCCAATTGGACGAGAGACTATTTGCACTATGGGCTCTTGCAACCCAGTCGACAGCCTGATTTTGTTCTCTTTAGATAAATTGCAACCAACATCTCCCATTCAGGCCATAAGAGAAATACAGTCTTCAATTACTGTCCACGTAGCCCAGGGAGCGTCGGCTCGGCCTTGCATACACTGAACAGCTGATAAGCTATCTGATAAGAGAATGGTTCACAAATCAGTTTGAAGACTTCCTTAAGCTTGTGTTGCTATTGCTTGTAGTTCCCCTTTTTGACTTAAGAATAGCAAGGCCTCATGGATAGCTAGGGTTTTGGCAATTAAAGCTGAAGGGGCTGAAATTTTTCTTACAAACCTGTCAATCAGTACATTCGAGGCTTCCTTAATAACTTCAATATTTAAACTTCTTGCAAAAAAAAAGCCTCCTAATATTTTTAAGTTGCAAAACAAGTTTGATTAACATGGGTAAATCTTTTAGATCTGCAGTAAGTTTTCTTTGGTAACTTTGAACAAGCTTTTGCAGACCAAATGATGTTCAATTTTGATGATCTTTATACCAAGTTAAAGATGTGAAGTCTAGTTTAATTCACCTGAAGACAGCTTTTCCTGATTCATTTTATACTTTTCTGAAATATTGAAGAACTTCATCAAAAAAAAAAAAAAAGAAATATTGAAGAACACCTAAAGGTCGGGTCAGGTTAGATTACGAGTTTCCAGAATTCTCTACATCTTCAACCTCGTTCAACCTATGTTCATATCATCAATTTTCCAGATTATGAACATCTTTAAACTCGATCCTATGAACATTTAAACTATATACACACAAAATTCAGCCATCATCAACATCATGAATTCATAATCCTAAGAATCATTAATGAAAATCCCTCTTACTCTAGATTAAGAATAATTAATGAAAATCCCTCTTACTCTAGATTCAACTTACATGCAACTCCCATCATCCTAAGGCTAATTAACACTCAAATCAATCTCATGCATTTCATAGGAATCTCAGCCAAACTTGAATTAACTAAGGATTGAACATGCAAAACTACAATTGAACATAAGCTGGACCTAACTCCTAAAGATCATCAGCTAAACATGTAAGTCCTAGTTCAATCAACATGCAATTGGCTTAAATCTAGTTTAATGTTCATCTAAGATGGCTCGGCTATCATGTAGTTGTAGTCTAAGATTGACCTAAACATGTAATTACTTTGATTTTCTAGAAATCGAGCTTATCCTAAAAACTTCTAATTAAACAGTTTCATTACATCCTACCTTGATTATCAACTATAGATTGAAGTTGTACTTCAATTTTTTTACTATAGTTTCGTCAAGGATCATTGGATGATACCATGAAATTGTTAAAAGAGAGATTGATGCTCCTACCTTATATGATGATCCGTGAGCAAGCAATGAATATTAAGTGCAATCTAGCAAATCCGACGGCAGGAACCACAAACGAAGTACACCATTTGGTGAAGGACACTTTGATCAAGGTGATCGCAAGGCAAGCTCGGCAAATTGGCCCCAGAGGACAGCTAGGAATTATCCGGAGCTTTCGCTAGTGAAAGACGCCAAGAGGGGGAGCCAAGGGAGAGAGAGAATTTCTAGAGGGAATTTTTTTTGTCAATTTTTTGATAAATTTTTTTGTCAAATTTTCAGTAAATTTTTTGTTCTAAGAGCACTTAAATTTGGATCTAGGCTTTGAAAGGGAAAATTGGAGGGAAGCTTTGAATTCATAGTTAATCTTGGCCCTCCACCTCATCCTTTGATTCATCCCTTAGTGGCTATTGGCTCTTATTTGAGCACATGGATCACCTTGGGTGGCTTGGATGGAAAAGGTAAATGGATGGCTATGATTTGCTCACACGGATCAATAATATGAAATTAGTGATATGGAATTAACTCTTGAAAAATTTGGAAATAAAATGGGTAGAGGCCAACCATGGGCTAGACTTTTGGGCCAAGTCAATTTTGGTCAAACTGGGTCAACCTAAGGCTTTCCGATTGTCTTATTCCTCTCTAAATTGCTCTATGGGCCTTTGAATTGTTCGGTCCATTCGGCTGAATCCGGCTAGGTCAAATAGGTTGACCCAACTCGACTCTATTGGTCTTAATTTGTCATTTCTGCTTAATTTTACAATTTATTATGATTATCCCGATTATGCTAAAATAATATTGAAACTAAATTAATTTTTTCGTGAGAGGTTAATCGCATCCCTAAATTTGTGCTTGAACATTGGCTGGCAAGTTTAGGCTCAAATTGTTGAAATTGGGCTGGAAACATTGTATTGCCATGGTCCCTAGATCAAGTGTAAAAAGAAAAAAATCAAATCATTTTTAAAAAAAAATTATCTTCTCTTTTTTTTTGTAAATTTCTATATATTTATATATGCAAAATAGATGGACATTTAAAATAGAATAACCAAAAATTCAGGTGTCAACAATGAAAACATCACAAAAAGTAGATTCAATCAATTCGTAAGAGGATCGAAATGCATGATTTTTATAGTACTTTGGTAAATGGCAGCGCTTAAGAATGGATAAATACATGTAATGGTGTGAACACATGGACCTATTTTCAATTTCACCGTGTTATTCGGACTGTCAGAGCAACCAAGGTGACAAAAGTGGTGAATGGTATACGTCAATGCTGGTCCTAGTGTTCTTGATTATTGCACAAACCACAAAATAATTCAGGACAGTGGAGTCTCGTGATCCAGGCTGTGACCTCGTAAAAAACAACTGCTGGCTTCCTCTAATTTTAAGTGCTTTGTACATTTCACGCTCCTCTAACTCCATCCCGTGATCAACGACGGTTGTGAGAATTGACTGAGCCAAACATCTTTAGCGGCTGTGGAACAGGGTTAGGTGCTGTCAGTAGTAATTGAAAACTTCTCGGATCATTTGTGAGAATCAAAGAAAGACCATCAAGGTAATTTCCTAATCCGTTCGCTTATCTGAATATAAAGTTGCCTAATTAGCAATGCATTTACTGCTAATGTAATTTCCTTTGAGATATTTGGCATATTCTAATTGAGTGAGGTCGTTGTGTCGTGATAAAAAATCTCAATAATAAAAAATATTGAGGTTTTTGATTGTTTTGATTTTCTATTTTGGGTTGCGGAAAATTGTATGCTTTATATGGTCGGTTGCATCATGTGTTGATTTTTTAAGTAAACTTACAAAAATGCATGAAAAAAAATCTGCTACATAATAGGGTAGATTAATGTGTTTTATGTCGGACTAGTCTTATAGTCTACATTGCATATGACGTAGAAGCTTAGGAAATTTCATTAGTTATAAAAAAAGAAAACATAAAACCAGAAAAAAGGATTAAGAGTCTAATCATAGGAATATACAAATTCTAGGAAAGTTTCGTATTGTTTCAGTATGTTCAACAGATGTGCCTATGATTGATAGTGTTGTTACACTAGCATGATCACTAATGTGCTGTTATGTCCATCTAACTTGTTAGTTACTCAGTCTTAGTACTCCACTATTTTCCGCTTGAGCTCGATCCGGATGACCATTACTATGATGAAGAGGAATCGTATTGTGGCAGAAAACAAAGAAGCTGAGAATTTGGCAAAGCGTCTTGAAGTGTTGAGATTGTTGGTTTCGGTACTACATGTGTTTGGAGCTGAAGCAGTGGCTATTTCTGGTTAATTTTCTTCTTCGTAGTTCACGTGCTTTGAAGAAGATGGCCATCAAGGCTGAGATGTACAAAGCTAAGAAATGGATATCTTCGAAGTCAGTTGATCACCAAAAATTTGCTTGAAGTGGCACGAGGTTTATGCTAGGTTGTACATTTGTCGCGAGCGTTGGAAGCAATGGCAAAATCTCTTCAGTATTATGGCAATTTCGGCAGTCATGAACCATCGCCCCAGATCGCAGAAGCGCACGAACCCTTTTCTCTCTACCTGTCAGCCTCACATTGACCGCCCTTCGGCTTCATTTGCAAATGCGAGGAAATGATCAGCGGAGATGAAGATGAGCATGGAGAACGAGGAAAACGGAAGTTTGAGTGAAGGAGAAACTTTTGGCCTGGGACATCAAACGTTTGGCCTCACGGCATGACGGATACTATGAATAACTCCTCATTCCACTAAAGATATATTCCAAGAGGATAAAATGAATTTGTATCGGAGCAAATCCTACATTGTTCTTGTTGGAATATTTATATAATAAATTATGCATTTATCTAATAACTTAAATTTTTTTAATAGTCAACAGTGATTCCCACAAAATCTAGCATGGTAGTAAATTTGGAAATTCTGAGTTCGAATCTTTCTAGAACACTATTTGTCTCCTCAATTAAAATTTCTATGTTTAGTATTAGGCAAAAGGCTAGACTAAGTGTGAGGAAGAGTATTAGAATATTTAAATAATAAACCACACATTCATCTAATAGTTCAAGTTTTTAGAATATTTGATAGTGGTTGTTAGTTCTAATTCATTTGTGCGTGTCCCTTATCTTTTCTTGTTTATGCAATTTCATCCTTTAAGTTCTCATTTCCTCCAATCGAGTCCTCTTACTAGTGCGACTTGCATAATCGAATTTTTTTCAGAAGCAAGACTTAAGTAGAAAGTTTTTCTTTTTGGTCAAAAACTTAAGTAGAGAGTTGGAAAAGCAAAAAATGAGAAAAAAGTTCCAAAAAATGAATAATAAGGAAAAAGAAACGAATCTGATTTCTTCAGATTGTTCCAAAAGTATATGGTTTCATGTATTAAAATGACCAAATCTAATTACTTCATATTGCTCTCCGGAGACTCTGCAAAAGCTTAGTATTTCATATTATTCTTTTGGAGTTGTGATTACAAACATCTATAGCACCACGGACCAAAGTCCAAAACCACCACCAACCCTACTCGGCCAGTGCCATCTTTGGCCCTTATTTGAAGGTTATTTGTATTAGTTTCTTAAATTAAGAAAACAAAATAAAGGTCTCATAAACAAATTAATCTAATCTCGATCTATTTAATCCAATTCAAAAACATTTTACAATGTAGTCGATGAATAAAAGTGACTTACTAAAACCAAAGAAGGAAGTGATTTGCTTGGTAGAATTTAAGTACAAATGGACATAGATGTAAGGAAAAAAAACTTGTGAAGGAATGACCGTATAGATGTGTGTGTGTGTGTGTGAGAGAGAGAGAGAGAGAGAGAGAGAGAGTAACCGTTGTAGCTACTTGGGGAGTGAGGTAAACATCGGTGAGAGAGATGTGCGGACGGAGAAGGACAAAAAGAAAGACAGAAAATAAAGGAAAAAAAGGAAAAAAATTATTTTACGTGGTTACATGGCATAAAATTCTTATACCGAGACAAATTACGAGCACTTATTTCGAAGAAAGATGGTGCGTTTCCCTGCTTCCTCTATATTTAAGCAATATAATGAGACTGTTGAACAACCATATAATTATGCCCTCATTTTAAATTCCAAAGGATGGTCAAAGTCAGTAAATGAGAATGGTTCATATAATCTATTAACTGGGACACACCATTGCAGTGATGTTCTGGTAAATATAGCTGTCTTGCAAACCACGGATTTTTGGAGGTGAAGTTACTAATGCTTTACTAATTTTTCTTTGAGCGAGTTACCACCATTTATTTGATTGTTTCAAAATTACCACCGATTTTACTTATTCACCAATATTGATTTGTGGAGCTTACATGTGTTATGTTTACTAAATTTTTGTAGGGAATTACCACCTCTATGGCTTACAACTTTTAACTTCACCGATATCTTTGGGTTGTTCTATACTTTCGCTTCAACATAAAACTCTTGTATGAATTTTCATGGTCTATTTTTTTCCCTTAACCTTTTTGTTTAGATGCATGCTTGGTACATCTCTTGCTTCATAACCCAGTACTTGAGCTTGTTCTTTCAAACTGACACTTGGAACAGAGAAACATTGTCAATAATCTAGATTGGCTACTTCATTTACTGCTCATATCATAACGAAACAGATCCTAATTCACCACGTTTGAATTTTATGTCACAAAGTCGGAGTAGTAATTGCTGAGTTCTCAACAAGCTTAGGAAACATAATATGTTAGACCACGGCAGCATCAGACAGATGAAAAATCACACTAAAAACACAAGCCATACGCCACAATTTAGCAGTCACATGCTCTCATGTATTCAAGAAGAGACAATAGCAACTCTTAAAAAAGAAAAGAGATTTGTTTATCCAGTACATTGCCCATGGCATATCTGAAAGCATAATTTCATCGTAGTTAAAATATCATACTTCTCTGAAGATACTATATTTCTGGATTTAAACATGATATCATTAAAGACATCAAAGGATCTCACTGCAGTGAAAAAAGGTGGGGAAGAAGAGATGAAGAAATAGGGAGGACAGTTGAGTGCCTGTCACTCCAATGACTTGTTGTCTAGTTGAGTGCCTATTGGTGCCACGTCTCACGTTTGTTGTACATTGTTGGTCGTTATTATATATACTTACCTTACCAAAAAAAAAAAAAGAAACAAGGAGGACAGCGAAAAAGGAGGAAGAAACTAATTTTAGCTTAACTTGCAGCACTTCCCATAAGTGTATAATTTTTAGGGCAGATAGAGGATATTGAAATGTGTAACAAGTCGCAAAGAATTTAAGAAAATGCAAACAAAGTGGGGAAAGAGACAAATTAATATAAAGCTCACTTCTTGACGCTTTTGGAATTACCCCTTTCTCCCATTTAGACTAAGGACAGAACAGATGGAAAATTAGTTCCATAAACCTCCATTAATTTTCATGGTTTCATGTTGCAATATTCAAAGTGCGACAACATACAGAATCACTCCGAAACCACATCCATCAGTAATCAGCCTAAGGAATCGTGGTATACTTTAGCTATCAATTGTTATAGTTCTCAATTTCAAAGTGGATCTATGTAGATACAAAATCAGCAAGAAGAGCAAGTTCAAAAATTGACATAATGCATGCCTCAGAGCTACTTGAATGCAACGACTGTATTGAGCCACAGCCACCAAATTTGTCGTTTGCACAGCCATAATATACTTCCTTTATACCTAAAAGGGCAAGAGTCATCTAATCATTCATGAATAAACATAGTTTAGGAAAGTCTAATTATATTTCAATATGATCAACAGATGTACCAATGATCCGTAATGCTACAGCACGCATTGTTCACGTGTCACATAAAGGGAGCATGCTAAAAATCCTCTGCAACTTCTGCAGCCAAAAATTCAGTCCTCTGCCACTGTTCAAGAAGAACATAAAGAGCTTCCATCTCTGCAGTTCTTGTTGCCTATGAAAGCTCAAGGAGAAAAACAAAGTAAGCAAATCAAACTTAAGGGCTTTGTCAGGGAGACAATTGCTCTTAGTGTATTTTCAACATAATTAAGAGATGCATTTCACGAAAAGGTTTTCTCCTTCAAATTAACCGATTGAGAGTATATATAAGATTGATCGAGGCGTACACCACATGAAGTTAACAAGTTTTGCTTGCTTGAAGTTGCTAAGAATCCCACATGGAAAAAGAGGCTTTTTATTGTGTGAGCCATCCCCACCTTTTCTAACAGTATTATTATCCATGCCCTTGTACCAAGGGCCAAATATTTTACACACCAACTATTCGTTACTACCCATAAATCCATTCATAGTAGTGTACTGTCACCGTAAGACCATAAATGATTGCAGAAATAGACTATTAGATAAACAATGATCTCTACCAGAAACCAGGCTTAAACTATTTGTGTCATTTTACGATGAAATATGCCCAAGGAACAGGTTCTTACATCGGAATTAAAATGGCCACAATGCATTTTTATACCATTTAAGTATACCGAAAATCTAGCCAACATGCCGACTAAGAAATCAATGTTAGTAACTTCACAATAGCAGATAAAGACCATAATATGGCTCCAAACAGAGCACAGTGGCAAATGAAAAACGTAAAACATCATACATAATAAGGCAAGCTTATTGTTATTGTTAGCCATAGCCATATTTCATGAAGAGTAATGGGAACAAAACCCTTTGCAGTCTAATAGTCCATGGAAAATTCCACATATTGACAGATTTTATCAGATATATTATTTTATCATCTATTAAAGAAATATTAAGGGAGAAACATAAAATGATCAACAAGAAACTAGGAGTGGATAATTCGAGGGTATCAATTCAGTACAATAACAAAGTTCTGTTGGCCAAAATTTATTTGAGGGGGTGGCGAAGCAATGATAGACATACATTTCGTGTCCCCCTAGTCCTGTTTCTTCCTACCGCAATTACGTTCCCATCCTCAACAACCACACAGCTGTTCAATCAAAGAGTACAATCTGAAATCATTCACTAATTTCGTGGCTCAGTTTTTTGCCTGAAATGGAGACCCAAAGAAAACCCATGTACACCCTCCTTCCCATTATTTAACTCTCCCTCGCTTGTTTTTCCTTTGAACCTAGACTTCACCTACTTCGTACAATAAATTGCCACCTATGAAAGAAAGAAAGAAAAGCTATACCTTCTAGGGATTATTGCTGATTTTGCAGTGTGTAATGGTGATTACCAATGGCTTCACTGCCAAGCATCTGCAGACTAAACTTACGAAGAAACACTTATTCAATTTCTCTCGAACTAATTCAGCAACACATACTTCAAGTTCCCAGGCAATTGTATCATCATAGGATCAAATTCAAAATCTCAAGTACTACATCAACTAATGCAATTTGGATGTGTCATGCATTACCTGATCTATGGCAAGGTGCATGAAGCCCAGAACCTCTGCAGAGAATTGTTCACCCGAAGCTATATCATCAGTTTCCATGGTTTCGGTCAGCAGTTGGAGTCTGTCATCTCAAATTGCCGTTCTTCATTGCCATCGGTTTGCTAGGGACTCTGTTTCAAGAAGGCAAACTACTTCTGTTCGTTGCCTCCATTGGTAGGTGGCGATCTTACATTAGTCAAAGCTTGGTGGTGTCAGATGGAAGATGAGCAAAGATGATGCTGAAAGTAGCGTTGGTGGCGTTCGCAGTTAGCCGATGGCGGAGAACTGAGAATCTAGCAACAAAAAAGAAAAGATATATTATACTTGTGTTTTAATACCCAAAGAAAGAAGATGGGAAAGCAAAACTAAAAATAAGATCAGCTGAGTTCACTTACCTACGAATTGCTTCCTTAGCATGTTTTGATCATTCTAACAACAAAAGCTGCAAGCCAACACTACCATTCTCATCTTTGCCAATCGAATTGGAAGCAAGCATAGTCTTGGTTTGCATCCCTCGGGGACAATAAGCTTATGATTTCTCTTCGGTACTATTTGACTTTTTCCTCAGGACACATTTGACAATCTTGCAAGTCCTTTCGTAGATCTGTTGTGATCGAACCATCTTCATGCATAAGTGAAATCTTGGCTTCCGAATTTGTTGAATCAAGAACAACCTCATAGAGTAAATCTGGATCTATTAGTTGATTATCTCGAGCACTACCTTTAAATCATCATCTAATTGCCTACATATTATTCGGAATCCCCACTTTTCACATTTTTACCCGATATGGTAATGCTAAATTGTACATAACTCCCATCAATTTGACCAAAATCAACTTCTCCCCACAGCTGACGAGGCATGAAATATTGAAGCCAAATACGATCCAAATCCGAGAAAAAGTTATCGAAAGTTGGTACCCAATAACCCCAACTTTCACCATTAACACATGCTACAAGCTCAAAAGGCTGTCCCTCTTTCTTCTCATCATTTCCAAGAGCAACATAGAGAGCAAATCCAAGAAACTTGCCATATAAGTCCTTTGAAGCCATGAAAGATACGGAATCCTCTTGAGCAAGAAGGACCCACTTTGGCATATCTTCTTTAGGGAGAGTAATTAGGTAATGAGGGTAACGAAGAGGACCCTGTTATAAGGGTAGACCATTAGAAAGTACCGAACCTATTATCAGCACCCAAATAGGAAATTCAATTTCAATTTAGTAAGTAATCCTAGTGAATTCCACTTTGAATTGGCGCTTTATAAATCCAAATAACCCTTTCTTCACTAATACACAAGTCTCATGTGATAAAATTAATTCCCATAAAAGGACAATAGCCACCTCCATTACAATGCATTTGGCAACCTCTGACTATTCAAGCCAATGACATACATGCAACATTTTCCTTTTTCTTGGTATTGATAGTCTCAAATCAATGCCATTTACTGATCATTTACGCCAAGACATAGACTATATGGTGACATTTTTCTTTCTAACTTTTGTAATGTATTGGTTTTCATTTTGTTATATCCACATGATAACTGATTTAAAGGACGCCATTTGAAATAAATGTTTACCATCTGATCTAGCCTTATCAATTAATGCACATCTAAACAAGATTAATTAATAAATTTTTTTCTTGGCTACATAATAACTATACTACTTATGTAAATTACCAATTTATAAATAATTAATTGCTATGTAAGTTAATTATGCCCCTATGTTTCCTAACTTTATTTGTTTTTAATTAATAGTTAATGGTAAAAAAAAGTAAATGACAAAGTTTGTGTATAACTATAGAAATGAATTTTTTAAGTTATAGTCCTAGACAACATAAATGTTGTCTATTTAATTGACACTGCTTTTATTTCCTTTAGCGAAAGATATGCTGAGGGAGGAAAACGGAGCCAATGAATGTCTGACACACGAAATAGGCATAGCATACTATTCTATCCAATTTTGCATTATTGATATGCCTAAGGAGAGACTGTCTCATTTGGTGGAGATTAGTTGGGTACTCAAAAAACTCTAGAATACCTCATTAATCTAAAAGAGAAAAATTATTGCATTTTTTTTATAATTTCTATTGTTCGAATCCGCATTGATATAAAAAGTTTGACCTCACTTCATATTTGTTTGCTTTTCTTAAGCCTCCACTTGCATTTTCTGCTATGGCAATATACAAGCACATACAAAATGTAGCATATACTCCAGATCGATATAAGAGAGAGAGACACTAACCGGGTAAAGTGAGGAAATATCGGGCAAGGTCATCCCTCTACAGACAAAATCATGAAATGAAGTTAAATCTCCAATATTTTTCATAGATTCACAATCATCCGCCAGGAGACGATTCAAAAATGGTGGAAGCTCGGGAATCTCTTGTAATTGATGGCTTTCTCTAACATTCAAATAGAGCAAATGATCACGCTTATTGATAGATGTAGGGAGGCTAATAATATTATTCCCTCCAAGTGATAAAGAGTCCAAGAAGGGAAAACAGGAAAGATTCTCGAGAAACTTTACTTCAGACAAATTACATCCTTGAAGGTCCAACGAACGTAAACTTGAAAGTCCAGTCTTCATGTAGTGATCAGCTGAATCCTCATACTTTGGAAACCCGATTAAATTTGTGCAAGAACTAACTCCCAAGTTTATAAGGTTTTGTAACTTGTAAATGCTAGACGGAAGACTTACTAAGTTCTTGCAATCACCTACATGCATTCTCTTCAAAGAGACAAGATTTTCTATTGATGTAGGAAGTTCTTTAATAGCAGTCCCTTGCAAAGCAAGCTCTTTCAGGCCTTCAAGTTTATGCGGAATATCAGGGAACCTTTCAAATTTTGTGCAATTTTCAAGATTGAGAGCTTGAAGATTTTTTGACCTGAGCACATTTGGGAAAACACTAAGTTCAGAGCACCCAATTAAATTCAACACTTGTAACTTGTCATGACATGCAATTGAATCGTGGGCTTCTACCAAGTTTTTGCAATTCTCAAGATCCAATTCCTCAAGATTTGGAGTGCATGAGAGGTCAGGCATACGAACCAGCGACTCACAGTAACTTAAAGTAATGTACTTCAAATTTTGGAAGTCCTGTATAAACAGCAAAAACAATTATTGATAAACATTCTAAAATGGAAAAAAAAAGAGGCGTGTTTGTATGATGATGTTGCTTCCTTGAATTTAAATGGTGGGATTCCCGTTTGAGAAGAGGTTGCTACTAAAGCATATCCGGTATTGATCTTTCAAGAAATTACTATATTTTAGGTCGTCAAGCATAACTATTAAGCAATTTGTTTATTTAATGTAGAGGTGATCTGCTACAGAGTCCACAAATAGGCATGCGCTAGTTGTTGTACAAACCAGGGAGTCATTCACTACCGGATGTCATTCACGCTATCCATGGTTCTATAATATTCATCTCTAATAATATCATAATTAATTTGTAGGGGCATGGCTTGATTGAGGATTATAAAATTGGCTACACAACACATAGGGGACATTGGGTTTCTCCGGTAAAGGATATGTCATAATTACATATCCTTAACTGTTATATAATCTATATTGGGCTGGTGCATATGTAGGTCATAACACTTTTCTTGTGGAAGGAAGCAAGGAGCTTCGGTAGATCAGGCAACTGGGAAGCATTAAAATAATTCATAAATAAAATTGTGTTAGACAATTATTTAAAAAATTAAAATTAATAGCACTAAAAATCCCAAATTAGTATAGAGAATTATTCCAAATTAATTTTTATTTTATTAAAAATCCTAAACTCTTATGATTTTACCGATATCATTGAATATATATATAGGTACTTTACCTCAAAATTTTCTTTTGATAAAAAAATTTCAAACTGTACTCCATAACCCAAATCTACCTCCCATTATAAGCAGATCGAAAATTAGTTTAGAATAAAATTGTACCACATGTCATGCATGTGGCAATCGTGGCAAAAAATTCAAGTGAAGTGTCACGTGGTGAGAATGCAAATGTGGGTCACATAACAAAACTATGCCACTGCGTCATGCCATGTGACAACCATAGAAGCATATAGTGAAGTGTCACATGGCGAGTGCAGATGCGAGCCACATGATAAAACCATGCCATGCGTCATGCCATGTGACAACCATAGAAGCATGGCTAGTGCGGGTGTGAGCCACATGACAAAACTATGCCACACATCATGCCATGCGACAACCTTAAAAGCGTATAGTGAAGTGCCACATGACGAGTGTGGATGTGGGCCACGTGACAAAACTATTCCACAGGTCATATCACGTGGCAATCACAAAACTAAAGTGAGGTACCCTGTGTAGGAACAAAGACTCTGTTAGTTCTGGTTTTAACTATATATAATAAATGAATGGGGAATATAAATACTATCGTAATGAATTTGCGTAAATTTAATAAATTTTTTTTTTTCAAGTCAAGACAACGAAGCCAACTTTGAAAAACATCGGAAATATGATAATAATTTCATATACTCAATGCAAAATATGGCCTTGACTTTCTATTAAGAAACTAGCAGTATACCCCCACTGGATCATTTATATTGATTGAGTTGTGCACACATTACACTCATTAGTGGCAAAGTCCTTCACAAAATACTCTATTATATCCACTTAGAAGTGTTGCTCCTTGAGAAATGATTCCACAATGCCTTCTTTTTACAGGATGGTGCATTCAAACCTTTGACTAAGCTAATTTTATTGATGCTGGACAAATCGCTGTTGTTAGATATGTGCATTGACAAGGCTCTATCACTTTATGTTTACGTGGCCTATCACTCAATCAACCACTGCTTAGTGTCTCTACTTCTATATTAATGTTGACGGGTAGGTTCGTCATATTTTTGTACCTTTTATTCGAGCACTACACAATTTTTCTGTAAAATAAATATGTTCATATGTAAATAATCAACATCAAATTCCATTTTGAATTTCTCTACTAGGTAGATTTGATCTGATTTTGAAATATATCCATGTGGATAGTTAGAGATTTTAGGTTTAGAAAGTGTGCAAACTTTATCTATACTATTATATAAGGTAAAGATGATATTATAATTTATAAGATTTCAATTTTTTTCTATATTCAATCCATCAATTATCCTCAATTACAATTACTTATTTTAAAGATATTACACCATGGATAGAGATGTGAAATTGATTATTTTGTATTTTTATTACTCACATTTCAATATGAAAAGTCGAATTTTCTAATGATGTAATGACCATAAAAAGAACTTCAAATCTTGAAATATCTTTCTCTTTTTACATATATGTATAAAACTTCTTTGTATAGTGTATTTTTTAACAAAAATTGTTTCCATTGTGAATTTTCTGATAGACTTGTTCGCATTATTTTTTAAATGTCGATTTTGCTGCACGTAAAAATATTTCATCTTGAAAGAAAACAGAACAGTGGTTTCTAAAACAGAGGAACACCACTTCCTTTTTATGCTAGCCCATATAATATGTATATGCATATATAAATGATGTAGATCATGAAAAAATTTATGTAGGTGAATGCTCACCTTAAATTGTTTTACCACTCCCATGACATTGCCTTCACTCATATTAAGTCCCACTAATTTCTTTGGACCAGATGAAAATTCTGGAATCCACGAAGCACCGGGACAATCAAACCATCTTAGCCAATTAGGAAGATATATAGGACCATGGAAAGAATTATGCACATTGTGCAAAATGAGCAATCTCAACCTTCTCATTTTTGTAAAAGCATCGGATTGATACACATCTCCATCGGCTCAAGTGACTCCAACACTATGGCTTTTACAACACAATCTCCCGTATACAAGACACTTTTAGATTATGCATGTTTGATAATTAGAGTCAAAAACAAGGAGAAAAAGATTTAATCGTATTCCAAGTCTTACCATGTCACTTGATAGAACATTGAGAATATCATCATAGAGCCATAGCCTACTACGTCTCCTGGGATCATCTCGACATTCTTTGTTCACTATATCGATACCCATTGATTGAATTAAGTCATGCATTTTTAGCGGTCCGTTATCAATGCTTATCAAGGACCTTTCAATAAGAATATCAAATCCTACGATTGTCTCAAAATCACAACTATTGAGAACTTTCTTTATGTAGTTACTATCCTTTCCCTTAAAGAAGCAAGCAATGTGGAGAAAAATCTCTTTCTCATTTTCCTCCAATCCATTATAACTTATTTTGAGCACATCATTAATGGTTCTTCTGGGAATCCTAGAAATTTTGTTGAGTGTACTTTCCCATACATCTTCTCTTCTACCACATAAGAAAGAACCTAGCACCTCAAGTGCTAAAGGAAGGCCTCTAGCATATTTTAGAATACCGTCCACCAAATCTTCCCGATTTCTCAATTTTTGGTATGTCGGAAAAGCATGGTTACTAAGCAGCTCACGAGCTTCACTATCATCAAGTGCTTTAACTTCATACACATGATCTTGATCAATCCCATGACAAGTTAGCATATGTTTATCTCTTGTAGTAATAATGATCCTACTTCCATTATCAAACCACCAACATTCTCCTGCTAAAGCATTTAACTGGCACAAGTCATCTACATCATCAAGGACAAGGAGAACTTTCTTGCGACCAAGTTTGCGTTGTATTAGATTAATACCTTCATGGACATTGGACACTAGTCAATCTTTGTCGTGGTAATAATATATCATTTAGTATTATTTCTTTGCAAAGTAATCAAACCCCTGCTATCTTTTGAAGTTTCTCTAACATTTGCTAGAAAACATGCACCCTCAAATTTTCTGAATAGCATTGTAAAGAGCTTTTGCTAAACATGTCTTCCTATACCTCCTTGTCCCCATAATCCTACCATGAGAACACCATCATTAGACTCAAGATTTGATATTGATTTCAACTTAATAACTCGGGAATTTATGCCAACCGGATGCTTAGCAATGCATAAAGGATGGTCCAGGTAAGTGGAGATCTTGTTCACAATTTCTTGTACAAGCTCTGACTCATCTCTGATAAAAATAGAAAAACAATCATAGAATCATTTAGCAATTTGAATAAACAAATAACGAGAACATACTGCTAATAATTACAAAGGTAGTACTCATAATTTTTGGATAGTGATAGCCAAAACAAGGTATATTCCCACCGAGTCCAATTAGAACTCCAAGAGCTCCACACTGATTAATACAAGTTCGAGGTTTCAACTTTTTAGTTATCCAATGGATTCATGTTCTCTTCATTTACAGATGGCGATTTACTTATTTTTCTTGTTGAACTGTTATACGTGATTTATTTATACGCTTAATCAAAAAGTGCTCCTAAAGACTTTAAACGGTGATCAAGTTTCGATCCTTCCAAAGAAACGGGGTAAGTGCAATCATACTACCTAACATTTTATCCATCGGTCGATCAAGTTTTAATCTTTTATTCTGTTCAAATGAGCCGTCAAATTTTTCAGCCAATAAAGTCCCAATGTTGATTTTCCAGTTTTTAGCCAAGTGTCTGTTCTATGGAAAGCTGCATGTGATTTTTCAAACTCAAAATGCTAGTTGTAACGAGTTTAGGACTTGATCGACGAAAATCGAAAATCTGTGGAATCCAATAATGAAACGAGAAGACCTCAATAGCCCATTGATAATATGTCTAGAACTTTCATTACGCTTTGACGAGGGCAAGTGGGATCCAAAAGAAAGAGTTACAGACCTAACCCAAAGGAAACAGTTCTTAGCAGAAACTAAAGGCAGAATTCTATTATCTGATGCCCAAAAATAGGTTTCTTTTCATGCTGGTGAGTTTTAATAAATATCGGTAATTCTAAAAAACCTGTCAGTAAAAAAAAAAAAAAATCGGTGACATTTTCTTTCACATAACTATAACTTGTTAGTGACTTCTCAATAGTTTCATAAAATCACCAACAACTTTTTATAAATGGCACATTGCCATTTCGTGATAACATACCAATTTTGATTTGCATTTTTATGGCCTTGAATTTACTGACTTTTATCTGAAAGTACTAACACAAATTTGAGTGACTTAACATATTTGATGATATTAAATACCGAGTAGTTTTGGATTACCAACGATGCAACTGCACCTCCTCCTCTTTAGTGTTAGTCCCTTCAACATTCAGGACTTAAGTCTCTTAACGACACTCAAACGACCGCCGTCCACATCGCTCTTCGCCGGCCCTTTCCATCGTCCCCTCATCTCTTCTTCACTGCGTTTCTGACCCACCCACTTTGACGTTCATGTCATTTCGGGGCAGAGACACAGTAGGTTTGAGGTTGACGCCTTGCGGAGGCGTAGGTAAGGCGGGAACTTGGATGTGGACGGTCTCGAAGGGGGTGGTGGAGTAATGGGATATGATGATGATGATGATGATGATGAGCAAGAGGAGGAGGAGGAGGAGGAAGAAATGTACTCGCCGTTTGAGAAGATGACCAGGTGGCACGAGAACAAGCCGCCTGGGTTTGGGGCTGGGAAAGTGTACGACACTTCTATTGAGGACAAGCTGCTCGAGGAAATATACCGGAGACGGGTGGCTCAGGCTGCTAACATCAATAAGCTCAAGAACAATCCCGTCACGCCCACCCCTCCCAAGAAAGATCAGCCACACCTTAATGGTTAGGCCTTGATCAGTAATTCCTTTTTCCTGTGTTCGACAGCTTAAGTTTTATCTTTTCTTTTCTTTTTCCTCAACTTGCTCTCTGGCACTATCTTATTCTTGCGCTCACTTTGACTTTGCACTTTTGTCTTAGAACATGGATAGATAGCCTTGAATGATGTAATTGCTACTAGAATGGGAAATATCATATCTACCTTCTCCTTTTCACAAAAAATCTCCAATTAGTACCCATGACACATTTATTCAAACTAATTTCCGTCTCCTAAAAAATCCAAATCGTATACTCCATAACACATTTACCTCTAACCCTATCTAATAACTTTAATTGAAATCTACCATCTATTAAAATGTAAAGATGTCAATGCATGTGTATTTTCCACTTCAGATTTGTCATTCTCCATGCCATATCCATCTTGTAATCATTTGTCACATGTCAACACATATGGATGGAATAGTAACATAAGGTAGATTTGGTTAGAACTAGTTTGGATCTTTTGTGTGGCAAAAATTAGTTTGGGGTAAATGTGCCTTGAGCATACCAAATTGGGATATTTTGAGGTGAAAAAATTATTTTTGGATATATGCATCATTGTGGTATCAATTTGAGATTATTTGTGACATAAAAATTAATCTAAGGTGAATATGTCACGAGGCACCAATTTTGGTTTTCTTATAGTATTAATCCTTTTAGAAATTGCCAACTTTGAATTAGTGACTTACCAACTTTTTTCCGAATAAGTTGGCAACTAGTTGTGGTTATCAACATTTATTTGAGTTACTTCTCAAGTTTAAGTTCCTTTTAATTATCAATCTTTCTTGACTACTTATACTATTTACCATTTCTTATATGAAAATACTAACCTTAACTTATCAACTTTTCTTCAATCAAGTTATTAACTAGTTTTGGATTACCGACTCTAACCCCTTTTTTATTACCAAAATTTTTATTATGTTACTTAATTGAGAAAAAAGTTGGTGGGTAGTTTGAATAATGATAATCTCATATAGTAGTGGGTAAATTCAAGGCATTAACACGAAAGTTAAATAAAAGTTGGTAATTATTTTAGTCTAAAGAGAAGTTGGTAAATTAAAAAATAATAAATGTTGGTAATCAACTTAAATATGAGTTCACCATACAAATCTAGCTGGTTAACTTAATAGAAGATTTGGTAAAATTAAAAAGAAAAACATAAATGATTCGGTAGAAACTAAATTCAGAGTTGAATTTGAAACTAGTCAATAACTTAATCAGAGAAAAATTGGTAAACAAAATAAAAGGCTCAGTTATTATTACAAATTAGGCATACTTAAGATGTTGGTAAGAAATGTAAATAGACATTGGTAACATATTAGAAAGAGTTTTTTTATTAGAAATAAGAGAATAAGCAAATAAATACACTTTAGTAAGCAACTCATATGAGCATTCATAAATTGGTGACTAATGATAGAAAAAGTGGTAAGTCATACAAATAAAGGTTGAAAAATACATATAAGAGTTGATAAATTTAAGGTATTTGAAAGCAAGATAGATAAAAGTTTTTAAACAATAACATAAATCAACATATCTACAAGAAAACAAATAAATGTGGGTAAGTAACTAAAATGAGAGTTAATAATTCAAAATTAATTGGCAATTTAATAGGAAAGAAGTTAATAAAAGAAAATTTGATAGACTAATGTATGAATTGGTAAATTCAAGCAGTTAGTAAGAAAGACAAATAAAAAATTACAATCTGTGAAACAATTTAGCAATTTCATGAAAATGTTATCAAAATACCAATACGTTACTGGAAATCAAGTGACTGATATTTTTTAACCATCATTAATTTGATGCTTAAGATGAAGTTGACGGAAATTATATCTCTCGGCAATTGGGCATGAACTAAGGAATTTTAAGGAAGCATAGAATGAAGCATCCATACGTATTACTGCAATCATGTGGGAGGAGATTTCTTTCTTTTTCTTTTTCTTTTTCTTTTTTTCACGAAAGTCTCAATTCTTACTTTTAAAGATAAATTTCTTGCACAAAATAGAGTCCATCTACTTACCCGTCATTCAAATGCCACCCGGACAAGCTACCAGCATCAAAAAGAGCTTTCCTCCATCTTTTCACTTTGTCAGAATCCTTCCCAAACTTGGACTCTTGCTTAGCCAATGCTCTCCCATAACTATCTCTACCCCCTCTCACTTCTTTGGGATCTACTTTATAAAAAACTGGTAAAACAGTGAGGTTCTTTTGCTGCTTGCACTCCATAATCTTTGCTAGCTCTTCCAAGCACCACCATGAGGAAGCGTAGTCCTCCGAGAAAACGATGATTGCGATGCACGATTCTTCAATGGCCTTCATAAGCGCCGGTGATATTTGGTCTCCTTCTTTAGTTCCTCACTATCAATGAAAGTGTATATTCCATTCCGGTCAAGCGCTTTGTTGAGATGACCGAGGAAATTGTTACGCACATCCGTGCCTCTGAAACTCAAGAAGACATCGTAATTCCTTTTGGGTTTTGATGAAGAAGCCATTGGATGATGGAGTTTGACAATCAATAACCAATGAAGTGCAAACGCACTCGAGAGGCCTCCGTATTGTGTTGGAGACTGATGCTCTGAGATGCTTGAATATACTCTGACACGTGGTCAACTCTCCCCGACACACAAGTTCAGAAATCCGACACGCGACTTCGACACGCACGACAAAGGGAGAGAGAATCGTTGAAGAAGGCGATGGAGGGTAGAAGTGAGGGCGAGGAGCTACAGACTGCATCACTACCGTGTGACCTCGTGGAGTTCTAGAGCTCAACGCAAAGTTCTCCGAGTTCACGAAACCAGTACTTGAGGTGAGAGCTCATCATACGAGGCGACGCAGCTGTTAGAGCAGCAAACCGAAGCGGACAACCTCGGCCCGATCAACCTGGTGCAGAAGCTCTTGAAGATTTGCTTCAAGGCATGGGCGGAGCTCCCTCAAGAGAAGGCACTGCGATCGAAGTTGTCAAGGGGAGGGAGACAGCGTCGATCTGGGGACGACGAGGCAGAAGTGCCGACAGACGGAGGAGCAAAGAACGAGGGTGTTGAGGTCAGCGATGTTGAAAAGATGAGGAGGAGGGCCGTAGGGGAGGCAGCAAGCAATTGCGATGAGGCGATCGAGAGAGAGCAGAGATGGGGAGACAGATCGTGAAAGGAGGAGGAGGCGGTGGCTAGGGTTTTTGGGTTTGCACGCTCTACTTTACTGGGGTCCCTTTTAGTTTTGGGAAGAAGAGCAAAAAGGAACCGTTAGGTGGAGGGTGATTTCAAAGAAGGAAGTGACCGTTAGGTGGGCAAGAAACGAGAGGGTGAAATAAATGGGAGACTAAAAAAGTGATTTCGAAAAATAAAAGCAATGAAAGTTGAATAATGATAATTCAGGGCTCTTTTCTTATTTATAAATTGAATTATTAATGAAAGTTCATTCTGAACTTTTTATTATTTATTTATTTATAAATTTAAATCAATTTAATTTAATTAAAATAATTATAAAAATGATAATTTATTATGTATATATAAACATTAATTTAATATACGACGTATCTCAATGTGTCGGAATTTTCTACTTTTTAAAGAAATGACATATCAATATCTCATGTTGTGTTGCATGTCTATATCAATGCTACCTAGTCAGCAACAATTATTAGCTTAAAATCCAATACAATGTTTTCAAGTAGTTCGTTCATCACTTAATATTCTTGTTGATTTGTTCTTATACCAAGAGGACAGAGATGCATGCCTTTTTTAGTACTTGGTTAAACAGTGGTGTTTAAGGTTGGACCAAGAAATTTAAAGGTATGAACACATGGACTTTTTTCACTAAAGACCGCGTACCACCCCTTTATTTGGACAATTTGATTGACACAAGCTTCTTAGTGGCTGAGAAAAGTAGTGAATGGTGTAGATCAGTGCTGGACATAGTGGACTCAATTATTGCACAAACCGACAAACAATTGTAGGCCATAGGCTCACTTATAAAATCAACCTAGTGACTTCCTCAAAATTTAATCACTAACCTTTGAGAAGTTCCTTTTTCCTTGCCATATAATAATTTACGACATGACCACTTAAGAGATAGATTAATTACACGCACAATCAAGTGTGCCTGCAAAAAATAATATTTGATCAATTAATAATAGTAGAACTTTGGAAAAATATGATTGCTTAAAGATGGACCAAAATATGTGATAGGTACAAGCATATGGACTTATTTTGATTGAAGACCGCATACCAACTTCGAGGATATGGCTTCGATCTATTTAGTCTTCGTTTTTCTTTTTGTAATTGAAGTACTTCATGTCATCAAGTCAGCTTTTGTCACAGGCTCACTAAATAATTGTTGGCTTCCACAAAAGGGCAATCCCAATCACCAAGTAGGCGTCATAGGCTCACTAATTAATTGCTGGCTTCCACAAAAGGGCATTCTCAATCTCTTAGTAGGTTTGTGCTGTTTGCGGGATTTGGGTGAGATTATGTCAATTGTTCTAAAAATTTTAAATTTTTACAAGAAAGCGTTAAATATTCTAACAACCCCTTCACGCTTAGTCTAGTCTTTTGTCTAATACTAAACGTGAAAATTTAATTAGTGAGACAAATGTGACCTAAAAAGATTCGAACTCAGGACCTCTAGTTTTGATACCATGTTTGAATTTGTGAGATTGCTGTCAACTGTTCTAAAAATTTATGCCGTTAGATGAAACATGATTTATTATTTAAATATTATACATTACCCCTCACGCTTAGCTAGTCTTTTGCCTAATATTGAGCATGGAAATTTAATTAGAGAAGCAAATAGGGACTTAGAAGATTCAAACTCAAGATGATCGGTAATATAATAGGTTACTGTATGATCAGTAATAATTTAACACATCACTATTCAAAAGATATACAATTACATGCACAAATAAGTATATAATAGGTCTAACCCTGTTTCATTTTTTATACATACAATTACTAGCATAAGCACAAAGGCCTAGCTATCTTGAAGACCCATAAAACACCTACAAGTGCTATGAAAAATTAAATTTAGGCCTTGAATTGTAATAGCAATTTCGATATAGAGCAATTTGTATGCAATAGCTCGAAGGCTTTTGTGACAATATGCTTGAGAAAATTTTAATTTGGGCTGGGCAAGTATGTATATAAAATATATGGATGTCAAATCTTGTCACTTGGCGAAAATGTGACCATAGGTTTCTTGACATGAGTGGTTGACATTGATATTTGATGCCTACTATATGGTTTAGGTTATTAATGCATATTATGTGATGTATTGACTTATGGAGAATATATGGAATAGTCATGTTATTTGAGAATATTTATCGGTATTACTTCCACGATTCATTATGTCGATATGTATTTAT
>CM024686.1:24811971-24861942 GCA_014182735.1 Corymbia maculata | reverse complement strand
ACCTTCTCATTTAAAATATCCTTATTTAGATGAAATTTCTTCTTTGCTAGTAATTATTTTTTCTTCTTTGATAGATTTGGTGGAGGAGAAACTGCTCAGAGTATTGAGAGAGCATAAGGGTGCAATTGGATGGAAAATAGCTGACATCAAAGGAATTAGCCCTTCTATTTGCATGCACAAAATTTTGATGAAGGAACAATACAAGCCCACTATTCAACCTCAGAGGCATTTGAACCTGAAGATGCAAGAAGTAGTGAAAGGTGAGGTAATTAAGTTACTTGATGTAGAGATCATCAATCCTATCTTTGATAGTTCCTAAGTAAGTCTTGTGCAAGTTGTGCTAAAGAAAGGAGGTATGACTATTTAGAAAAATGACAATAATGAATTAAGGCCAACCAAGATAGTTATTGGGTGGCATGTGTGTATGGATTATACCACTAGGATCACTTTCCTTTGCCTTTTATTAATTAGATGTTTGAAAGACTTGTAGGGCATGAGTTTTATTGCTTTCTTGATGGATATTTGGGGTATAATCAGATTGCTATTACACCAGAAGATCAATAGAAAACTATTTTCACTTGCCCTTATGGTACCTTTGCTTTTAGAAGAATGCCCTTTGGTATTTGTAATGCATTGGCTACTTTTCAAAAATGCATGATGGCTATGTTTTCTGATATAGTTGAAAAATATATTGAGGTTTTCATGGATGAATTTTTTTGTTTTTGGCTTATTGTGCGATTCTTGTTTAAATAATTTGGCTTTGGTCTTATAGGGATGTGAGGAGACTAACCTTGTTTTGAATTGGGAGAAGTGTCACTTTATGGTGTAGGAAGGAATTGTACTTGGGTATAAAATCTCTAGAACTGGAATAGAAGTTGATGAGCCAAAGTGGAAGTCATTGCAAAATTGCCTCCACCAACATTTGTGAAACTTGTTAGAAGATTTTTGGGGCATGTAGGATTCTACATGCGATTTATAAAAGATTTTTCAAAATTTGCTAATCCACTTTCTGGTCTTTTGGTAAAAGATGCTCCATTTACTTTTTCAGATGAATGCATGTAGGCTTTTAACACTTTAAAGGAGAAGTTAGTGTTAGCACCAATAATGGTAGCACCAAATTGGGATTTACCTTTTGAGCTAATGTGTGATGCTAGTGATTCTATAATAAGACCTGTTTTGGGACAAAGGAAGAATGGAGTTTTTCAAACAAATACTATGCTAGTCGAACCTTGTCAGCTGCATAGTTGAATTATTCAACAATAGAAAAGGAACTTTTGGCGGTAGTTTTTGCTATTGATAAATCTCGTTCTTATTTAATTGGCTCAAAAGTTATAGTTTATTCTAACCACTCTGCTCTTAAGTATCTATTTGAAAAGAAAGAAGCAAAATCCATGCTGATTAGGTGGATTTTATTGCTGCAAGAATTTGATTTGGAGATCAAAGATAAAACGGGGACTAAAAATTTAGTTGCGGATCACTTGTCAAGAATTTCAAATTCAAAGGAAGAGGTAAGACCAATTTTGGAAGAGCTCCCTGATGAGAAAATTTTTCCATCTAATCCACAAAAATTCCCTAGTACGTTGGCTTTGTGAATTATTTGGTAAGTAAAGTTCTTCCTCCTGAATTATCACATCAACAAAAGAAAAAAATTCTTTTCTAATGTTAAAAATTATTTTTGGGAAGAGCCTTTCTTGTTTAGAGTATGTGCAAATCAAGTCACATGGAGATGTGTTCTAGATGAAGAGAGGGCAAGCATTCTATATCATTGTCACAACGTAGAGACGTATGGCCATTTTAGTGCCACCAAAACTACATCTAAGATTTTATAGTCTATATTTCATTGGCCCACAATTTTTGAAGATGCGTATTCCTATGTAGCTTCGTGTGATGAGTGTTAGAGAACTGGAAATATTTCTAGGAAAAATGAGATGCCTTTAAACAACATTATTGTGTGTAAATTATTTGATGTCTGAGGTATTGATTTCATGGGACTCTTTACACCTTATGGGAATTTATACATTTTAGTGGCTGTGGAATATGTGTCTAAGAGGGCAGAAGCTGTAGCATCGACAACAAATAATGCTAAGGCTGTGGTCAAATTCTTGAAGAAAAACATTTTTACCCGATTCGGCACTCGTAGGGCAATCATAAGTGATAGGGGACACATTTTTACAATAAATAGTTTGAAGCACTTTTGAGTAAGTGCGGAGTCACCCATAAAGTTGCAACCCCTTATCATCTTCAAACTAGTGGTCAAGTGGAGGTTTCAAATAGGGAAATCAAGATAATTTTAGAAAAAACAGTGAATGCCTCTAAGAAAGATTGGTTAATGAAACTTGATGATGCACTATGGGCTTGTAAGACAGCATTCAAAAGCCCAATTGGGATGTCTCCTTCTAGGCAAGTGTTTGGGAAAGTTTGTCACTTACCAGTGGAATTAGAGCACAAAATTGGGCATTATAATTTTTGAATTTTGACAAGTGACTGTAGGTGAAGAAAGATTGTTGCAACTGAATGAATTGGACGGATTTCGCAATGAGGCCGATGAAAGTTCTATACAAAAAGATGGCATGACAGCACATATCCAGGAGAGAGTTCAAAATTGGCCAAAAAGTTTTACTTTCTAACTCTCGTCTCCAAGAAAATTACAATCTCGATGGTCTAGTCCTTTCATAGTCACACAAGTATTCCCATACAGAACAGTTGAAGTTGCACATGACATCAAAGGTACATTCAAGGTGAATGGTCAACATTTGAAGCCCTACTTTGGAGGTGGTTTACAACAAGCAGAAGACCACCATTGAATTTCATCCTCCAGAATAGTGACATCTAAGATGGTTTGGTTAAGAACTATAAAGCAAATGCTTCTTGTGGGGCAACCTAATCATTTTCATTATGTTTCTTCATTTATTTTTAAGTTTACTTTTCGTAAAAAAAAAAAGATTAATATTTTTTTTCTGTTTCATCCAGGTTAATTTTCTTTCTTGAAGGATCATGTTCAAGAAATTTAGTCATCCATGGACACATCTTAAAACAAGGATAGTTTTCTTATTCCTATTTTTCTTTTTTGCATTGAGGACACTACTTCATTCAAGTTTGGGGGAGGACAAATTTTTTGTAAAATCTAAATTTATTTTGCCATGATTGGATTCCTTGTTGTTAATTTTTGTGATTCTCAAGAAAATTTAAATTTTGTTCAAACTTAAAATTGATATGTGAGTTAATTTTGATTCTAATTATGTTGATCCACTTAATTAATTTTTGAATTTTGTGTAAATCTAGAGAACATTTATGTGAAGTATGTGCTTTTCTTAAATCTCACCCAAATCTTAGAATTTGTTTGATTTTCTCTTGAGGCGAAATCCTAAGTTGCATCTAACTGAGAAAAGGATTTAGGCAATTTTTTGGATTGATTGAGCCTTTCAAGCCAACCCTATTTAATTATCCCTAGTCACCCTGTTGAGCCTTAATTGTTATCCAATTTTTCATTGACACCCATATATTTTTGGCCTAGCTTTTATCATATAATATCATAGTCCCACGCCCCCATGAGTACTCTTGGACTTCCTGGTTTAATCCTTTGAGAAAACGAGCAATAGTTTGCTCTTGTGCTTCTGGTATATCAACCGCATAAGGTGTTGCTCATACTCCCTGATATACTCTTCCACAGTCTTTCCATGTTGCTTAAGAGAGTTTAGCTTTAAAAATAGGTCTTGCTTATAGTTGACGGGCAATAACCTCTTTTTCATAAGCTTCTTGAGTTTTTCCCAAGATTTGACTCTACTTTTTCCTTCTCGGATTCTTTGATTTTGTTGGTTTTCCCACCAAGTGAAGCATACTTCTTAAACTTGAGCACAACAACCTTACATTTCTTTTCATCCGAGTAAGATTTAAACTCAAACACTCGTTCTACAGCATGCAACCAATCGATAAAATCATCAGGATTAAGGCTATCTTCAAATTTAGGTACCTCCACTTTGACGTCGCGATCGTTGTCCTTGTTCCTTCCTCTTTTTCTTCTAGCTCGATAGTCCGAGTCACTAGAATCACTCCCTGTGTTGTTGGATTCATCATCAGAACTTGGATGAGGATTGTTACAGAATGGACAATTAATGGGAGGTCCTCATGGCGGAGCTTCTTGTCTTGCTTGGTTCTCCAAGAGGTTGAGAACTCGCTCCATTTGTAGGAGTTGGTTTATGGCAATGATCGCGCCTTTCATTTTGGTCTTGCTCCAAAGTCAAGCCTCTCGGAGTCGGTTCATCCATTTGAGAGCGGAAGTATCAAATGGAGAATGGAATAACTCACCCAACTACTTCAACCTAGATGCTCTGATACCAACTTGATGCATGACGGGAATGAAAGGGTGAGAAATTCGTTTCTTGGGCAACCCCTTATGGAAAGAGTGAATGGATAAATGTGTACTTGGATAAATGAAAGATGAAACGTGCTGGTGATTCATATGAATATAGGAACTTGCTGGAATGTGGAATGAAGGCAAAATGGAGTGTATTATGGATAAAAACAAAGCTAGGATAAATATAGCTCATCACCAAGGCCTAAAGGAACAATCCACTAGCCAAGGATAAAGAACTTAAGGCTCACCACCATAGAAATGGATAAAGAACCGATATTTGAAGGAAATGACTCACTTCAAGAGGAAATCTCATGTATTGCATATCATGTGTGTCCTCCATACGAATTACATTTCTATTTATAGCCATACTAGGACATTGTACTAAGACTCTTACAATAAATGCATCATACTCTACTTCTTACATCTCAGCCTAAGAATGAAGACTAGGCTCCCATTCTTTCAAACTTACAATAAAGACTTTGAAATTCTAACCTTGCATTAAAAACCTTCTAATGTAAGAAGACAAATTGAGTATACTCTACTCATACTTTTCAGCCTATTAATATAGACTAGCTCCCTATTCTTCTAAACTTGCAATAAAAACTCTTTGACATTCTAGTATTGCATTAAAGACTCAAGAAGAAATAACACACTAAAGGAATTGAGACGCAAGAAGACAAACATAGCACACCATACAAAGATAATACATCCATTGCTACTTCAGCCTTGCATTTAAGACATAAATCATAGGCAAAAGCTATCTTATGTGCGCTGAATTCATTGGACCATGTTGAGGACGAATTTGCCATGTGTTTCCATGATTGACAAATTAGCTTGATGGGTTGATGAAGCTTGAGTTGGGTTGGGCATAAGATCATTGGAAGATTTATGTTTTGTTGCCCCCGCATCATCTTTTGATAAAATGATGTTTATTTATCATTAAGGTAAGATCGAATTTTGTCACATAATTTGAAGAAAACTAACAGTGTTATATACCAAATTACGCAATTTCCGTCCAATATATTACTAACAATGCTCATTCCCTTTGTTTCCATTTAATTTTTAGACAAATAAAAGAAATATTTTCCTAAGTTATCATTCCCCATCATCTCCTTCTGCTTCCCTCCATCCGAATATGCATGCTGGTTGCTCCATTTCAATCTTTTTTAGGAAACTTGATATTTTCTTATAATTGTCTAAAATGTTGGGAGATTACATCAACTAGATTCTAAGCTCATCTGCTTCAAAATTTGCTTATGTGATATATTTTTCTCTAAAATAATTCACTTAATTATTCTTATAGATTGATCAAAAATCGAATATATGTACTTGTGCGTGTATTGAAAATGACTTGTAAAATTATTCATGAGTAAAGGCTGAAGACACACGTTTAAAGGATCCCATAAGCTTTTTAGAGGTTTGGTGCACCTAGAACGGGCATCGTCCTCCGACGGACGTGCACGGCGCTTCACGATGAAACAAATTGCGTTCAGTACTTCGTTGGACTGTACGGGCATGCAAGGGGGCGTCCATTTGTCAGTCTTCAGATTAAGAGCTCCCCTTGTCGCATCAAAAATTCACTTTTGGTCCTTGAGTTATGAAATTTTTTTCAATCTAAGTCTTTGAATTTTGATGTAACGCTTATCCAATCATTCCAGCTCCGAAGCAACATTTGTCTACATCCACCCATCATTTCATGCCCGCGGGAATTGCGGGCCACGGTAACTAGTAGACAAACCATATTCAGGACATAAGGGGGGTCATTCTTCGACTAAAAAAATGAAAAATTAAAAAGATGGTCATTCAAGTAGCACGGTCGCATAAAGGGAGATCACGTAGTTCTGATGATGCCTTTCGCATCGAATCAACCGATAAGCTTCGTCTACAAAGAGAACGCCTCCCTCTGTTGCTTTAATCTGCATCCGCCGTCGGAGCACCAAAACTCAGCACTGCCATTGATATATCCAGCATCATAGGCTCCTTTTGGTTCAAAATTGTTGGCGACTTACCCAAACCTGAAATCGGAACTGAATTAGAAGACGAAGAAGAGTTTGGGAGACTAGCCGGTGGTTTCTAGACATGGGGCAAGAAAGGCAACGATAGTGACAAGGACGAAGGCAAAGGAGGATAGGAGGGCTTCAGGTGAGTAAGGGATAGAGAAAGGGCCTTGGAAAATGAAAAGAGGATAGAACCCGCAAGCCAAAAGAGAAAAACAAGAGAGCTTTTAATTTTGATTTCCTATTTTCCATCTATTTTATGTCAAAAGATAAATGTCGCCTTTTGAACGAAGTTGACTAGGCTATCATATACCACGTGAGCTGACGAAACTGTGGTTACTAATTACCGACTATTTTCTTATGAACTAGGATCCCTCGACATAAAATTACAAAATGTTGCAGCCGTTCTTAGAATAGGACTAGAATCGGACACATCATCTAGCGCCGATCAAGCCATCTGAATACTGTTCTGGTCCCTGAGAACTCCATAGGAAAACATGATCAGCTGTGGAGTCTATCCCACAAGCAATTAAAAGATTTTTTTTATTTCCTTACAAATTCACCAACGGATTGAATAACTTCTGAAGCTGCTTTTGTGGAAGTACAAAGCTCAAAACACCAATAGAAAAACCCATGGATGAAGTGGTACCGAATCACCAAAATTATCCAATGAAGTCTTGATGAGCAAAACTTTTGCTTAGATTTGAAAATTGAATCTGTTGTCACCTCAGATTTTATATTCATCTTTGCAAAATCATTAAATTTATTCTTTTTTTTTCTTTTTACGTTTCGAGATGGATACACCCATTTCTTACAGCGATAGGAATTTTGCCGTTTCTCAAATATTGAAAATTCTATTCTTGACACACGCTCCAATATTAATTTTTAGATGCTTTTAGTGGGCTTTCTAAAAGATTAGTCCAACCAAAAAAAGATGTTGCGTATAATTTGCTTTATTTATTTTTGAAGTTAGCATCAATTTTGTCCGTTATCATAACACGTACAAAGGTCGTTCTTTATAATGAATACTATGAACAAGATATCCATTGAAAATAATTGTTTAGTCACTTTTTAAAGAAAATATGTATCTAGTACAGCAGAGAATGAAGTAATTATGCAATACTTTCGAGATATGAAAATGCATCAATGACTATCGTCAGTCGAACATTAATGTTACTTTTTCAATGTATACGAGTTTTTTTTTTTTCTTTTCTGTGTTTTTGATAATTTTTGTGTTTACTTCTCACCCCAAGCCCCAAAAGGAAAATCGCGCAGACAGGTTTTGTATCCGCTCTCGGACATTGGAGACCCTTCTCGCACCTGTCTCCGCTCTCGTACATTGAAGACCGCTCTCGTTCATTAAAGACAGCTGGCGTGGAACTTTTCTTTATTTTTTCAATTTTCGAATTTTGTTTTCACTTCCTCACCCCAACTGGAAAATGGTAGAGACAGAGGTTTTGTTCCTGCTCCCATGCAATGATGACAGGTGGCATCGAACTTTTTTAAATAAAAAGCATGAAATTATGCATTTCGCGGGTAATGAACTAAGACAAAAAGAAAAGAAAAGAAAAATTTAAGAAAAGGGTCAGGAACAAGAACTAATAAAATGATATAGTAATCTATGCTAAAACTCATATGCATATATGAGAAACAAAAGTGGATCGGCTCGATCCATTCTCTTATGTTTCAGCATAAAAAAGTATGCAAAAAAGAAAAAGAAAAGAAACTTGTAAAAATAGTATGCTCAATTCATGTCAAAGTCTGTAAAAAGAAAGAGACTTTATTGTTCTCACTTTCAAATTTTTATTATGCCTCTTTATAAGGCATGGAAGTTGAAATCCATAATTGAAATTAAATGTCCTCACTCCAATCCCATGAAAAAATAGGGATTCGAACTCACATTTGAGCAAAACTTTTGCTTATATTCAAAATTTGAATTTGTTATCACCTCAAATTTTATATTCATTTTCACAAAATTGTTAAATTTAGTCTAGATCAATCAAAATTATACAAAAAGTTGGTTGTCCAAGTAGAAGACTCGAAGTACATTTTGAATCCAAAAAGTGATTTTCCTCATCAATAAAATCTTTTGACACTCATATTACCTTTTCAATATGAATTTTCTTTTCACTTTTGGATTAGTACCCTCATTTCTCACAATGGCGGGAAGTTTGGCAATTCTGATTTGAGACTGCATATCTTATGTCTACTCCATCACTTTCTGTCACTTTATCCAACCTCTTCATCGATTTCTTAGACACTGTTTCCTCTCCAAAAAAGTCATTTTCCGTCTCTCTTTCTCATCCTCCCTTTCCTCAAAAGCTCTTCGAACTCCATTACTCTTTGCCACCACTTTGCCAGTAGCTCTCCAAATTCTTCCTCTCTCCCTCTCCTCCTTTGCCTCTACTTAGCAGATAGCTCTCCGAACTTTGTCCATGGCCGACGTTGGCGTTGAGACCAATCCTTTGTTCAAGGACTTTTGATTCCCTCCCTAATTTCCTATTCTAAAGGTTGTTTCTCACCATTTGAGCTAATTTCTTGGTCTTGGGAGTTCTTGAGCTTGTGAATTGTCTAACTTACCCTTAGTTATCTTCATTTTCATCCTATTGGTTGAGCACCACAAGATCACTCGGAGTGAAGAACATCCCATTCTAAGAGTGTTTAGTGCCATGGGAGTTCAAGAGCTTGCCAATCATCTAACTCACTTATTATTACCTCTATCCTAGTCATATTTTTGTTTGGGAAGTAATCTATCAGTGGTCAAGAGCCACTGAATCAATCTAAGTGAAGAACTTCCCATTTTGAGAGAGCTTGTCACCATTAGGGATAAGCGCTTGATCTTGTGTGTTCACGAGCTTGTAAATCATTAAATTTACTCATAATCATCTTTATTCTGAGGTATTAGCACTCAGGAATGATTAGAGCAACGATTGAGCTGATATTACCATTCTAAGTGAATAGTTTTCTATTCTAAAGGTTGTTTGTCGCCATTCGAGCTAATTCCTTGGTCTTAGGAGTTCTGGAGCTAGTGAATTGTCTAACTTACCTTTAGTTATCTTCATGTTCATCCGATTAGTGCCCGTGAGAGATTAGACCATTGGTTGAGCACCACAAGATCATCATGAGTGAAGAACTTCCCATTCTGAGAGTGTTTGGTGCCATCTAGTGCCATTTGGTGCCATGGGAGTTCAGGAGCTTGCCAATCATCTAACTCACTTATTGTTACCTCCAATCTACTCATATATTCATTTGGGAAGTATTCTAATTCATGATTGAGAGCCACGGGATCAATCTAAGTGAAGAACTTCCCATTTTAAGAGAGCCTATCACCATTCGGGATAATCGATTGATCTCGTGTGTTCACGAGCTCATAAATCATTAGATTTACTCATAATCATCTTTATTTTGAGGCTATTAGCACTCCGGAATGATTAGAGTGACGATTGAGCCGATATTAACATTCTAAGTGAATAGTTTCCTATTCTAAAGGTCGTTTGTTGCCATTTGAGCTATTTCCTTGGTCTTGGGAATTCCAAAGCTTGTGAATTGTCTAACTTACCCTTAGTTATCTTCATTTTCATCCTATTAGTGCCCGTGAGTAATTAGACCATTGGTTGAACACCATAAGATCATCCTGAGTGAAGGACTTCCCATTCTAAAAGTGTCTGGTGCCATTTGATGCCATGGGAGTTCAAGAGCTTGCCAATCAACTAACTCACTTATTGTTACCTCCATCCCGGTCCTATTTTCGTTTGGAAAGTATTCTATTAGTGATCGACAGCCACGGGATCAATTTAAGTGAAGAACTTCCCATTTTGAGAGAGCCTGTCACCATTAAGGATAATTGCTTGATCTCGTGTGTTCACAAGCTTATAAATCATTAGATTTACTCATAATCATCTCTATTCTGAGGCTATAAGCTCTCGGGAATGATTAGAGCGACGATTGAGCCGATATTATCATTCTAAGAGAATAGTTTCCTATTCTAAAGGTTGTTTGTCGCCATCCGAGTAATTCCTTTGTCTTGAGAGTTCTAGAGCTTGTGAATTGTCTAATTTACCCTTAGTTATCTTCATTTTCATCCTATTACCATGTGAGATTAGACCATTGATTGAGCACCACAAGATCATCCTAAGTGAAGAACTTCCCATTCTAAGAGTGTTTGGTGCCATTTAGTGCCATTTGGTGCAATGGGAGTTTAGGAGCTTGCAAATCATTTAACTCACTTATTGTTACCTCCATCCCGGTCATAATTTCTTTTGGGAAGTATTCTATCGGTGATTGAGAGCCACAGGATCAATCTAAGTGAAGAACTTTCCATTTTGAGAGAGCCTATCACCATTCGGGATAATCGCTTGATCTCGTATGTTCACGAGTTTGTGAATCAATAGATTTACTCATAATCATCTCTATTATGAGGCTATTAGCACTCGAGAATGATTAGAGCGATCATTGAGCCGATATTACCATTCTTAGTGAATAGTTTCCTATTCTAAGGGTTATTTGTTGCAATTCGAGCTAATTCCTTGGTCTTGGGAGTTCTGGAGCTTGTGAATTATCTAACTTACCCTTAGTTATCTTCATTTTCATCTTATTAGTACCCGTGAGAGATTAGACCATTGGTTGAGCACCACAAGATCATCTTGAGTGAAGAACTTCCTATTCTAAGAGTGTTTGATGCCATTTGGTGCCATGGGAGTTCAGGAGCTTACCAATCATCTAACTCACTTATTGTTACCTCCATCCCGGTCATATTTTCATTTGCGAAGTATTCTATCAGTGATCAAGAGACAAGGGATCAATCTAAGTGAAGAACTTCCCATTTTGAGAGAGCCTGTCACCGTTCGGGATAATCGCTTGATCTCGTGTGTTCACGAGCTTGTAAAACATTAGATTTACTCATAATCACCTCTACTTTGAGACAAATAGCACTCGGGAGTGATTAGAGTGACAATTGAGCTGATATTACCTTTCTAAGTGAATAGTTTCCTATTCTAAAGGTTGTTTGTCGCCATCCGAGCAAATTCCTTGGTCTTGGTAGTTTTGAAGATTGCGAATTGTCTAACTTACCCTTAGTTATCTTCATTTTCATTTTATTAGTACTGTGAGAGATTAGACCATTGGTTGAGCACCACAAGATCGGCCCAAATGAAGAACTTCTCATTCTAAGGGTGTTTGGTGCCATGGGAGTTTAGGAGCTTGCCAATCATCTAATTCACTTATTGTTACCTCCATCTTGGTCATATTTTTGTTTGGGAAGTATTCTATCCGCGATCGAGAGCCACGGGATCAATCTAAGTGAAGAACTTCCCATTTTGAGAGAGCCTGTCACCATTCGGGATAATCGCTTGATCTCGTGTGTTCATGAGCCTGTAAATCATTAGATTTACTCATAATCATCTCTATTCTGAGGCTATTAGCACTCGAGAATAATTAGAGTGATCATTGAGCCGATATCACCATTCTAAGTGAATAGTATCCTATTCTAAAGGTTGTTTGTCACCATCCGAGCTAATTCCTTGGTTTTGGGAGTTCTAGAGCTTGTGAATTGTCTAACTTACCCTTAGTTATCTTCATTTTCATCCTAGTAGTACCCACGAGAGATTAGACCATTGGTTGAGCACCACAAGATCAACCCCAGTGAAGAACTTCCCATTCTAAGGTTGTTTGGTGCCATTTGATGCCATGGGAGTTCAGGAGATTGCCAATCATCTAACTCACTTATTGTTACCTCCATCCCGGTCATATATTTGTTTGGGAAGTATTCTCTTAGTGATCGAGAGCTAAGGGATCAATCTAAGTGAAGCACTTCCCATTTTGAGAGAGCCTGTCACCATTCGGGAAAATCGCTTGATCTTGTGTGTTCACAAGCTTGTAAATCATTAGATTTACTCACAATCATCTCTATTCTGAGGCTATTAGCACTCGGGAATCATTAGAGCGATCATTGAGCCGATATTACCATTCTAAGTGAATAGTTTCCTATTCTAAGGGTTGTTTGTCGCCATCCGAGCTAATTCCTTGGTTTTGGGAGTTCATGAGCTTGTGAATTGTCTAACTTACCCTTAGTTATCTTCATTTTCATCCTAGTAGTACTTGTGAGAGATTAGACCATTGGTTGAACACCAGAAGATCAGCTTGAGTGAAGAACTTCCCATTCTAAGGGTGTTTAGTGCCATTTGGTGCCATTTAGTGCTATGGGAGTTCAGGAGCTTGCCAATCATCTAACTCACTTATTGTTACCTTCATCCCGGTCATATTTTTGTTTGGGAAGTATTCTATCAGTGATCGAGAGTCACGGGATCAATCTAAGTGAACAACTTCCTATTTTGAGAGGGCTTGTCACCATTTGGGATAATTGTTTGATCTTGTGTGTTCACAAGCTTGTAAATCATTAGATTTACTCATAATCATCTCTATTCTAAGGCGATTAGCACTCAAGAATGATTAGAGCGATCATTGAGCTGATATTACCATTATTAGTGAATACTTTCCTATTCTAAGGGTTGTTTGTCGCCATCCGAGCTAATTCCTTGGTCTTGGGAGTTCTGGAGAATGTGAATTGTCTAACTTACCCTTAGTTATCTTCATTTTCATCTTATTAGTACCCGTGAGAGATTAGACCATTGGTTGAGTACCACAAGATCATCCCGAGTGAAGAACTTCTCATTTTAAGAGTATTTGGTGCCGTTTAGTGCTATGGGAGTTCAGGAGCTTGCCAATTATCTAACTCACTTATTGTTAACTCCATCCCAATCATATTTTCATTTAGGAAGAATTCTATTGGTGATCGAGAGCCATGGGATCAATTTAAGTGAAGAACTTCCCATTTGGAGAGAGCCTGTCACCATTAACGATAATCACTTGATCTTGTGTGTTCACAAGCTTGTAAATCATTAGATTTACTCATAATCATCTCTATTTTGAGGCTATTAGCACTCGGGAGTGATTGGATCGACGATTGAGCCGATATTACTATTCTAAGTGAATAGTTTCCCATTCTAAAAGTTGTTTGTCGCCATTCAAGCTAATTCCTTGGTCTTTGGAGTTCTTAAGCTTGTGAATTTTCTAACTTACCTTCAGTTATCTTCATTTTCATCCTATTAGTACCCTTGAGAGATTAGACCATTGGTTGAGCACCACAAGATCATCCTGAATGAAGAACTCCCTATTCTAAGAGTGTTTGATGCCATTTGGTGCCATTTAGTGCTATGGGAGTTCGGGAACTTGCCAATCATCTAACTTGCTTGTTACCTTCATACCGGTCATATTTTTGTTTGGGAAGTATTCTATCAATGATCGAAAGCCATGGGATCAATCTAAGTGAAGAACTTCCCATTTTGAGAGAGCCTGTCACCATTTGGGATAATCGCTTGATCTCGTGTGTTCACGAGCTTGTAAATCATTAGATTTACTCATAATCACCTCTATTATGAGGCTATTAGCACTCGGGAATGATTAGAGCGACGATTGAGCCGGTATTACCATTCTAAGTGAATAGTTTTCTATTCTAAATGTTGTTTGTCGCCATTTGAGCTAATTCCTTGGTCTTGGAGCTTGTGAATTGTCTAACTTACCCTTAGTTATCTTCATTTTCATCCTATGAGTACCCGTGAGAGATTAGACCATTGGTTGAGCACCACAAGATCATCCCGGGTGAAGAACTCCCCATTTTGAAAGCGTTTGGTGCCATTTGGTGCCATGGGAGTTCGGGAGCTTGCTAATCATCTAACTCACTTATTGTTACCTCCATCCTTGTCATATTTTCGTCTAGGAGGTATTTTGTTGGTGATCGAGAGCCACGGGATCAATCTAAGTGAAGAACTTCCCATTTTGAGAGAACTTGTCACCATTAGGTATAATCGCTTAACCTCGTGTGTTCATGAGCTTGTAAATCATTAGATTTACTCATAATCACCTCTACTTTGAGGCTAATAGCACTCGGGAGTAATTAGATTGGCTATTAAGCTGGTATTACCATTCTAAGTGAATAGTTTTCTATTCTAAAGGTTGTTTGTCACCATCCAAGCTAATTCCTTGGTCCTGGGAGTTATGGAGCTTGTGAATTGTCTAACTTACCCTTAGTTATCTTCATTTTCATCCTATGAGTACTCGTGAGAGATTAGACCATTGGTTGAGCACCACAAGATCATCCTGGGTGAAGAACTCCCCATTCTGAGAGCATTTGGTGCCATTTGGTGCCATTTGGTGCCATGGGAGTTCGGGAGTTTGCCAATCATCTAACTCGTTTATTGTTACCTCTAATGGCCTAATCACTCCCCATGATCCAATAGCATCCAAATGAAGATAACAATAAGTAAATTATATGATTTCGAAGCTCATTAACAATGGAGATCAAGCTATTAAACCAAATTAGTACACATATGCTTCAAATGGGAAGTTCTTCACTTAGAATGATTTTATGGCTCTAAATTATTAGCCTAATCATTCCCTAGATCTCATAACATCCAAATGAAGATAACTATAAGTAAATTATAAGATTTACAAGCTCATGAGCAATGGAGATCAATGGATTATACCAAATGATGACAAACATGATCGGAATGGGAAGTCTTTCACTTAGAATAATCTTATGGCTCTCCACCATTGGCCTAATCTCTCTGATGATCTAGCGATTAAACCAAACAGTGACAAAAATGTTTAGAATGGGAAGTCCATCACTTAGAATGATCTTGTGGCTCTCAACCATTACCCTAATCTTTCCCTTGAACTCATAACATCCAAATGAAGATAAGAATAAGAAAATTAGAAGAATTACAAGCTCATGAGCAATGGAGATCAATGGATTATACCAAATGATGACAAACATGATCGGAATGGGAAGTCTTTCACTTAGAATGATCTTATGGCTCTCCACCATTGGCCTAATCTCTCCGATGATCTAATAGCATCCAAGTGAATATAACTATATGTAAATTATATGATTTACAAGCTCATGAGCTATGGAGATCAAGTGATTAACCCAAATGGTGACAAAGATGCATAGAATGGGTTGTCCTTCACTTAGAATGATCTTATATCTCTCAACCATTACCTTAATCTTTCGCTAGATCTCATAGCATCCAAATGAAGATAACAATAAGAAAATTAGATGAATTACAAGCTCATGAGCAATGGAGATCAAGCGATTATACCAAATGGTGACAAACACACCTAGAATGGGAAGTCATTCACTTAGAATGATCTTATGGCTCTCAACCATTGGCCTAATCTCTCCCCAAGACCAAATAGCATCCAAATGAATATAACAATAAGTAAACCATGTGATTTCCAAGCTCATTAGCTATGGAGCTCAAGCTATTAAACCAAATTAGTACAAATATGCTTCAAATGGGAAGTCCTTCACCTAGAATTGTCTTATGGCGCTCAACCATTAGCTGAATCTTTCCCTAGATCTCATAGCATCCAAATGAACATAAGAATAAGAAAATTAGACGAATTACAAGCTCATGAGCGATGGAGATCAAGTGATTATACCAAATGGTGACAAACATGCTTAGAATGGGAAGTCTTTCACTTAGAATGATCTTATGGCTCTCAACCATTGACCTAATCTCTTCGATGATCTAATAGCATCCAAATGAATATAACTATAAGTAAATTATATGATATACAAGCTCATGAGTTGTGTAGATCAAGCGATTAAACTAAATGGCAACAAAAATGCTTAGAATGGGAAGTCCTTTACTTAGAATGATTTTATGGCTCTCAACCATTAGCCTAAATGAAGATAACAATAAGAAGATTAGAAGAATTACAAGCTCATGAGCAATATAGATCAAGCGATTACCCCAAATGGTGAGAAACATGCTTAGAATGGAAAGTCCTTCACAATGAATGATCTTATGGCTCTCAACCGTTGGCCTAATTTCTCCCCAAGATCCAATAGCATCCAAATGAAGATAACAATAAGTAAATTATATGATTTACAAGTTCATTAACTATGGAGATCAAGCGATTAAATCAAATGAGAACACATATGCTTCAAATGGGAAGTCCTTCCCTTAGAATGATCTTATGGCTCTCAATCATTAGCCTAATCATTCCCTAGATCTAGGGGAAGATTAGACTAATGGTTGAGAGCTATAAAATCATGCTAAGCGCAGGACTTCTCATTTGAAGCAAATGTGTCCTCATTTGAATTAATGGCTTGATCTCCACTGCTCATGAGCTTGTAAATCATATAATTTACTTATAGTTATCTTCATTTGGATGAAATTAGATCATTAGAGAGATTAGGCCAATGGTTGAGAGCTATAAAATCATTCTAAGTGAAGGACTTCCCACTCTAAGCATGTTTGTCATCATTTGGTATAATCGCTTGATCTCCATCGCTCATGAGCTTGTAATCCGTCTAATTTTCTTATAGTTCTCTTCATCTAGATGCTACTAGATCTAGGGGAAGATTAGGCTAATGGTTGAGAGCCACAAGATCAATCTAAGTGAAGGACTTCTCATTTGAAGCAAATGTGTCCTCACTTGGATTAATTGCTTGATCTGCACAGCTCATGAGCTTGTAAATCATATAATTTACTTATAGTTATGTTCATTTGGATGCTATGAGATGGAGGAAAGATTAGGCAAATGGTTGAGGGTCATAAGATCATTCTAAGTGAAGAACTTCCCATTTGAAGCATATGTGTACTAATTTGGTTTAATAGCTTGATCACCATAGTTAATGAGCTTGTAAATCATATAATTGACTTATAGTTTTCTTCATTTGGATGCTATTATATCATGGGAGAGATTAAGCTAATGCTTGAGAGCCATAAGATCATTCTAAGTGATGGATTTCCCATTCTAAGCATTTTTGACACCATTTGGTTTAATAGCCTAATCTCCACAGCTCATGAGCCTGTAAATCATATAATTTACTTATAGTTATCTTCATTTGGATGCAATTAGAACATGGGAGAGATTAGGCCAATGGTTGAGTGCCATTAGATCATTCTAAGTGAAAGACTTCCAATTCTAAGCATGTTTGTCACCATTTGGTACATTCACTTGATCTCCATCGCTCATGAGCTTGTCATTTGTCTAATTTTCTTATAGTTATCTTCATTTAGATACTACTAGATCTAGGGGAAGATTAGGCTAATGGTTGAGCACGAAAGGATCATTCCAAGTCAACGACTTCCCATTCTAAGCATGTTTGTCACCATTTGGAATAATCCCTTAATCTCCATCACTCATGAGCTTGTAAATCATATAATTTACTTATAGTTATCTTCATTTGGATGGAATTAGATCATGGGAGAGATTAGGCCAATGGTTGAGAGCCATTAGATCATTCTAAGTGAAAGACTTCCCATTCTAAGCATGTTTGTCACCATTTGGTATAATCGCTTGATCTCCATCGATCATGAGCTTGTAATTCGTCTAATTTTCTTATAGTTATCTTCATCTGGATGCTATTAGATCTAGGGGAAGATTAGGATAATGGTTGAGAGCCACAAGATCATTCTAAGTGAAAGACTTTGCATTTGAAGCAAATGTGTCCTCACTTGGATTAATCGCTTGGTCTCCACAGCTCATGAGCTTGTAAATCATATAATTTACTTGTAGTTATTTTCATTTGGATGCCATGAGATTTATGGAAAGATTAGGCCAATGGTTGAGAGTCATAAGATCATTCTAAGTGAAGGACTTCCCATTTGAAGCATATGTGTACTAATTTCGTTTAATAGCTTGATCTCCATAGCTAATGAGCTTGTAAATCACATAATTTACTTATAGTTACCTACAATTGGATGATATTGGATCATGGGAGAGATTAGGCCAACGACTGAGAGCCATAAGATCATTCTATGTGAAGGAGTTTCATTTAAAGCATTGTAAATCATATAATTTACTTATAATTTACTTATAGTTATCTTCATTTGGATGCTATTAGATCATGGGAAAGATTAGGCCAATGGTTGAGAGCCATTATATTATTCTAAGTGAAGTACTTCTCATTTAAAGCAAATGTGACCTCACCTGGATTAATCGCTTGATCTACTCAACTCATGAGCTTGTAATTCATCTAATTTTCTTATTGTTCTCTTCATTTGGATGCTATGAGATCTAGAGAAAGATTAGGCTAGATCTAGGGAGTTAGGCTAACAGTTCAAAGCCATAAGATCATTCTAAGTGAAGGACTTCCCATTCTAAGCATTTTTGTCACCATTTGGTTTAATCGCTCGATCTACAAAGCTCATGAGCTTGTAAATCATATAATTTACTTATAGTTATCTTCATTTGGATGCTATTAGATCTTGGGAGAGATTAGGCCAACGGTTGAGAGCCATAAAATCATTCTATGTGAAGAACTTCCCATTCTAAGAATGTTTGTCACCATTTGGTATAATCATTGATATCCATCGCTCATGAACTTGTAAATCATATAATTTACTTATAGTTATCTTAATTTGGATGCTATTAGATCATGGGGGAGATTAGGCCAATGCTTGAGAGCCATAAGATCATTCTAATCAAATGACGCCTCATTTGAAGCAAATGTGTCCTCACTTGGATTAATCGCTTGATCTCCAAACTCATGAGCTTGTAAATCATATAATTTACTTATAGTTATCTTCATTTGGATGCTATTAGATCATGGGAGAGATTAGGCCAATGGTTGAGAGTCATTAGATCATTCTATGTGATAGACTTCCCATTCTAAGCATGTTTGTCACCATTTGGTATAATCACTTGATATAAATTGCTCATGACCTTATAATTCGTCTGATTTTCTTAGGGTTATCTTCAGTTGGATGCTATGAGATCTAGGGAATGATTAGGCAAATGGTTGAGAGCCATAAGATCATTCTAACTGAAGGATTTCCCATTCTAAGCATTTTTGCCATCATGTGGTATTACTTGATCTACATAGCTCATGAACATGTAAAACATATAATTTACTTATAGTTATCTTTCATTTGGATGTTGTTAGATCATGGGAGAGATTAGGCCAATGGTTGGGAGCCATTAGATCGTTCTAAGTGAAAGACTTCCTATTCTAAGCATATTTGTCACTATTTGGTATAATTGCTTGATATCCATCGCTCATGACCTCGTAATTCGTCTAATTTTCTCATAGGTATATTCATTTGGATGCTATCAGATCTAGCGAAAGATTAGGCCAATGCTAGAGAGCCATAAGATCATTCTAAGTGAAGGACTTCCCATTCTAAGCATTTTTGTCACCATTTGGTTTAATCGCCTGATCTCCACAGCTCATGAGCATGTAAATCATATAATTTACTTATACTTATCCTCATTTTGATGCTATTAGATCATGGGAGAGATTAGGCCAACGGTTGGAGCCATTAGATCATTCTAAGTGGAAGACTTCCCATTCTAAGTATGTTTATCATCATTTGGTATAATCGCTTGATCTCCATTGCTCATGACCTTGTAATTCATCTAATTTTCTTATAGTTATCTTCATTTGGATGCTATTAGATCATGGGAGAGATTAGGCGAAAGGTTGGGAGCCATTAGATCATTCTAAGTGAAAGACTTTCGATTCTAAGCATGTTTGTCACCATTTGGTATAATCGCTTGATGTCCATTGCTCATGACCTTGTAATTCGTCTAATTTTCTTATAGTTATCTTCATTTGGATGTAATCGGATTTAGGGAAAGATTAGGCGAATGGTTGCGAGCCATAAGATCATTCTAAGTGATGGACTTTCGATTCTAAGCATTGTTGTCACCATTTGTATAATCGCTTGATCTCGATTGCTCATGAGCTTTTAATTCGTCTAATTTTTTTTATTGTTATCTTCATTTGGATACTATGAGATCTAGGGAAAGATTAGGCCAATGGTTGAGAGCCATAAGATCATTCTAAGTGAAGGACTTCCCATTCTAAGCATTTTTGTCACCGTTTGGTTTAATCGCCTGATCTCCACAGCTCATGAGCATGTAAATCATACAATTTGTTTATAGTTATCTTCATTTTGATGCTATTAGATCATGGGAGAGATTAGGCCAATGGTTGGGAGCCATTAGATCGTTCTTAGTGAAAGACTTCCTATTCTAAGCATATTTGTCACTATTTGGTATAATCGCTTGATTTATAATCGCTCATGACATTGTAATTTGTCTAATTTTTTTTATTGTTATCTTCATTTGGATGCTACGAGATCTAGGGAAAGATTAGGCAAATGGTTGAGAGCCATAAGATCATTTTAAGTGATGGACTTCCCATTCTAAGCATTTTTGTCACCATTTGGTTTAATCGCTTGATCTCCACAGCTAATGAGCATGTAAATCATATAATTTACTTATAGTTATATTCATTTTGATGCTATTAGATTATGGGAGAGATTAGGCCAATGCTTGAGAGCCATAAGATCATTATAAGTGAAGGACTTCCCATTCTAAGCATTTTTGTCATCATTTGCTTTAATCGCCTGATCTCCATAGCTCATGTGCTTGTAAATCATGTCATTTACTTATAGTTATCTTCATTTGGATGCTATTAGATCATGGGAGAGATTAGGCCAATGGTTGGGAGCCATTAGATCGTTCTATGTGAAAGACTTCCTATTCTAAGCATATTTGTCAATATTTGGTATAATCGCTTGATATCCATCGCTCATGACCTTGTAATTCGTCTAATTTTCTTATTGGTATCTTCATTTGGATGTATTAGAGCTAGCGAAAGATTAGGCAAATGGTTGAGAGCCATAAGATCACTCTACGCGATGGATTTCCCATTCTAAGCATTTTTTTGGCATTTAGTTTAATCGCCTGATCTCCACAGCTCATGAGCATATAAATCATATAATTTACTTATAGTTATCTTCATTTGGATGCTATTAGATCATGGGAGAGATTAGGCCAACGGTTGGAGCCATTAGATCATTTGGTATTATTCGTTATCTTCATGGATGCTAAGTATGTTTGTCACCATTTGGTATAATCGCATTTGTATTGATCTCCATCGCTCATGACCTTGTTATTCTATGAGTCTAAATTTCTTATATTTATCTTCATTTGGATGCTATTAGATCATGGGAGAGATTAGGCGAAAGGTTGGGAGCCATTAGATCATTCTAAGTGAAAGACTTCCCATTCTAAGCATGTTTGTCACCATTTGGTATAATCGCTTGATGTCCATCGCTCATGACCTTGTAATTCGTCTAATTTTCTTATCGTTATCTTCATTTGGATACTATTGAGATCTAGGGAAAGATTATGCCAATGGTTGAGAGCCATAATATCAGTCTAAGTGATGGACTTCCCATTATAAGCATTGTTGTCACCATTTGTATAATCACTTGATCTCCATCGCTCATGAGCTTTTAATTCGTCTAATTTTTTTTATTGTTATCTTCATTTGGATACAATCAGATCTAGGGAAAGATTAGGCCAATGGTTGAGAGCCATAAGATCATTCTAAGTGATGGACTTCCCATTCTAAGCATTTTTGTCACCATTTGGCTTAATCGCTTGATCTCTACAACTCATGAGCTTGTAAATCATATAATTTTCTTATTGTTATCTTCATTTGGATGCTATTAGATCATGGGAGAGATTAGGCTAATGGTTGAGAGCCATTAGATCATTCTATGTGAAAGACTTCTCATTCTAAGCATGTTTGTCACCATTTGGTGTAATCGCTTGATCTCCATCGCTCATGACCTTTTAATTTGTCTAATTTTCTCATAGTTATCTTCATTTGGATGCGATCGAATTTAGGGAAAGATTAGGCGAATGGTTGTGAGCCATAAGATCATTCTAAGTGATGGACTTCCGATTGTAAGCATTGTTGTCACCATTTGTATAATCGCTTGATCTCCATTGCTCATGAGCTTTTAATTCATCTAATTTTTTTATTGTTATCTTCATTTGGATACTATGAGATCTAGGGAAAGATTAAGCCAATGGTTGAGAGCGATAAGATCATTCTAAGTAAAGGACTTCCCATTCTAAGCATTTTTATCACCATTTGGTTTAATTGCCTGATCTCCACAGCTCATGAGCATGTAAATCATCTAATTTTCTTATAGTTATCTTCATTTGGATGCTATCAGATGTGGGGAAAGATTAGGCAAATGGTTGAGAACCATAGGATCATTCTAAGTGAAGGACTTCCCATTGTAAGCATTTTTGTTACCATTTGGTTTAATCACCTGATCTCCATAGCTCATGAGCATGTAAATCATATAATTTACTTATAGTTATCGTCATTTGGACGCTATTAGATCATGGGAAAGATTAGGCAAATAGCTTGAGAGCCATAAGATCATTCTAAGTGAAGGATTTCCCATTTAAGCATTTTTGTCTAATTTGGTTTAATCATTCTTGATCACCATAGCTCATGAGCTTGTAAATCATATAATTTACTTATTGTTATCTTCATTTGGATGCCATGAGATCTAGGGAAAGATTAGGCTAGTGGTTGAGAGCCATGAGATCATTCTAAGTGAAGGACATCTCATTTGAAGCATATGTGTCCTCATAATTTTAATCGCTTGATCTCAATAGCTCATGAGCTTGGAAATCATATAATTTACTTATCAGTTATCTTCATTTGGATGCTATTAGATCTAGGGAAAGATTAGGCAAATGGTTGAGAGCCATAAGATCTTTTTAAGTGAAACACTTCCCATATGAAGCATATGTGTCCTCATTTTGTTTAATCGCTTAATCTCCATAGCTAATGAGCTTGTAAATCATATAATTTACTTATAGTTATCTTCATTTGGATGCTATTAGATCATGGGAAAGATTAGGCCAGTGGTTGAGAGCTATAAGATTATTCCAAGTGAAGAACTTCCCATTCTAAGCATTTTTATTGCCATTTGATTTAATCACTTGATCTTCAAAGCTCATGAATTCGTAAATTTTATAATTTACTTATAGTTTTCTTTGTTTGGATGCTATTAGATCATGGGAAAGATTAGGCCAATGGTTGAGAGCCATACGATCATTCTAAGTGAAGGACTTCCCATTCTAAGCATGTTTGTCACCATTATCTATAATCGCTTGATCTCCATCACTCATGAGATCATTCTAAGTGAAGGACTTCTCGTTTGAAGAATATGTGTCCTAATTTGGGTGAATTGCTTGATCGCCATAGGTCATGAGCTTGTAAACCATATAATTTACTTATCGTTATCTTCATTTGGATGCTATTAGATCTAGGGAAAGATTAGGCAAATGGTTGAGAGCCATAAGATCATTCTAAGTGAAGAACTTCCCATTTGAAGCATATGTGCCCTCATTTGGTTTAATCACTTGATCGCCATAGCTCATGAGCTCGTAAATCATATAATTAACTTATAGTTACCTTCATTTGGATGCTATGAGATGTAGGAGAAAGATTAAGCTAATGGTTGAGAGCCATAAGATCATTGTAAGAGGATTTCTCATTTGAAGCATATGTGTCCTCATTTTGTTTAATCGCTTAATCTCCATAGCTAATGAGCTTGTAAATCATATAATTTACTTATAGTTATCTTCGTTTGGATGCCATTAGATCATTGGGAAAGATTAGGCCAAGGGTTGAGAGCCATAAGATCATTCCATGTGAAAGACTTCCTATTTGAAGCATTTTTGTCCCATTTGGTTTAATCGCTTCATCTGCCACAGCTCATGAGGTTGTAAATCATACAATTAACTTATAGTTACCTTCATTTGGATGCTATGAGATGTAGGAAAGATTAGGCTAATGGTTGAGAGCCATAAGATCATTGTAAGAGATGGACTTCTCATTTGAAGCATATGTGTCCTCATTTGGTTTCATCGCTTGATCTCTATAGATCATGATCTTGCAAATAATCTAATATACTTATGATTATATTCATTTGGATGCTATTAGATCTTGGGAAAGATTAGGCCAATGGTTGAGAGCCATAAGATCATTCTAAGTGAAGACTTCCCATTTAATAATGTTTGTCACCATTTGGTTTAATCGCTTGATCGCCACAGCTCATGAGCTTGTAAATCATATAATTTACTTATAGTTATATTCATTTGGATGCTATTAGATCATGGGAAAGATTAGGCAAACAGTTGAGGGCCATAAGATCATTCTAAGTGAAGGACTTCCCATTCTAAGCATTTTTGTCACCATTTGGTTTAATCGCATGATCTGCACAGCTCATGAGCATGTAAATCATATAATTTACTTTTAGTTATCTTCATTTGAATGCCATTAGATCATGGGAGAGATTAGGCCAACGGTTCGAGCCATTAGATCATTCTAAGTTGAAAACTTCCCATTCTAATCATGTTTGTCACCATTTGCTATAATTGCTTGATCTCCATCGCTCATGACCTTGTAATTCGTCTAATTTTCTTATAGTAATCTTCATTTGGATGCTATTAGATCATGGGAGAGATTAGGCCAATGGTTGAGAGTCATAAGATTATTCTAAGTGAAGGACTTCCCATTCTAAGCATTTTTGTCACCATTTGGTTTAATCGCTTGATCTGCACAGCTCATGAGCATGTAAATCATATAATTTACTTTTAGTTATCTTCATTTGGATGGTATTGGATCTTGGGAGAGATTAATACAATGGTTGATAGCCATAAGATCATTATAAGTGATCGACTTCCCATTCTAAGCATTTTTGGTACCATTTGTTATAATCGCTTGATATACATCGCTCATGACCTTGTAATTCATCTAATTTTCTTATAGTTATCTTCATTTGGATGCTATCAAAAGTACGAAAAGATTAGGCAAATGGTTGAGAGCCATAATATCATTCTAAGTGAAGGACTTCCCATTCTAAACATTTTTGTCACCATTTGGTTTAATCGCTTGATCTACACAGCTCATGAACTTGTAAATCATACAATTTACTTATAGTTATCATCATTTGGGTGCTATTAGATCTTGGGAATGATTAGGCAAATAGTTGAGAGCCATAAGATCATTCTATGTGAAGGACTTCCCATTTGAAGCGTATGTGTCCTAATGTAGTTTAATCGCTTGATCACCATAGCTCATGAGCATGTAAATCATATAATTTACTTATTGTTATCTTGAGTTGGATGTCATGAGATCTAGGGAAAGATTAGGCTAACGGTTGAGAGCCATAAGATCATTCTAAGTGAAGAACTTCTCATTCTACACATTTTTGTTACCATTTTATTTAATCGCTTCATCTCCACAGCTCATGAATTCGTAAGTTATATAATTTACTTATAGTTTTCTTCGTTTGGATTCTATTAGATCATGGGAAAGATTAGGCCAATGGTTTTTAGCCATACGATCATTCTAAGTGATGGACTTACAATTTGTAGCATATGTGTCCTCATTCGGTTTAATCGCACGATCTCCATCGCTCATGAGTTTGTAATTCATCTAATTTTCTTACAGTTATCTTCATTTGGATGCTATGAGATCTAGGAAAACATTACGCTAATAGTTGAGAGCCATAAGATCATTCTAAGTGAAGGACTTCCCATTTGAGGCATATGTGTCCTCATTTGGTTTAATCGCTTGATCTCCATAAGTAATGAGCTTGTAAATCACATAATTTACTTATACTTATCTTCATTTGGATGCTATTAGATTTATGGAAACATTCGGCTAATGGTTGAGAGCCATGAGATTATTCTAAGTGAAAGACTTCCCATTTGAAGAATATTTCATCCCTTGCTAAGCCAAGGTCCCAGGTCTCCGAGTTAGCCCGCGTTCCTCGGCTAGGCAACAATTCATCTTTCTTCTCTTCCTTATAGCTAATGAGCTTGCAAATAGTATAATTTATCTATAGTTCTTCATTTGGATGCTATTAGATCATGGGAATGATTAGGCTTGTGGTCGAGAACCATAACATCATTCTAAGTGAAGAACTTCCCATTCTAAGCATTTTTGTCACCATTTGATTTAATCGCTTGATCTCCACAGCTCATGAGCTTGTAAATCATATACTTTACTTTAGTTATCTTCCTTTGGATGCTATTAGATTATGGGAAAGATTAGGCCAATCGTTAAGAGCTATAAGATCATTCTAAGTGAATGACTTCCCATTCTAAGCACGTTTGTCACCATTTGGTGTAATCGCTTGATCTCCATAGCTCATGAGCTTGTAAATCATCTAGTTTACTTATAGTTATCTTCATTTGGATGCTATTAGATCTTGGGAAAGATTTGGCCAATGGTTGAGAGCCATAAGATCATTCTAAGTGAATGATTCCCATATGAAGCATAGGTGTTCTAATTTGGTTTAATCGCTTGATCGCCATAGCTCATGAGCCTGTAAATCATATAATTTACCTATAGTTATATTCATTTGGATGCTATGAGATCATGGGAAAGATTAGGCCAATGGTTGAGAGACATAAGATCATTCTAAGTGAAGAACATCCCATTCTAAGCATTTTTGTCACCATTTAATTTAATCGCTTAGTCTTGCTCATGAGCTTGTAAATCATATAATTTACTTATAGTTGTCTTCATTTTGATGCTATTAGATCTAGGGAAATCTTAGTCAAATGGGTGAGAGCCATAAGATCATTGTAAGTGAAGGACTTCCCATTTGCAACATATGTGTCCTAATTTAGTTTAATTGCTTGATCACCATAGCTCATGAGCTTGTAAATCATATAATTTACTTATTGTTATCTTGATATGGATGCCATGAGATCTAGGGAAGGATTAGGCCAATGGTTGAGAGCCATGAGATCATTCTAAGTGAAGGACTTCTCATTTGAAGCATATGTGTCCTCATTTTGTTTAATCGCTTGATCTCCATAGCTAATGTGCTTGGAAATCATATAATTTACTTACAATTATCTTCATTTGGATGCTATTAGATCATGGGAAAGATTAGGCCAGCGGTTGAGAGATATAAGATCATTCTGAGTGAAGAACATCCCAATCTATGCATTTTTGTCGCCATTTGATTTAATCGCTTGATCTCTACTGTTCATGAGCTTGTAAATCATATAATTTACTTATAGTTATCTTCATTTGGATGCTATTAGATCTAGGGAAAGATTAGGCAAATGGGTGAGAGCCATAAGATCATTCTAAGTGAAGGACTTCCCATTTGAAACATATGTATCCTAATTTAGTTTAATCACTTCATTGCCATAACTCTTGAGCTTGTAAATCATATAATTTACTTATAGTTACCTTCATTTGGATGATATGAGATATAGGGAAAGATTAGGCTAATGGTTGATAGTCATAACATCATTCTAAGCAAAGGACTTCTCATTTGAAGCATATGTGAGCTCATTTGGTTTAATCGCTTGATGTCCATAGCTAATGAGCTTGTAAATCATATAATTTACTTATAGTTTTCTTCATTTTGATGCTATTAGACCATGGGAAAGATTAGGCTAGTGGTTGAGAGCCATATTATCATTCTAAGTGAAGGGCTTCCCATTTGAAGCATATGTGTCCTCATTTGGATTAATCGGTTGATCTCCATAGCTCATGAGCTTGTAAATCATATAATTTACTTATAGTTATCTTCATTTGGATGCTATTAGATCATGGGAGAGATTAGGCCAATGGTTGAGAGCCATAAGATCATTCTAAGTGAAGGACTTCCCATTCTAAGCATTTTTGTCACCATTTGGTTTAATCGCTTGATCTCCACAGCTCATGAGCTTGTAAATCATATAATTTACTTATAGTTATTTTCATTTGGATGCTATTAGATCTTGGGAAAGATTAGGCAAATGGTTGAGAGCCATAAGATCATTCTAAGTGAAGGACTTCCCATTTGAAGCATATGTGTCCTCATTTGGTTTAATCGTTTGATCTCCATAGCTCATGAGTTTGTAAATCATATAATTTACTTATAGTTATTTTGATTTGGATGCTATTAGAGCTAGGGAAAGATTAGAATAATGGTTGTGAGCCATAAGATCATTCTAAGTAAAGGACTTCCCATTCTAAGCACATTTGTAAGCTTTTGGTTTAATCGCCTGATCTCCACAGCTCATGAGCATGTAAATTATATAATTTACTTATAGTTATCTTCATTTGGATGCTATTAGATCTTGGGAGATATTAAGCCAATAGTTGAGAGCCATAAAATCATTCTAAGTGAAGGACTTCCCATTCTATGCATGTTTGTCACCATTTGGTTTGATCGCTTGATCTCCACAGCTCATGAGCTTGTAAATCATCTTATTTACTTATAATTATATTCTTTTGGATGCTATTTGATGTTGGGAAAGATTGGGCCAACGGTTGAGAGCTATAAGATCATTCTAAGTTAAGGACTTCCCATTGGAAGCATATGTATCCTCATTTGGTTTAATTGCTTGATCTCCATGGCTCATGAGCTTGTAAATCATATAATTTTCTTATAGTTATCTTCATTTGGATACTATTAGGTCTTTGGAAAGATTCGGCCAGTGGTTGAGTGCCATAGAATCATTCTAAGAGAAGGACTTCCCATTCTAAGCTTGTTTCTCACCATTTGGTTTAATCGCTTCATCTCCGGACCTCATGTGCTTCTAAATCATATAAATTACTTATGGGTATCTTCATTTGGAGGCTATTAGATCTTGGGAAAGATTAGACCATTAGTTGGGATTGATAAGATCATTCTAAGTGAAGGACTTCCCATTCTAAGCATGTTTATCGCCATTTCGTTTAATCACAAGATCTCCACATTTCATGAGCTTGCAAATCATCTAATTTTATTATAGTTATCTTCATTTCGATCATATTCGATCCTGGGAAAGATTCGGCCAATGGTTGATGGCCATAAGATCATTCTAAGTGAAGGACTTCCCATTCTAAGCATATTTGTCACCATTTGGTTTCATCGCTTGATCTCCACAATTCATGAGCTTGTAAATCATATAATTTACATATAATTATTTTCATTTGGATGCTATTAGATGTTGGGAAAGATTGGGCCAATGGTTGAGAGCCATAAGATCATTCTAAGCGAAGGACTTCCCATTTGAAGCATATGTGTCCTCATTTGGTTTAATCGTTTGATCTCCATAGCTCATGAGTTTTTAAATCATATAATTTACTTATAGTTATGTTCATTTGTAAGCATATGTGAGCTCTTTTGGTTTAATCGCTTGATCTCAATAGCTCATGAGTATGTAAATTATATAATTTACTTAAAGTTATCTTGATTTAGATGCTATTAGATCATGGGAGAGATTAGGCCAATGGTTGAGAGCGATAAGATCATTCTAAGTGAAGGACTTCCCATTCTATGCATGTTTGTCACCATTTGGTTTGATCCCCTGATCTCCACAGCTCATGAGCTTGTAAATCATATAATTTACTTATAATTATTTTCATTTGGATGCTATTAGATGTTGGGAAAGATTAGGCTAATGGTTGAGAGCCATAAGATCATTCTAATTGAAGGACTTTCTGTTTGACGCATACGTGTCTTCATTCGGTTTAATCATTTATCTCCATAGCTCATGAGCTTGTAAATCATATAATTTACTTCTAGTTATCTTCATTTGCATATTATTAGAGCTTAGGAAAGATTTGGCTAGTGGTTGAGTACCATAGGATCATTCTAAGTGAAGGACTTTCCGTTCTAAGCATATTTGTCACCATTTGGTTTAATCGCTTGATCTTTAGACCTCATGTACTTGTAAATCATATAATTTACTCATAGTTATCTTCATTCGGAGGCTATTAGATCTTAGGAATTATTAGACCAATGGTTGAGAGCCATAAGATTATTCTAAGTGAAGCACTTCCCATTCAAAGCATATTTGTCACCATTTGGTTTAATCGCTTGATCTCCACAGATCATGAGCTTGTAAATCATGTAATTTACTTATAATTATTTTTATTTGGATGCTATTTGATGTTGGGAAAGATTGGGCCAATGGTTGAGAGCCATAAGATCATTCTAAGGTAAGGACTTCCCGTTGGAAGCATATGTGTCCTCATATGGTTTAATCGCTTGATCTCCATAGCTCATGAGTTTTTAAATCATATAATTTACTTATAGTTATGTTCATTTGGATGCTATTAGATCTAGGGAAAGATTAGAATAATGGTTGAGAGCCATATGATCATTCTAAGTGAATGACTTCCTGTTCTAAGCATATTTGCAAGCATTTGGTTTAATCGCTTGATCTCCATAGCTCATGAGCATGTAAATTATATAATTTACTTAAAGTTATCTTGATTTGGATGCTATTAGATCATGAGAGAGATTAGGCCAATGGTTGAGAGCCATAAGATCATTCTAAGTGAAAGACTTCCCATTCTATGCATGTTTGTCACTGTTTGGTATGAGATCCTGATCTCCACAACTCATGAGCTTGTAAATGATATAATTTACTTATAATTATTTTCATTTGGATGCTATTAGATGTTGGGAAAGATTAGGCTAATGGTTGAGAGCCATAAGATCATTCTAATTGAACGATTTTCCATTTGAAGCATATGTGTCCTCATTTGGTTTAATCGCTTGATCTCCATAACTCATGAGCTTGTAAATCATATAATTTACTACTAGTTATCTTCATTTGCATAATACTAGAGCTTGGGAATGATTTGGCCAGTGGTTAAGTGCCATAGGATCATTCTAAGTGAAGGACTTTCCATTCTAAGCATGTTTGTCACCATTTGGTTTAATTGTTTGATCTCCACAGCTCATCTGCTTGTAAATCATATAATTTACTTGTTACTATATTCATTTGGGATGCTATTAGATCTTGGCAAAGATTAGACGAATGGTTGGGAGCCTTAAGATTATTGTAAGTGAAGGGCTTCCAATTCTAAGCATGTTTGTTACCATTTGGTTTAATCGCTTGATCTCTATAGATCATGAACTTGTAAATGGTGTAATTTACTTATAGTTATCTTCATTTGAATGTTGTTAGATCTTGGGAAAGATTAGGATAATGGTTGAGAGCCATAAGATCATTCTAAGTGAAGGATTTCCAATTCTATGCATGGTTGTCACCATTTGGTTTAAACGCTTAATCTCTATAGATCATGAGGCTGTAAATGGTCTAATTTAATTAAAGTTATCTTCATTTGGATGCTATAAGATCTAGGGAAAGATTACGCTAATGTTGAGACCATAAGATCATTCTAATTGAAGGACTTCCCGTTTGAAGCATATGTGTCCTCATTTGGTTTAATCGCTTGATCTCCACGGCTCATGAGCCAGTAAATCATATAGTTTACTTATAGTTATCTTTATTCGGATGCTATCAGATTTTCGGAAAGATTAGGCCAACGGTTGAGAGTCATAAGATCAATCTAAGTGAAGGACTTCCCATTCTAAGCATGTTTGTCAACATTTGGTTTGATCGCTTGATCTCTATAGCTCATAAGCTTGTAAATCATTTAATTTACTTATAATTATATTCATTCGGATGCTATTAGATCTTGGGAAAGATTAGGCCAATGGTTGAGAGTCATAAGATCATTCTAAGTTCGGGACTTCCCATTCTAAGCATGTTTGTCACCATTTGGTTTAATCGCTTGATCTGCACAGCTCATGAGCTTGTAAATCATCTATTTACTTATAATTATCTTCATTTGGATGCTATTAGATCTTGGGAAAGATTAGGCCAATGGTTGAGAGCCATAAGATCATTCTAAGTGAAGGACTTCCCATTCTAAGCATGTTTGTCACCATTTGGTTTAATCGCTTGATCTCCACAGCTCATGAGCTTGTAAATCTTCTAATTTACTTATAATTATATTCATTTGGATGCTATTAGATCTTGGGAAAGATTAGGCCAATGGTTGAGAGCCATAAGATCATTCTAAGTGAATGGCTTCCAATTCTAAGCATGTTTGTCATCATTTGGTTTAATTGCTTGATCTCTATAGATCATGATGGTGCAATTTACTTATAGTTTCATTTGAATGCTGTTAGATCTTGGGAAAGATTAGGATAATGGCTGAGAACCATAAGATCATTCTAAGTGATGGACTTCCCATTCTATGCATGTTTGTCACCATTTGGTTTAAACGCTTAATCTCTATAATCATGAGCCTGTAAATGGTCTAATTTAATTATAGTTATCTCCATTTGGATGCTATTACATCTGGGAAAGATTAGGCTAATGGTTGAAACCATAAGATCATTCAATTAAAGGACTTTATTTGAAGCATGTTTGTCCTCATTTGATTTAATCACTTGATCTCCATGGCTCATGAGCCTGTAAATCATATAGTTTACTTATAGTTATCTTTATTCGGATGCTATTAGATCTTTTGGAAAGATTAGGCCAATGGTTGAGAGCCATAAGATCACTCTAAGTGAAGGACTTCCCATTTTAAGCATGTTTGTCACCATTTGGTTTGATCGCTTGATCTCCAGCTCATGAGCTTGTAAATCATTTAATTTACTTAGAATTATATTCATTCGGATGCTATTAGATCTTGGGAAAGATTTGGCCAATGGTTGAGAGCCATAAGATATTTCTAAGTGAAGGGCTTCCCATTCTAAGCATGTTTGTCCCCATTTGGTTTGATCACTTGATCTCTATAGCTCATGAGCTTGTAAATCATCTCATTTACTTACAATAATATTCATTGGGATGCTATTAGATCTTGGGAAAGATTAGGCCATTGGTTGAGAGCCATAAGATCATTCATCTAATTTACTTATAATTATATTCATTTGGATGCTATTAGATCTTGGAAAGATTAGGCCAATGGTTGAGAGCCCTAAGATCATTCTAGGTGAAGGACTTCCCATTCTAAGCTTGTTCAATCGCTTGATTTCCACAGCTCATGATCTTGCAAATGGTCTAATTTACTTATGATTACATTCATTTGGATGCTATTAGATCCTCGGAAAGATAAGGCTAATGGTTGAGAGCCAAAAGATCATTCTAAGTAAAGGACTTCCCATTCTAAGCATTTTGTCACCATTTCGTTTAATCGCTTGATCTCCACAGCTCATGAGCTTGTAAATCATCTAATTTACTTATAATTATATTCATTTGGAAGCTATTAGATCTTGGGAAAGATAAGGCCAATGGTTGAGAGCCAAAAGATCATTCTAAGTGAAGGAATTCCCATTCTAAGCATGTTTAAATCACCATTTGGTTTAATGGGAAAGATAAGGCCTTGATCAAAAGATTATTCCACATCTTGTGAGTCTCAATCATTGTACAAATCTCCCTTGAGTACTAATAGCATCAAAAGGAAGATGGTTGTAAGTAAATTAGGTGATTTGCAAGCTCGTGAACTCCCAAGATTAAGTAATTAACCCAAATGGCAATAAATACTCTTAGAACGGGAAGTTCTCCCCTTAGAATAATCTTATGGCATTGAACCATTACTCTAATCTTTCCCAAGTGTCAATAGCATCTAAATGAAGATGATTATAAGTACATTAAATGAGTTGCAAGCTTGTGAGCTCCAAAGATCAAGTGATCAATCCAAATGGTGACAAATGTTCTTAGAATGGCAATGACTTCCCTTAGAATGACCTTATGGCATCGAACCATCATACTAATCTTTCCCAACTATGAATAGCATCTAAATGAAGATAATTTATATGTAAGTTAGATGATTTCGAAGCTCGTATCCCAAGATCAAGCTATCAACCCAAATGGTGAGAAACATTCTTAGAATTGCAATTTCTTCCCTTAGAATGACCTTGTGGCTCTCCATCATCACACCGATCTTTTCCAAGTACTGATAGCATAGAAATGAAGGTAATTGTAAAAAATTAGATGATTTCTAAGTGCTGGGGAACTCCTGAGATCAAGCAATTAACCCAAATGCCGACAAATATTCATTGAAAGGGAAGTTCTTCCTTAAAATGGTCTTTTGGCACTCAACCATTGCTCTAATCTTCTCCAAGTATCCAAATGAAGATGATTATAACTAAATTAGATGATTCACAAGCTCACGAGCTATGGAGATCAAGCGATTAAGCCATATGGTGACAAATATTCTTAGAATAGGAAGTTCTTCACTTGGAATGATCTTCTCACTCTCAAGAGTTGCTCCAACCTTTTCAATGTACTAATAGGACCAGTGGAGATAATCATAAATAAGTTAGATGATTTTCTAGGTCATTAACATCCAAGATTAACTCATTGACCTAAATTACAACAAACGTTATTAGAATTGAAAGTTCTTCACATAGAATTATCTTGTGAGTCTCAATCATTGCACTAATCTCCCTCGAGTACTAGTAGCATCAAACGGAAGATGGTTGCAATTAAATAAGGTGATTTGCAAGCTTGTGAACTCCTAAGATTAAGTAATTAACCTAAAGGGATAATGCCATGAAAAACCCTAAATTTTACCTCGTGTAACACATTTACCCTAAGTAAATTATATGATTTACAAGCTCATTAGTTGTGGAGATCAAGCAATTAAACCAAATGAGGACACATATACTTCAAATGGGAAGTCCTTCACTTTGAATGATCATATGGATCTCAACCATTATCCTTATCTTTCCCTAAATCTCATAGCATCCAAATGAAAGTAACTATAAGTAAATTATATAGCGAACAAGCGATTAAACCAAATTAGGACACATATGCTTCAAATGGGAAGTCCTTCACTTAGAATGATTTTATGGCTCTCAACCATTTGACTAATCTTTTTCCCTAGATCTTATAGCATCCAAATGAAGATAACAATAAGAAAATTATACGAATTACAAGCTCATGAGCGATTGACATTAGCAATTATACCAAATGACAAAAAAACTTAGAATGGGAAGTCCTTCACTTAAAGTGATCTTATAGCTCTAAACCATTGGCCTAATCTCCCCCATGATCTAATAGCATCCAAATGAAGATACCTTAAGTAAGTTATATGATTTACAATCTCATTAGCTATGGAGACTAAGCGATTAAACTAAATGAGGACACATATGCTTCGAATGGGAAGTCCTTCACTTAGAATGATCTTATGGCTCTCAAGCACTAGCCTAACATTTCCCTAGATCTAATAGCATTCAAATGAATATAACTATAAGTAAATTATATGATTTACAAGATCATGAAGAAACTAAACGAGGTGGAGATCACGTAAAATGATTATCAACCAAATCTTTCCTTCGATGACAAACATGATAACTATAAGAATGGGAAGTCTTTCACTTAGAATGATCTTATGGCTATCAACCATTAGCCTAATCTATCCCATGGTCTAATAGCATCCAAATGAAGATAACAATAAGAAAATTAGATGATTTACAAGCTCATTAGCTATGGAGATCAAGCGATTACACCAAATGAGTGACAAACATTCTTCAAATGGGAAGTCCTTCATTTAGAATGATCTTATGGCTCTCAACCATTAGCGTAATCTTTCTCTAGATCTCATAACATACAAATGAAGAAAACTATAAGTAAATTATATAATTTACAAGCTCATTAGCTATGGAGATCAAGCGATTATACCAAATGGTGACAAATATGCTTAGAATGGGAAGTCTTTCAGTTAGAATGATCATATGGCTCCCAACCATTATTCTAATCTTTCCCATGGTCTAACAGCATCCAAATGAACATAACTATAAGTAAATTATATGATTTAATAGCTCATTAGCTATGGAGATCAAGTGATTAACAAATGAGTGACACATATGCTTCAAATGGGAAGTCCTTCACTTAGAATGATCTTATTGCACTCAACCATTAGCGTAATCTTTCCCTAGATCTCATAGCACTCAAATGAAGAAAACTAGAAGTAAATTATATGATTTACAAGCTCATTAGCTATGGAGATACGCTATTACACCAAATGAGAACACATACGCTACAAAGGGGAAGTCTTTCATTAAGAATGATCTTATGACTCTCAACCATTAGCGTAATCTTTCCCTAGATCTCATAGCATCCAAATGAAGATAACTATAAGAAAATTAAAAGAATTTCAAGCTCTAATAGCTATGGAGATCAAGCGATTAAACCAAACGGTGACAAAAATGCTTGAATGGGAAGTCATCACTTAGAATGATCTTGTGGCTCTCAACCATTACCCTAATCTTTCCCTAGATCTCATAGCATCCAAATGAAGATAAGAATACGAAAATTAAAAGAATTACAAGCTCATGAGCAATGGAGATCAATGGATTATACCAAATGATGACAAACATGCTCAAAATGGGAAGTCTTTCACTTACAATGATCTTATGGCTCTCCACCATTGGCCTAATCTCTCCGATGATCTAATAGCATCCAAGTGAATATAACTATAAGTAAATTATATGATTTACAAGCTCATGAGCTATGGAGATCAAGTGAATAACCCAAATGGGGACAAAATGCATAGAATGAGTTGTTCTTCACTTAGAATGATCTTATGGCTCTCAACCATTACCCTAATCTTTCCTAGATCTAATAGCATTCAAATGAAGATAACAATTAAAAAAATTAGACGAATTACAAGGTCATGAGCAATGGTGATCAAGCGATAATACCAAATGGTGACAAAAATGCCTAGAATGGGAAGTCATTCACTCGGAATGGTCGTATGGCTCTCAACCATTGGCCTAATCTCTCCCTAAGATCCAATAACGTCCAAATAAATATAACAATAAGTAAATCATATGATTTCCAAGCAAGCTATGGGAGCTGATTTTTGAGATTAAACCAAATGAGAATTACACATATGCTTCAAATGGGATGTCCATCACTTAGAATGATCTTATGGTCTCAACCATTTGCCTAATCTTTCCCTAGATCTGATAGCATCCAAATGAAGATAACTATAAGAAAATTAGATGAATTACAAGCTTATGAGCGATGGAGATCAAGCGATTATACCAAATGATGACAAATATGCTTCAAATGGGAAGTCTTTCACTTAGAATGATCTTATGGCTCTCAACCATTAGCCTAATCTTTCCATATGATCAAATAGCATCCAAATGAAGATAACTATAATAAATTATATGAATTACAAGCTCATGATTTATGGAGATCACATATGCTTTAAATGGGAAGTCCTTCATTAAACCAAATGAGGACACATATGCTTACAAATTGAAGTCCTTCACTTAGAAGAATGATCTTATGGCTCTCAACCATTAGACCTAATCTTTCCCTAGATCTCATAGCATCCAAATGAAGATAACAATAAGAAGATTAGACGAATTACAAGCTCATGAGCAATGGAGATCAATGGATTATACCAAATGATGACAAACATTCTCAAAATGGGAAGTCTTTCACTTAGAATGATCTTATGGCTCTCAACCATTGGCCTAATCTCTCCGATGATCTAATAACATCCAAATGAATATAACTATAAGTAAATTATATGATCTACAAGCTCATGAGCTATGGAGATCAAGTGATTAACCCAAATGGGGACAAAAATGCATAGAATGAGTTGTCCTTCACTTAGAATGATCTTATGGCTCTCAACCATTACCCTAATCTTTCGCTAGATCTCATAGCATCCAAATGAAGATAACAATAAGAAAATTAGACGAATTACAAGCTCATGTGCAATGGAGATCAAGCGATTAGACCAAATGGTGAGAAACATGCCTAGAATGGGAAGTCATTCACTTAGAATGATCTTATGGCTCTCAACCGTTGGCCTAATCTTTCCCAAGATCAATAGCATCCAAATAAATATAACAATAAGTAAATCATATGATTTCCAAGCTCATTAGCTATGGAGCTCAAGCTATTAAACCAAATTAGTACACATATGCTTCAAATGGGAAGTCCTTCATTTAGAATGATCTTATGGCGCTCAACCATTCGCCTAATCTTTCCCTAGATCTCATAGCATCCAAATGAACATAACAATAAGAAAATTAGATGAATTACAAGCTCATGAGCGATGGAGATCAATCGATTATACCAAATGGTGACAAACATGCTTAGAATGGGAAGTCTTTCACTTAGAATGATCTTATGGCTCTCAACCATTGGCCTAATCTCTCCAATGATCAAATAGCATCCAAATGAATATAACTATAAGTAAATTATATGATTTACAAGCTCATGAGCTGGAGATCAAGTGATTAAACCAAATGGGACAAAAATGCTTAGAATGGGAAATCCTTCACTGAGAATGATTTTATGGCTCTCAACCATTGACCTAATCTTTCCCTAGATCTCATAGCATCCAAATGAAGATAACAATAAGAAGATTAGACGAATTACAAGCTCATGAGCAATATAGATCAAGTGATTATTACCCCAAATGGTGAGAAACGTGCTTAAAATGGGAAAGTCCTTCACAAAGAATGATCTTATGGCTCTCGATTGTTGGCCTAATTTCTCCCCAAGATCCAATAACATCCAAATAAAGATAACAATAAGTAAATTAATGATTTAAAAGTTCATTTACTATGGAGATCAAGCGATTAAACCAAATGAGAACACATATGCTTCAAATGGGAAGTCCTTCCTTTAGAATGATTTTATGGCTCTCAACCATTAGCCTAATCATTCCTTAGATCTACACAGCTCATGAGCTTACAAATCATATAATTTACTTATAGCTTTTTTCATTTGGATGCTATTAGATCATGGGAGCGATTAGGCTAACGATTGAGAGCCATAAGATTATTCTAAATGATGGACTTTCCATTTTAAGCATTTTTGTCACCATTTAATTTGATTGCTTCATCTACACAGCTCATGAGCTTGTAAATCATCTAATTTACTTATAATTATCTTCATTTGGATGTTATAAGATCATGGGAGAGATAAGGCCAATGGTTGAGAGCCATTAGATCATTCTATTTGAAAGACTTCCCATTCTAAGCATGTTTGTTACCATTTGGTATAATTGCTTGATCTCCATCGATCATGAGCTTCTAATTCATCTAATTTTCTTATAGTTATCTTCATTTGGATGCTACGAGATCTAGGGAAAGATCGGGCAAATGGTTGAGAGCCATAAGATCATTCTAAGTAATGGACTTCCCATTCTAAGCATTCTTGTCACCATTTGGTTTAATCACTTGATCTACATAGCTCATGAGCTTGTAAATCATATAATTTACTTATAGTTATCATCATTTGGATGCTATTAGATCTTGAGAGAGATTAGTACAATGGTTGAGAGCCATAGGGTCATTCTAATTGAAAGACTTCCCATTCTAATCATGTTTATCACCATCTGGTATAATCGCATGATCTCCATCGCTCATGAGCTTGTAATTCATCTAATTTTTTATAATTATCTTCATTTGGATGGAATTAGATCTATGGAAAGATTAGGCAAATGATTGAGGGCCATAAGATCATTCTAAGTGAAGGACTTCCCGTTTGAAGCATATGTGTACTAATTTGGTTTAATAGCTTGATCACCATAGCTAATGAGCTTGTAAATCATATAATTTACTTATAGTTTTCTTCGCATGGATGCTATTAGATCATGGGAAAGATTAGGCAAATGGTTGAGATCCATAAGATCATTCTAAGCGATGGACACTCCATTTGAAGCATATGTGTACTAATTTCTAAGCATGTTTGTCACCATTTGGTATAATCGCTTGATCTCCATCGCTCATGAGCTTCTAATTCGTCTAATTTTCTTATAGTTATCTTCATTTGGATGCTACGAGATCTAGGGAAAGATTAGGCAAATGGTTGAGAGCCATAAGATCTTTTAAAGTGATGGACTTCCCATTCTAAGCATTCTTGTCACCATTTGGTTTAATCGCTTGATCTACATAGCTCATGAGCTTGTAAATCATATAATTTACTGATAGTTATCATCATTTGGATGCTATTAGATCTTGGGAGAGATTAGTACAATAGTTGAGAGCCATAGGGTCATTCTAATTGAAAGACCTCCCATTCTAATCATGTTTATCACCATCTGGTATAATCGCTTGATCTCCATCTCTCATGAGCTTGTAATTCATCTAATTTTTTATAATTATCTTCATTTGGATGGTATCAGATCTATGGAAAGATTAGGCAAATGATTGAGGGCCATAAAATCATTCTAAGTGAAGGACTTCCCATTTGAAGCATATGTGTACTAATTTGGTTTAATAGCTTGATCACCAAAGCTAATGAGCTTGTAAATCATATAATTGACCTATAGTTTTCTTCGCATGGATGCTATTAGATCTTGGGAAAGATTAGGCAAATGGTTGAGATCCATAAGATCTTTTTAAGCGATGGACGTTCCATTTGAAGCATATGTGTACTAATTTGATTTAATAGCTTCATCTCCATAACTCATGAGCCTGTAAATCATATAATTTACTTATAGCTATGTTCATTTGGATGCTATGAGATCTAGGGAAAGTTTAGGCTAATGGTTGAGGGCCATAAGAACATTCTAAGTGAAGGACTTCCCATTTGAAGCATATGTGTACTAATTTGGTTTAATAGATTGATAACCACAGCTAATGAACTTGTAAATCATATAATTTACTTATAGTTTTCTTCATTTGGATGCTATTAGATCATGGGAAGGATTAGGCAAATGGTTGAGAACTATAAGATCATTCTAAGTGAAGGACATTCCATTTGAAGCATATGTGTACTAATTTGATTTAATAGCTTCATCTCCACAACTCATAACTTGTAAATCATATAATTTACTTATAGTTATGTTCATTTGTATGCTATGAGATCTAGTGAAAGATTAAGCTAATGGTTGAGAGCCATAAGATCATTTTATGTGAAGGACTTCCCATTTGAAGCATATGTGTTCTCATTTGGATGCTATCAGATCTTGGGAAAGATTAGGCAAATGGTTGAGAGCCATAAGATAATTCTTAGGGAAGGACTTCCCAATTCTAAGCATTTTTGTCGCCATTTGGTTTAACTGCCTGATCTCCACAGCTCATGAGCTTGTAAATCATATAATTTACTTATAGTTATCTTCATTTGGACGCTATTAGATCATGGGAGACATTAGGCCAATGGTTGAGAGCCATAAGATCATTCTAAGTGAATGACTTCCCATTCTAAGCATTTTTGTCACCATTTTGTTTAATCACCTGATCTCTACAGCTCATGAGCACGTAAATCATATAATTTACTTATAGTTATATTCATTTGGATGCTATGAGATCTAGAGAAGGATTAGGCAAATGGTTGAGAGCCGTAATATCATTCTAAGTGATGGACTTACAATTTGTAGCATATGTGTCGTCATTTAGTTTAATCGCATGATCTCCATCGCTCATGAGCTTGTAATTCATCTAATTTTCTTACAGTTATCTTCATTTGGATACTATGAGATCTAGGGAAAGATTTTTCTAATGGTTGAGAGCCATGAGATCCTTCTAAGTGTAGGACTTCCCATTTGAAGCATATGTGTCCTCATTTGGTTTAATCGCTTAATCTCCTTAGCTAGTGAGCTTGTAAATCAAATAATTTACTTATAGTTATCTTTATTTGGATGCTATGAGATGTATGGAAAGATTCGGCTAAAGGTTGAGAGACATGAGATTATTCTATGTGAAGGACTTCCCATTTGAAACATATGTGGCCTCATTTGGTTTAATCGCTTGATCACCATAGCTCATGAGCTTGGATATCTTATAATTTACTTGTAGTTACCTTCATTTGGATGCCATGAGATCTTGGGAAAGATTAGGCTAATGGTTGAGAGCTATAAGATCATTCTAAGCGAAGGACTTCTCATTTGAAGCATATGTGTCGTCATTTGCTTTAATCGCATGATGTCCATCACTTATGAGCTTGTAATTCATATAATTTTCATACAGTTATCTTCATTTGGATGCTATGAGATCTAGGGAAAGATTTGTCTAATGGTTGAGAGCCATGAGATTATTCTAAGTGTAGGACTTCCCATTTGAAGCATATGTGTGCTCATTTGCTTTAATCACTTAATCTCCTTAGCTAATGAGCTTGTAAATCAGGTGATTTACTTATTGTTATCTTCATTTGGATGCTATGAGATGTTGGGAAAGATTCGGCAAAAGGTTGAAAGCCATGAGATCATTCTAAGTGAAGGACTTCTCATTTGTAGCATGTGTCCTCATTTTGTTTAATTGCTTGATCTCCACAGCTAATGAGCTTGTAAATCATACAATTTACTTATAGTTATGTTCATTTGGATGCTATTATATAATGGGAAAGATTAGGCTAGTGGTTGAGAGACATAAGATCATTCTAAGTGAAGAACATCTCATTCTAAGCATTTTTGACGCCATTTGATCTAATTGCTTGGTCTCCATTGCTCATGAGCTTGTAAATCATATAATTTATTTATAGTTGTCTTCATTTGGATGCTATTAGATCTAGGGAAAGATTAGGCAAATGGGTGAGAGCCATAAGATCATTCTTAGTGAAGGATTTCCCATTTGAAGCATATGTGTCCTAATTTAGTTTAATCGCTTGATCACCATAGCTCATGAGCTTGTAAATCATATAATTTACTTATTGTTATCTTCATTTGGATGCCATGAGATCTAGGGAAAGATTAGGCTAGTAGTTGACAGCCATGAGATCATTCTAAGTGAAGGACATCTCATTTGAAGCATATGTGTCCTCATTTTCTTTAATCGCTTGATCTCCATAGCTAATGAGGTTGGAAATCATATAATTTACTTACAGTTATCTTCATTTGGATGCTATTAGATCTAGGGAAGGATTAGGCAAATGGTTGAGAGTTGTAAGATCATTCTAAGTGATGGATTTACAATTTGTAGCATATGTATCCTCATTTGGTTTAATTGCATGATCTCCATCGCTCATGAGCTTGTAATTGATCTAATTTTCTTACAGTTATCTTCATTTGGATGCTATGAGATCTAGGGAAAGATTTGTCTAATGGTTGAGAGCCAAGAGATCGTTCTAATTGTAGGACTTCCCATTTGAAGCATATGTGTCCTCTTTTGGTTTAATCTCTTAATCTTCTTAGCTAATGTGCTTGTAAATCTGATAATTTACTTATAGTTATCTTCATTTGGATGCTATAAGATGTATGGAAAGATTCGGCTAATGGTTGAGAGCCATGAGATCATTCTAAGTGAAGGACTTCCCATTTGAAGGATATGTGTCCTCATTTGGTTTAATCGCTTGATCACTGTAGCTCATGAGCTGGGAAATCAAAATTTTACTTATTGTTACCTTCATTTGGATGCCATGAGATCTAGGGAAAGATCAGGCTACTGATTGAGAGTCATAAGATCATTCTAAGTGAAAGACTTCTCATTTGAAGCATATGTGTCCTCATTTGGTTTAATCGCTTAATCTCAATAGCTAATGAGCTTGCAAATCATATAATTTATTTATAGTTATCTTCATTTGGATGCTATTAGATCATGGGAATCATTAGGCCAGTGGTCGAGAACCATAACATCATTCTAAGAGAAGAATTTCCCATTCTAAGCATTTATGTCGCCATTCGATTTAATCGCTTGATCTCCACAGCTCATGAGCTTGTAAATCATATAATTTACTTATAATTATATTTATTTGGATGCTATGAGATCTAGGGTATGATTAGTCTAATGGTTGAGAGCCATTCATTCTAGGTGAAGGACTTCTCATTTGCAGCATATGTGTCCTCATTTGGTTTAAATGCCTGATCTCCATAGCTAATGAGCTTGTAATTCATCTAATTTTCTTATAGTTATCTTCATGTGGATACTATGAGATCTAGGGAAGGATTTGGCTAATGGTTGAGAGCCATAAGATCATTCCAAGTGAAGGACTTTTCGTTTGAAGCAAATGTCTCGTCACTTGGATTAATCGCTTGATCTCCATAGCTCATGAGCTTCTAAAAAATACAATTACATATAGTTAGCTTCATTTTGATGTTATTAGATCATGGGAGAGATTAGGCCAATGGTTGAGAGCCATAAGATCATTCTAAGTGAAGGACTTCCCATTCTAAGCTTTTTTGTCACCATTTGGTTTAATCGCTTGATCTCTACAGCTCATGAGCTTGTAATTCATCTAATTTTCTTATAGTTATCTTTGCTTGGATGCTATGAGATCTAGAGAAGGATTAGGCTAATGGTTGAAAGCAATAAGATCATTCTAAGTGAAGGACTTCTCATTTGAAGCAAATTTCTCGTCACTTGGATGAATCGCTTGATCTCCATATCTCATGAGCTTGTAAATAATATAATTACTTATAGTTAGCTTCATTTGGATGCTATTAGATCATGATAGAGATTGGGCCAATGGTTGAGAGCCATAAGATCATTCTAAGTGAAGCACTTCACATTCGTCTAATTTTTTATTGATCATTCTAAGAGCCATGAGAAGTCCATCACTTCACATTTGGATGCTATGAGATCTAGGGTAAGATGAGGCTAATGGTTGATAGCCATAAGATCATTCTAAGTGAAGGACTTCCCATTTGAAGCATATGTGTCCTCATTTTGTTTAATCGCTTGATCTCCATCGCTCGTGAGCTTGTAATTCGTCTAATTTTCTTATTGTTATCTTCATTTGGATTCTATGACGTCTAAGGTAAGATTAGGGTAATGGTTGAGAGCCATAAGATCATTCTAAGTGAAGGATTTCCTATTTGAAGTATATGTGTTCTCATTTGGTTTAATCACTTGATCTCCACAGCTAATGAGATTGTAAATCATATAATTTACTTATAGTTTTCTTCATTTGGTTGCTATTAGATCTAGGGAAAGATTAGGCAAATGGTTGAGAACCATACGATCTTTTAAAGTGAAGGACTTCCCATTTGAAGCGTATGTGTCCTAATTTGGTTTAATTGCTTGATTGCCATAGTTCATGAGCTTGTAAACCATATCATTTACTTATAGTTGCCTTCATTTGGATACTATTTGATCTAGAGAAAGATTAGGCAAAAGGTTGAGTGCCATAACATCATTCTAAGTGAAGGACTTCTCATTTTAAGCTTTTTTTGTCACCATTTAGTTTAATCGCTTAATCTCCATCACTCATGGGCTTGTAATTTGTCTAATTTTCCTATTGTTATCTTCATTTGGATCATATGAGATCTAGGGTAAGATTAGGCTAATGGTTTAGAACCATAAGATCTTTCTAAATGAAGGACTTCCCATTTGAAGCATATGTATCCTTAGTTTGTTTAATCGCTTGATCTCCACAGCTAATGAGCTTGTAAATCATATAATCTACTTATAGTTTTTTTTCATTCGGTGGCTATTAGATCTAGGGAAAGATTAGACCAATAGTTCAGAGCCATAAGATCATTCTAAGTGAAAGGCTTTCCATTTGAAGCATGTGTCCTAATTTCATTAAATTGCTTGATCGCCATAGCTCATGAACTTGTAAACCATATAATTTACTTATAGTTGCCTTGATTTGGATGCAATTAGATCTAGGGAAAGATGAGGCAAATGGTTGAGAGCCATAAGATCATTCTAAGTGAAGCTCTTCCCATTTAAAGCATATGTGTTCTAATTTGGTTTAATCGCTTCATCTCCACAGCTAATGAGCTTGTAAATCATATAATTTACTTATAGTTTTCTTCATTTAGATGCAATTAGATGATGGGAGATATTAGGCCAATGGTTGAGAGCCATAAAATTATTCTAAGTGAAAGACTTCCCATTCTGAGCTTTTTTGTCACCATTTGGTTTAATCGCATGATCTCCATCATTCATGAGCTTGTAATTCATCTAATTCTTTTATTGTTATCTTCATTTGGATGCTATGAGATCTAGAGTAAGATTAGGCTAATGGTTGGGAGCCAAAAGATCATTCTATGTGAAGGACTTCCCATATGAAGCATGTGTCCTCATTTGGTTTAATCACTTGATCTCCACAGCTAATGAGCTTATAAATCATATAATTTATTTATAGTTTTCTGCATTTGGTTGCTTTTTGATCTAGGGAAAGATTAGGGAAATGGTTGAGAGCCATACGATCATTTTAAGTGAAGGACTTCCCATTTGAAGCATATGTGTCATAATTTGGTTTAATCGCTTGATCGCCATTGCTCATGAGCTTGTAATTCAGCTAATTTTCCTATAGTTATCTTCATTCGGATGCTATTAGATCATGGCAAAGATTAGGCCAATGGTTGAGATCCATAAGATTATTCTAAGTGAAGGACTTCCCATTCTAAGCTTGGTTGTCACCATTTGGTATAATCACTTGATCTCCATCGCTTATGAGCTTATAAATCATATAATTTGCTTAAGGTATCTTCATTTGGATGCTATTAGACCATGGGATAGATTTGGCCAATGTTTGATAGCCATAAGATCACTCTAAGTGAAGGACTTCCCACTCTAAGCATGTTTGTCTCCATTTGGTGTAATCGCTTGATCTCCATCACTCATGAGCTTGTAATTTGTCTAATTTTCTTATTGTTATCTTGATTTGGATGCTATGAGATCTAGGGAAAGATAAGGAATATGGTTAAGAGCCGTGTCTTCATTTTGAATGCTATTAGATCTAGGGAAATGTTAGGTTAGTGCTTGAGAGCCATAAGATCATTCTAAGTGAATGACTTCCCATTTGAAGCATGTGTGTCCTAATTTGGTTTAATTGCTTGATCGCCATAGCCCATGAGTTTGTAAACCATATATTTTACTTAGAGTTACATTCATTTGGATGCTATGAGATCTAAGGAAAGATAAGGATAATGGTTGAGAGCCATAATAGCATTCTAAGCAAAGGACTTCTCATTTGAAGCATATGTGTACTCATTTGGTTTAATCGCTTGATCTTCATAGCTAATGAGCTTGTAGATCATATAATTTACATATAGTTATCTTCATTTGGATGCTATGAGATCTAAGGATGTATTAGGCTAATGGTTGAAAGCCATAAGATCATTCTAAATGAAGGACTTCCCATTCTAAACATTTTTGTCACTATTTGGTTTAATCGCTTAATCTCCACAGCTCATGAGCTCATAAATCCTATAATTTACTTATAGTTATCTTCATTTGGATGCAATTAGATCTTGGGAGTGATTAGGCCAATGGTTGAGAGACATAAGATCATTCTAACTGAATGACATCCCATTCTAAGCATGTTTGTCACCATTTAGTATGATCGCTTGATCTCCATTGCTCATGAGCTTGTAATTTGTCTAATTTTATTATAGATACTTTCATTTCGATTCTATGAGATATTGGGAAAGAGTAGGCAAATGGTTGAGAGCCGTGTCCTCATTTTGTTTAATGGCTTGATCTCCATAGCTAATGAGCTTATAAATAATATAATTTACTTATAGTTATCTTCATTTGGATGCTATTAGATCTAGGGAAATGTTAGGTTAATGGATGGGAGCCATAAGATCATTCTATTTGAAAGACTTCCCAGTCTAAGCATGTTTCTCATCATTTGGGGAAATCGCTTGATCTCCATCGCTCATGAGATTGTCATTTGTCTAATCTTCTTATTGTTATCTTCATTTGGATGCTATGAGATTTGGGGAATGATTAGGCTAAAGGTTGAGAGCCATAAGATCATTCTAAGTGATGGACTTTCCATTCTAAGCATTTTTGCCACCATTTGGTTTAATCACTTGACCTCCATCCCTCATGAGCTTGTAATTCGTCTAATTTTCTTATTGTTATATTCATTTGGATGCTTTGAGATCTAGGGAAAGATTAGGCTAATGGTTGAGAGCCATAAGATCATTCTAAGTGAAGGACTTCACATTAGAAGCATATGTGTACTAATTGGGATTAATAGGTTGATCTCCATAGTTAATGAGCTTGGAAATCATATGATTTACTTATTGTTAACTTCATTTGGATGCTATGAGATCTAGGGAATGACTAGGCTAAGGGTTGAGAGCCATAAGATCATTCTAAGTGAATGACTTCTCATAAGAAGCATATGTGTACTAATTTGGTTTAATAGCTTGATCTCCATAGCTAATGAGCTTGGAAATCGTATGATTTACTTATAGTTAACTTCATTTGGATGCTATTGGATCATGGGGAGAGATTAGTTTAACGGTTGAGAGCCATAAGATCATTCTAAGTGAAGGACTTCCCATTTGAAGTATATGTGTTCTCATTTGGTTTAATAGCTTGATCTCCATAGCTAATGAGCTTGTAAATTATATAATTTACTTATAGTTATCTTCATTTGGATAGAATTAGATCATGGGGATAGATTAGGCCAACGGTTGAGAGCCACAAGATCATTCTTTGTGAAGGATTTCCCATTCTAAGCATGTTTCTAACCATTTGGGGGTAATCGCTTGATTTCCATCGCTCATGAGCTTGTAATTTGTCTAATCGTCTTATTGTCATCTTCATTTCGATGCTATGAGATCTAGGGAAAGATTAGGCTAATAGTTGAGAGCCATAAGATCATTCTAAGTGAATGACTTCCCATTTGAAGCATATGTCTTCTCATTTGGTTTAATCGCTTGACCTCCATAGCTAATGAGCTTGTAAATCATATAATTTACTTAAAGTTATCCTCATTTGGATGCTATGAGATCTCAGGAATGGTTAGGCTAATGGTTGAGAGCCATAAGATTATTGTAAGTGAAGAACTTCCCATTTGAAGCATATGTGTTCTCATTTGATTTAATAGCTTGATCTCCATAACTAATGAGCTTGGAAATCATATGATTTACTTATAGTTTTCTTCATTTGGATGCTATGAGATCTAGGGTATGATTAGGCTAATGGTTGAGAGCCATAAGATCATTCTATGTGAAGAACTTCCCATTTCAAGCATATGTGTTCTCATTTGGTTTAATCTTTTGATCTCCATAGCTAACGAGCTTGTAAATCATATAATTTACTTATATTTATCTTCATTTGGATGGTATGAGATCTAGGGTATGATTTGGCTAATTATTGAGAGCCATAAGATCATTCTATGTGAAGGACTTCCCATTTTAAGCATATGTGTCCTCATTTTGTTTAATCGCTTGATCTCCATCACTCGTAAGCTTGTAATTCGTCTAATTTTCTTATTGTTATCTTCATTTGGATTCTATGACATCTAGGGTAAAATTAGGGTAATGGTTGAGAACCATAAGGTTATTCTAAGTGAAGGACTTCCCATTTGAAGCATATGTGTCCTCATTTGGTTTAATCGCTTGATCTCCACAGGTAATGAGATTGTAAATCATATAATTTACTTATGGTTTTCTTCATTTGGTTGCTATTAGATCTAGGGAAAGATTAGGCAAATCCATACGATCTTTTGAAGTGAAGGACTTCCCATTTGAAGCGTATGTGTCCTAATTTGGTTTAACCGCTTGATCGCCATAGTTCATGAGCTTGTAAACCATATAATTTACTTATAGTTGCCTTCATTTGGATGCTATTAGATCTAGAGAAAGATTAGGCAAATGGTTGAGTGCCATCAGATCATTCTAATTGAAGGACTTCCCATTTGAATCATATGTTTCCTAATTTGGTTTAATCGCTTGATTGCCATAGCTCATGACCTTGTAAATTATATAATTTACATATAGTTATCTTCATTTGGATGTTGTTAGATCATGGGAGATATTAGGATAATGGTTGAGAGCCATAAGATCATTATTAGTGAAGGACTTCCCATTCTAAGCTTTTTTGTGACCATTTCGTTTAATTGCTTGATCTCCATCGCAAATGAGCTTGTAACTCGTCTAATTTTCTTATTGTTATCTCCATTTGGATGCTATGAGATTTAGGGTATGATTAGGCTAATTGTTGAGAGCAATAAGTTCATTCTAAGTGATGGACTTCTCATTTGAAGCATATGTGTCATCATTTGGTTTAAATGCTTGATCTCCATAGCTAGTGAGCTTGTAATTCATCTTATTTTCTTATAGTTACCTTCATGTGGATGCTATGAGAT